>OZ010577.1:75198323-75288323 GCA_963932145.1 Acanthosepion lycidas
GTTTTTGGCTTCAATAAACTCTGAAGGACAAAAGAAAGTGGACAGTAAAGAACGAAGGAAATGTTCCTAAAAAGATTTCTTTTTTTTTTTTATCAATAATATGAGAGGCGACACGTTTTTGTCATGTCGGTTAAGAACTCCACCAAGAATGGCAAATCTGAAGACGAAGCAAACACAAAGCTCTATAGGAAGGAAAAAAGGAAGGGAGGGAAGAAGAAGAAGAAGAAGAAGAAGAAGAAGAAGAAGAAGCTCTATAGGAAGGAAAAAAGGAAAGGAGAGAAGCAAAAAGAAGAAGAAGAAGCTCCATAGGAAGGAAAAAAGGAAGGGAGGGAAGAAGAAGAAGAAGAAGAAGAAGCTCTGTCGGAAGTGAAAAAAGAAGAAGAAGAAGAAGAAGAAGAAGAAGAAGAAGCTCTGTCGGAAGGGAAAAAAGAAGATAGGGAAGAAGAAGAAGAAGAAGAAGAGAGGGAAGAAGAAGAAGAAGAAGAAGAAGAAGAAGAAGAAGAAGAAGAAGAAGACGATAATAATGACAGTTTTGGAAGCAAAATAAGAACAAAAAGAAGGATCGACAAAAAAAAAAAAAAATAAATAAATAAAGACCGAAGAATAAAAGAAAAGAATAAAAGCATGAGTGAAAGAAAATAAAATGTCCGCCCTCCCCCAACAGAAAAAAAACAAGGAAAGTCGGTAAAAGCAAAAAAAGAACATAAAACAGCAAAATTAAAAAAAAGAACCAAAAATGTAAAATTAATAAAGAAAGAAAGAAAAGAGAAAGAGAAATAAAAGAATTAAAACAAAGATAAAGAAAGAAAGAAAGAAAGAAAAAGAAAGAAAGAAAAAGAAAGAAAAAAGAAAGAAAATAAAGATGTAAAGAAAGAGCAGCAAAATGATAAGCAGAAGAACAAGGATAAGAAAAAAAAACGAGAAAAAAATGAAAGCGGTTCCGTATTTGGAGGATTAATATTCCGTATGTAAAAAAAAAAGGAGAGAAAGAAGAAATAAGAGCAAGAAGAGAAAGGAAATCTTAAAAAAAAAAAAAAAAAAAAAACAAAGCAAAAAAAACGCTTCGTAAAGTGTAAAGGAGGATTAAGAAAAATTGGAAAAAGAAGGTAAATACAGAAGAAGATGGAGAAAAAGCCACAAATGAAACCGAAAATGGTAAAGGAATAATGGCCAGAAACAGGATAAAAAGAGTCCCGATTTAAAACGTAAGATAAATGAAAGCTGACACCGGGTATATCTCTTGGGTATCTTTGTTGTTGTATTTATGGGTTTCTCATGCAGTAATGGTGGAAGTGTTGCTTTTCATTGAATTCTGATTGTCCTAAATTTTGGATCGGGTCCCGATGATTTTGATTAGCTAACCAATGTCCGAGTCGGATGACGGAAGCAATTGAAGCAGCCAAGGCCGCGTTAAACATGAATCATTCCACCCGTCGTCTCAGTGATGATGGATCGTTTCTTTATAAGTAACTGAAGCTTTTAATAATAAACCATACACACACACACAGGTATGCACACGCACGCCCTCCTGTACATCTATCTATCTATCTATCTATCTATCTATCTATCTATCTATCTATCTATCTATCTATCCACGTAAGCATCTATTGAGGCGTAATGAAGCATACATACCCAGACTCTATATAAGCTAATATCCGCCGAATAAAACCTGATTTTTGTGTTGGTCGAGCTGCCAATAGGAAAATCAATGCAAGTTCCGCTATTCTATGGCAGTCCAACATCCGGTCACATGATCAAAACCGGATGTGTTGTATCCTTTTGGATTGATTGGGTGACTTGGAAAGAAGAAGAAGAAGAAGAAGAAGAAGAAGAAGAAGAAGAAGGAGAAGGAGGAGGAGGAGGAGGAGAAGAAGAATTTGAAAGTTGAATGAAAGAAAGGTATATAAAGGGATAGAATAAAAGAGAATGATCAGTATCAGAAGAAAGGATATTGCCACTACAGAGAACGAAAAATAAAGAAATATTGAAAATTGAAAGGAACAAGATAAATATTAAAAGTGAAAATTGAGCGAGCGAGCGAGCGAGCGAGAGAGAGAGAGAGAGAGAGAGAGAGAGACTGTGTTTAAATTGAAAGAGACGGGGTGAGATAAAATAGAGAGGAACAAAGGAAACGGGAGGTCATCGTATAAAAAAGAGAGAAGCAGATATAGAAACTAATATTAAAAGTGTGGAAAGAGAGAGAAAAATAGATAGATATATAGATAGATAAATAGAGAGAGAGAGAGAGAGAGAGAGAGAGAGAGAGAATGAGAGAAAGAGAGAGATTGATAGAATGAGATAAAGATGCTGTGAGAGAAAAAAGAGAAAATAAAGTAGTTTGGGTATCTTAAGTGTTATACCGTATAAATGAAGCACGAAAACCGGAAGAATACATGCATTAATCGCAATGTATGCCGGGACTGGGGTTTAGTTAATACATCTGGCTTGGCACCATAGGTGGGAATCAATTGTGTTTTTGTATAATTATATTATATTCTTTAGTGAAACGATCAGTATTCACTATGAAATGGTTGTGTTAGTTGCTGTTCGGAAAGGGGGAAAAGCATGTTGGAAGTTAGAAATCGTTGTGGGAAATATGACGTTCAGTTAAGGAATTAGGTGATTTGATCTGGCCTTTGTTGCTGTTGTTGTTCTTGTTGTTGTTCTTGTTCTTGTTGTTCTTCTTCTTTTATGTGCTGTGTCCCATCAGGGCGTGCGTAATCATGGTTCTCCACAACTTCCTGCTCCTTGTAGCTTTTAGCAATGTTCGTCTTTTTGCTATCGCTCCTAATCACTGTTCTGTCAACACTTTACTACAAGTTCATTAAGTAGGTTATTCGCTGCTATCCGCGGCCACTCTTAAATTCAACACGTCTCCTGTGTGTGTTGCATTTTCCCAAGCCCTCTTTCCTCATTATGTGCCCTAAAATTGTCTCTTCCTGATTCTATTCATAAGCGGCCTTTTGGTTTCCATTTTCCTTAAAATTTCATCGTTGCTCACAGTGTATGATTTCCTCAGTATCCTGCTGTAGAACTCCAATTCTGTTGCTTCAATCTCTTCATCTGTTAGGCAATTGTTCAGCATTTACTGTCATATAGGACAACCGGTATTAAACGACAGTCCACTACTCTTTGAAATTTTCTTTTTTATTAATACTTTTCTTAAAATTTGGAAGGGGTCTTTCGATATTCCCGACACGCCATTGGATTTCTGTGTGGTAATTTCTGTCCGCTGTGAAAACAATTCCGACCAGCGTTGAACTACCCTAGGAAAATTCAATCATTTCTTTAGCGAATGAAAACGCGATCACTTAAATCTGTTACTTCGAAGCTTAGCTGATACATTTGCAGTTGTCGCTGCAAAAAACTGTGCATATCAATGCATATGTACTGGCACACACACACAAACGGAGCGGTGGGGATGGGAGAGCAACTGATGAAACCGGGTCAAGCATTGTGATAGCAAAAAAGGTCAACAGATCAAGAGTAAACAATGTAAATAATGATAACTCCTCAGCCCAGAAATTCAGAAGGAAAAACATACATACAAAATTTATGACTATACTAGCTTAAAAGCCGCCCTATTGGGAGGAATTTAAGCTAGCTTCAGCGGAGGGCTTTTGATTGTGCCTTCATCACAATAGGTAGGGAGGAGTAGATGCAATAGACAATAATAAGCTACAAAATAACTCAAAAAATTGATAGCTGCATTTAAGTATTAGGTTGGTGCAAATATAATGACGTAATATAAATATTTAAGCTTATCTTTTAAAAGTTCAGTGATAATTCTTATGTCACTTAATTTAAAGACAATTTGATATAGAAGGACTTACTTTCTGTACAAACAAAAAAAAAATCGTCGAAAACAATCGCAGTAGTGAAAATTTGGAAATCCAAAGTTTCAGAATTGCGGGTCTGGATTGTTTTTAATTTGCTCACGGAGTCGGCCTGATTTCAAAATGGGATGATATGTTCGGCTAGCAGCCTTAAGGAGAAAAGTTGAAAAACCCAACCCATAAAGGCTGCTAGCCAAAGCGAGGGTGCCCAATCTACCCTGCTCTTAACCCATAGCTGATTGTGATGGCAGGAGAAGAAATAGATTTATGCCTTTACCAAAGGCATTGGAGCGAACCCCGTCCACCAATTCACCGCTGCTAACCGTTACATTACCTGAACATCCCATGTTAATAAGACATTAACATTTAATCAGCAGTATGTCGTTTGGCATTTGCGCGCGTAGCGTTGACCAGTGACTACATTACAGGAAGATGGGATTGAGTCCTATTTCAGCCGAGGCTGCTGCGTTTGCTTTCGTAAAAATAACCTCGGGAAAGGTATGAATCCATCAGTTCTCTCCACCTACCTATAGGTTACTAGCAGGAATGACAGGGCTCTTGCTTTGGCTGGCGTTGTCTAGAAGGACATCTATGAATTCAAGAAGTGTGGAACTAGAAACAGCACTCCGTAAAAACCTACTTGAAACCAACACAACAGTAACACTTTGAATTGGCCAGGCCGTGATATTATATCCAACGAGGAGTCTTCTTTTTCTATGTGCCATGCCCTTTCAGGAGGTAGGCGATCATGGCTCTCCATAATTTCCTGTCTTTTGCAGCCCTTAGTAAATTTTGTTATTTCGCTATCTCTCATAATCCCTGTTTTGTTAGCTATTTACATAAGCTCGTAAGGGAAATTATACGCTGCTTTTCTCTCCCTTGTCTCTGCCCTGTGAGTGTAAAGTTTCTAAGCCCTATTTTCTCATTATGTACTCTAGAAATTTCGACTGTCTCTTTTTTATGTTAAGTATAAGGATTCATTTTCTTTAAGACTTTGCCATTGCTCACATGTCCGGTCCATGTTGTTTTCAGTATCCTTCTTGAGAATTACATATGCCTTGCCTCAAGTCTATTCTTCAGCTGTGATTAGATTTGTTCAGTATTCAATGTTATATGAGGACGTAATATTACATAACAGTTAAATACAGTTTTTGTTTCTAACAATTTTTTCCTATTTTTTAATACTTTTGGAAGACATGTTCCTCTATCTCCATCCACTTTCCGTTCTCTGTTTGGGAGTTCACAGAAGAATAAAGGTTTAATCTCCTTTTTCGTTTATTCCGTTTCTATAAAATAAAAAAAATAAAAAACAATCTATAGCGCTGCATATTCTATGGAACCGAAAACTGCCAAGTATAAAACTGGCATTTACGCGTTCTCGAACGCTTTCGTCATCGTTGCTTCCTCACTATTCTCAATTCATGAAAAACTACGAAGTCCCCCAAGATAGCCGGTGCCGCCAGCTGTAATGGAAATTCGGTGGAATAGAAGGTAGTCACCAAAGAAATACAGGGACTCATAAGAAACAAAAAAAAAACAACAACAAAAAGCAACAACAAACTTACCACTTATAGGATTAACTATAACTGATGGGAAATATGACGACAGACGATCTTCCAGGCAACCTCTGAGATTACCTTGAGCTAGGACCGAAAAGAAGTTCTTACCGGTTAAGTTAAGATTAGGGTTAAATGTTTCAGAATTTAGTAGTCTGTTTATTACGGACCTCACTAGATAACAGGCGTGGAATAACCTTTTAATCTTAATTCGTGAAACCAAGCCTTAATGGTGATGAAGTTTTCACAGGCAAAGCTAAACTTTGGTGTGCGCTGATTCTCCAATTAGTATTTGAAATGTAAGACTTAGAAGTTCCAGTGTTTCAGTTTTGCATATTTCTTATAAGAAACATCATTAGAATGCATATCACTAATGCTAAATCAATGACTGTGATACTTAGATGACACCTTCATACTCTGGCAACACCAAGAAGAGGTCCAGATACTACTGGACCATGTGAACTAAATAAGATCATCGATACAGTTCACAATGGAGAGAGAAAACAACAAAAAATCTAGCATTCCTGGATGTACTAATATTTCGAACAGAGTATGGGTTAAAGACATCAGTATATCACAAGCCAACATCCACTGGACAGTACCTTAACTTCAACTCCCATCACCATGCATACATTGTCAAGAAAGGAATCTTCCGCTGCTTTACAACATTGAGCAAAAGTCATAAGTGACGACCCAGAGATAGATGAACAAGAAATGGACAGCATAAGAAGTACTCTACAATGTAACCGCTACCTTTGGCACTCCTACAAACTGGGATAGAACTGTGCAAGAGAATAACAACAGTTCGCAAACACCTCTTCCGTAAAGACCTCTCATAGAAGAGAAGATGATTAAGGACGGTGTGTACACCATCCTATGCAGCTGTGGTAAGAAATATACAGAAGAAACAGACCGCCCCCTTAAGATAAAACTGCAGAAATACAGTAAAGCCGTAACACGAAAAGAAACAAAAAAGCCACGCGTAGCTGATCACATATGGAGGGAGAAGGGAGATCACCGCCTCTGTGGGATGTGGTTGAAACAATAGACATAAAACATCAATTAAGGAATCTTAAAAACTTCAGAAAATTTAAGGAATCAGCGCATATGCTAGGCCACAAAAATCTCCTAAGCAGGCCAGGCATAGAAATGAATACAATATGAGAACCAGCAGCACGAAGTGCTAGAGAATAACAATAATGACAACAAAATTGTAATATGAGCTCTGGTAGCTAAATGTTTACTGAGACATTTTAGTTATGTGCCATGCGTGATACACGCTTAGGCGATCACGTAACTTTCGATACATGACTGACGAGGCCCATTTTTTCCTGCAGTAGGTTGTCATTTCTTTCTGCGGTAGACCAGTTACCATTCAAGACTACAGAACTCGGCCTGTCCTGCTATTTACCTATAGCTGGGTGTGGCGAGAGTAGGATTCATACCTTTCCCAAGGGTATTAGCACGCAATTAGCATGTAATGGATTTGACTGGAATTCGAAATCGGCTCTACGATTTCTCAATCCGAACCGCACCCTGAGGTTTATAAATCCCCAAAGTTAATACACTGATGTCCTCAAGGACACAAGGCCCACTTGATAAAAGCGTTGTTTGAATCCAGTGACTTAACCCAAACAGTGAGTTCAATACTTGGCTAAACAGAAGTGAACAAAAACTTGGAGAGTTGAGTTAAAAGGAGATAATCGATACGGGGATACCCGGAAGAGTCATGGCACGTGGAACTAGAAGAATTTGCCTCGGTGGACAAAATAAAGGATTCCGTTTGAAATTCAAATGACCTGAAGAAGGTCGATCGTACAATGGCTTAAACGCCGTGAATATGGCAACAAAGATGAGGACAAAAGTCCGAACTATGTAAATAGGCTAAATATCAAAATAGATATGTGCCATATCTAGAGATGGTGCCATAACTGAGGTTACTGTTTGTAACGGTTTCGTTTGCTTCAAAAGTGGAAATTTTACCCTAAAAGCCCAAGAACGTGCCGGCAAGTCTTTCATGATGACGAAATCGAAATGCTTCAAATGAACCAAGTCGCACGACACACACACACACACACACACACACACACACACACACAGAGTGAGTAAGTGAGAGAGAGAGAGAGAGAGAGAGATACATCACGTATCTAATATAAACATGATAGAAATTCATCACTTATCACGTATTCCATATAATCTTTGCAATGTATTTGAAAACATTTAGATACAGAACTCTCTACAATGTTTGGGTCTCTTACGATTTAACGAAAAAAAAATGAGTGGGTCAAATTAATATCTTTGCTCAAACGCGACAATTTGCATATTATTTAAAAGATCACAAGCAATGAAAAAATGGATTATTTACAAAGAGGTGTTGCGGAAAATGTTCTGGAGAAAACGAAAATCCTGTATGTATTCGAAGAAAATGATGCTTGCGTATGAGATGGAATTAGAAATGGTTAATGCGAGCTGCTTCCGAGAAATCAAATGTTGAATTCACACAAATGCTGTTCCTAACTGGATAGATTAAACGCATCAATCGATGAAAAGCGTCCGGAACTTAGTAATCGGAAGGGTATCTTCTCTCATGAGGACAACGCCAGACGTCACGTCTCTTTGCAGATCCGGCAGAAATTGGTACAGATTTGTGGTATATTTCCTACACTCACCATACTCAGCTGACCTTGCACCTTCGGAGTACCACTTATTTCGACCCCAACAGTTCTGTCCTAGTTGGAAGAATTCCAATTTTCTGGCAGCTTGTAAAAACCACTTAGACAAGTTCATCTCCCAGAAAGATGGCAAGTTCGGAGAGGATGAATTCATGACGCCGCTACAATGATGACAAAAACTAGTGAAAGAAAATGGCACATATATGTTTCTAAGCATGAATATCTCAATATTATATTTGAATTTCTGTTCGAACAAAGATATCTAATTCTCGTTAACATGCTCTATCTTTGATAAGAGATCGATCAAACTAAGAATTGAGTAATACCGCCAATCTGTACAAGTACTAACCCAATCTTTACTAACCAGACTCAACGGAGTTTAAAAGAGTTATGTGACCTTGTACGTGATGAATTATCCCCCCTCTATAAACCTTGATCCTCAGATGAAACGCTGCCAATATTTCGCTACTATATCCGCTATTATTTCGGGAGAGTTACATTTCTTAGTACCATCCATCACAGAACCTCACAGCTAGGATCATCTATGCCGAGTTCACAGTAGAACCACAGTCGTGTTCCTCTGATAAAAAGCAAGTGCCACTCATCCCCAGATCTGTTATTTTGTGGAACAAACTCAGAGAAGGATTCCTTGACACCTACAATCATGGTCTCTTTAAGTTCATGCTTAATCTATCCTACTCATTCTCATAATGCTCATCGCCCTTTCTCCCTTATTTACATTCCCACCCAGCAACCATATACCTTGAGTGACCCTTGGGCCTTGTGTTGAGTAAACTGTCAGTAAAAAAGAAAGATCAACTGCAATTCAGCCAATACACTAAAAGACTCTTTTTGGGCAGCTGAAGTGAACGTTTTATGGAAACTTGGTCAGGTTCATAATTTCTGAGTATAACGTACGCACGCGCACACACACACAAACATATATATATATATATATATATATATATATATATATATATGTAGAGAGAGAGAGAGAGAGAGAGAGAGAGAGAGAGAGAGAGAGAGAGAGAGAGAGAGAGAGAGAGAGAGATCCAATGTGTAACCGTGACAATATTAATATTAAAGAGATAATATTTGACCTGTTTGAAACGAACTGGAATTCGCAACACCTGGTATTTAAAAAAAAAAAAAAGAACTCAAAATAGATTGTAGATATTTTTGCTATGAAAGCGATGTTGCTGTGTCCGTTTTTTATTTTATTTTATTTTGCTCTCTTTAATTAAAACTTTCTATTATAGATGCAGCCGTTCATATTCCCAAGATAAAAATAGAAATAAAATACAAACAAAAATAGCAACATTTAATAGGAAACACAGTGAAATAATGCGAGCATGAGATCAAAAAATCCAAACTCCACATATGACGTAACAATATGATATTGTTTTTAAATTCAAGACATAATTCTAACACTCTCAAAATAAAACGCCTCAACTCTTACCCCGATAGGAAACTACTTTGCGCCCTGAAGATTGGCAAAATAATAGAAAGGTACTTGCGAAATAATATCTGAAATACATTTATAATCTGGAATGTTTATATTAGGTTGGTGCAAAAATAATATCGTTTTCTCACATAGTAACATATGTGAGAAAACGACATTATTTTTGCACCAACTTAATAGTTATAGTATTTTTATGGTAAAAAAAAACCCTCGTAAAAAAATAGTCCAAACGAATATTTCATGTAACATATATATATATATAATATATATATATATATATATATATATATATATATATATATATATATATATATATATATATGTATGTGTGTGTGTGTGTGTGTGTGTGTGTGTGAAAATATATAGAAAATAGCAAAGAACTGGTTCGGTAAATAATCCAAAGTTCTTTAGTATTTTTGTTATTATTTAAAAAAAAAATAGTGCTCGAAACAAAAGTAGAGCATAAATATAATTATTTATTTAAATTTAAATTTAATTTATTGGAATCATATTTTTAAATAAATAATTATATGTATATATATATATATATATATATATATATATATATATATATAATAAATGTTACATCAAATATATATATATATATATATATATGTATATATATATATATATATATATATATATATATATATATATATATATATATATATATATATATATATGGGCACACAACAAAAAATAGTCCAAATGAATATTTCATGTAACATTTATATATATATATATATATATATATATATATATATATATATATATATATATATATATATGTTACATCATATATATATATATATAGCCGAGTTTAAAAACAGACGATAAATTTATTTTTAACAGACAAAAATGAACGAATCACATAAGTTAAGTGCATTGTGTGCCAAATAATGGTATAATATTCATCAATAAAAATGAAATAAGCGTTTTCACAATAAAGAATATAATACTGCTTTAGGCCCACAGAAAAGGAAAATACATAAAGTGAAGAGATACTTGTCTGAATAATTTTCAAAGAAATGGTACAATTTTCGAAGCAAAGTTCGTGTTAACAGCCACGAACAGAAGAAGCACACCAGCTGAAGACTTTTCCTTGATGTGGGAGCTACTTTGATATGCCTTTCATTTCTCGTATGGTGGTTGCCAAATTTCTTCTATGTGGTTTTTCTTTCTGGGCAGGTATGACCTGGGTTCCTGTAGCAGCTGTTCGTCGACTTCGAAGATTAAATCTTAGCCCCCCTTAAATAACCTACAGGTAGACTTCCAATACACTTCTTGGAATTTAGAGGGAAACCTTTTTGTTGGTTTTGGATGAAAAAACAAACGCAGCTTTTTTCCTATGAATCGAAATATACCAAAAATATTTCCTAAATTCAAGAATTAAACAAAAGCCAAAGGCAGCGTCTGCTTTTTATCTGAAAAGCAGACGACCCGCCTTCAAGCAGCTTAAATTTGTAATAAAGTCAGACGTAACGTTTGAAAAAAAAAAAAAAAAGACAAATTATATAAAACATTATAAAAGACATATCTTTGTGATCTTTAATCGATATGTGAAAGAAATATATAATGTCTTTAACATAGAATAAATTTAAAATTTAGTTGACGGTAAAATTTAACGTTTTTTATGTAACATTTATGTAACATATTTTAAACTTCGGATATCAACAACGAAATTTTAGAGAAAATGGAATAAAAAAAGAAAACGTATACTTAACATCAGGATGATACAGTTGACAATTCTAGGGCACATAATGAGGAAAGATGGCTTTCAAATTCTGATACTCACAAGGCATTTTGAAGGAAAGCGGAACAAAAAACAGAATTTATTAAAAGCTACGAAAGAAAGGAAATGGTGGAGAACCATGATCGTCCATGTTCTGAAGGGACACGGTACATGGAAGATGATTGCTGTTCATAAATCCGATAGATTTATCTTATTCTTTACCATTGCTTTATTTACTCGTTTAGATTCGTTGATTCACGCTGAGTGATATTTAAAAATATGTTTCTTTTTCATAATTATGAATTTTATTTTTATTTTGAGGCTTTTTAAAAAGGAATCCGTCAACGTGCCAACAGTTCATAATAACGAAATAGTAAAAAAAAAAAATTGTGAATCTGTAAAAAAAAAATATGTATATCAAAACCTTTTAAAAGGATTTCAAATATAGCACTCTTATATGGCGTGAAGAAAAAGAATATACATATACATACATATACGCGGTATATACATATATATATACGCGGCATAGCTACTGTTTCTATGGTAACGGAGCTAATGTATGCAGAGTGAAACAGTTTGGCACAGACTGACATTAAACACTAACATATAACGCTCTCGCACACTTATAGCAGTGGTTGCACGGAAAGTGTATACAGTATGGTTTTCTCGCCACACTACAGACATTCCATCAGTGGTCATGACTTGGGTATCAGTTTTTGGCCAAGGACGATATTCCTCAAGTCCGACAACCACCATATTTCCTAGATCTTGCCCCTTACGACGTTTTCTGTTTCAAAATTCTAATACACTTGAAAAAAAAAAAAAAAGAAAAAAGATTTCAAAGAATTCAAAAAATATGAGGTGTAATCTCCTCACTATCCCCCACTCCACCAACAATAAAGAGTTCTGGGAATGCTTCCAACAGTGGAAACAACGCTGGTTAAAGTGTGTGGCTTCAGAAGTGGACTACTTTGATTAGGTTAAATGCAGAATTGATATGTGCTGCAGTTTTCTTATTAACGCATAAAAAAATATTTCGATGTTAAATGTCCGTCCTGTTTAATTACACTGACAAGATTAAATTCTCTAAACCTTTCTTTATGAGGTCTACGATGATTAGGTAAGTGTACGTAAAATTTCTGTTTCCATTTTTCTTGAAATTTCTTTGCTGCTCATGTTTTCTTAGGACAGTAGCTTTCTCATCATCCTCCTGTTGAAGTACATCTCTACTACCACATGTTTCTTCTTCATCTGTAAGACACTAATGATGAAATGGAGCCTAAGACCTATACGGAAGCGTACGGAAGCCACTAGTACACTTGTATGATTGTAGTTTTCAAATGTTTTACTCAGAAATTTGTTTTCCTCATCTGCTGGTATTATTTATACAAGAATAAGCACACAACTGATAAAAAAAATATGGACAAGCCAATATCTCTTTCATCAGAGTAATTGGCATTGATACATCACAGGCTTTTATTCTTAATTATAAACAAAACATTTAAAAATCAAATTTTCCTGCAGATATAGTAGTGATTTTCAAAGAACAGCTTAGATGTGGCACAAGGCATATGATATGAGAGACCCAGTGAGAATGGAACTCACTAATCAGTGGTAATTTATCTCGCAAGATAAGCTTTCTAACCCTTACACCACGTCGAGGTGCCCATCCTGCAGATACAGTAAGGTAATATAACTGCCATAATGTAAAAACTATTGTTAACTCCGTAAAACCTGGTATAATAAATGAAGATTGTGCTTTTTGCTTGTACTTCTTTTATGTCCTGTAACCCTTCATGATATGGATGATTACGACTCTCTACAACTTCAGATCACTTGGAGCACTAAGCAATTTTTTACTCCTTGTGATACCTGAGGCAAGGTGGATTAATAGATAGCGGCTCGGATTGACCCGAGTTCGAATTTCAGTCTAGTACATTGCATTCAACTATTTGATAATACCCTTGGGAACGGTATGAATTAATATCTTTTCCCTAGCTGTTGGTAAATAGCAGGATGGACTGGCCTCTGTGGCTTTGGTTAGCAACCAAGTTAATTTCTGTTTTCCCATGCCTCTAATAAGGTCTGTGAGTGTCAGATTCTTCAAGTTTTCTTATTATTTGTCACAGAAATTTCAACTGTATTTTCGTAATTATTTTCTTTAAAGCCTCCTTGTTGCTCAAATCTTTCATTCATCCTGTTATCAGTATTATTCTGCAGAAGGATATCTCTTTTGCTTCATGACTTTTTCTTATCTCTAATGAAATTGTCCAGCATTCACTGTCATATAAGAGGATTAATATTAAACAGCAATTTAGCATTCTTATATAGGATGTTCCAATAGCTTGGACCGATTTTAAATGTGAATTAGTTTTAAGCGTCTAATGATTTCTTCCTTTTTCTTCCAGAGTTAACAACTTACGTCCTTGGCAATTTCAAACATGGAAAGATTAACAATAAATCAACGTGTTAAAGTTATCGATGCCTATTACGAAAATGGACGTTCAGACAGAAATGCATTTCGCGCACTTCGTGATATCTCTGGTTAAAATAAGCGAGAAGCCGGGAGTGCACTTGAACAAATTGTTCGTAAATTCAAACAAACTTGGTCGGTGGCTGATGTGAAACACCATAGCGTGCTCGTTTACGCCGTGCAGCTGAAAACATTGATGCAGTGCACGATAATGTGGCCGAAAATCCAGATACCTCTATTCGTCATCGCGCGCAGGAATTGAAACTCTCCACAACAAGATTACAATGAAAGTTGACAAAAGGTATGTCCCTACACGCTTACAAAATTCAATTGACACAAGAACTAAAACCTGATAACCATTTGGAGCGTCATACACTTGTCAATTGTGTGCACGATCAAAGACAAACCGATGAAGATTTTTCGCAAAAAAATCCTCTTTAGGGATGAAGTCCATTTTCATCTTGGTGGATTCGTTAATAAGTAGAATTATCACATTTAGGCTGATGAAAATCCAAGGAAGATTGTTGAAAAGCCACTGCATCCACAAAAGGTCTAGTGTGCATTTTTTGCTAGGGGAATCATTGGGCCGTATATTTATAGATTTGAACGTCAATTTTCGTAATAGGCTTCGATGACTTTAAGATGTTGTTTGATTTTTAATCTTTCCATGATTGAAATTCTCACTTGTAGAGGAAATATAAAAATACACGCTAGATCTTTGTAGAAAAAAAAATATTTTTCGCTGTTGATGTTTATTTAAATAATCAAAACGGAATTGTTTACGTAGGAGAAATGATGCTAAAAATAATTCATTTTCTTATACAGGGGGCGGCAGAAATAACTCCCACATAAAGTTAAGACATTACTGGAAATTGTGTTTACATCTAGCTGATATCTTACCATTATGTGGAAGGCATTTGTGAAAGGTATATGTAGGTGATATTTCTGCTGCACCCTGTATTTCTTACATGTGAATAACGTAGCGTAGCGTAGCGGTAAATGGCTTGGCGTACCGAAAGCAAATTCTAACCGAGGCTTTAATATTGGCTTTCGCTCAAATACAATTCCAAAAGTTATGTCTCTATCTTAATAGCAAAGCAGATAAGTTTCTATAAACTTAGGTGGCAATCAGGCGAGGAGAAGGCTGATTGAATGTACAACTGTTTCAGAATAGAGTTAGTAACTCCATTCCCATAAAAATCTACTTGCTGCAGAAACTGTGGTGAGGCCGTGACCTTATAATTCGCAGGGGATTATATATATATATATATATATATATATATATATATATATATATATATATATATATATATATATATATCGTGTAATTTTCTCTTGCTTTTTATATTGCATCTCTCAGATCATTATTTTAAAAGCATGGATAACAAACAAACGAAAAAAATACCATCGCTCATATATACAAATTCAGAAGAGGGGCTTACTAAAATGTTCTCTTCCTGATCAAAAAGCTTTTCTCCACTTCTTTCTCCTCATAAAAAAAATCTGATGTTTTGCCAGATTTTGTGAAGTGGGTGCAATATCTTTCAGCGCACACCTTTATGTGCGTGTGTGTACGCTTATATATATATATATATATATATATATATATATATATATATATATATATATATGTATATGTGCACATGATGAATGTCTAGGCTTTTGCATCCTGTCTGATAGGTTGGCTAAGATTACTTGTCTGATAGACTGGCTAACTACTCCCTGCTGCAGACACCGACTCAGACACATTTCTATATCTCCGAAACTCATAAAGCCAAACATGAAACCACGCTGAGCCAACTGCAATCACGCTGAGTGGA
This sequence comes from Acanthosepion lycidas, assembly GCA_963932145.1. Taxonomy (NCBI): domain Eukaryota; kingdom Metazoa; phylum Mollusca; class Cephalopoda; order Sepiida; family Sepiidae; genus Acanthosepion; species Acanthosepion lycidas. Next base: position 75,213,875 of record OZ010577.1, read on the forward strand.
TCATTCAAGTTATTAGAAGAGAGCGCAGTTTGAACAACGACAGTACACGGAAACCATTAGTCTCAAAGACGTGAATAAAAACAAAATCAATGTTTCCGAATGTTTTTGTGAGAGCAATTTTACATGGGGAAACTCGTAGTACGATCTTCAGGCAATTCTTATTGATGAGAGACGATTAGATCGTTTCAAGTATCACCACACTGAAAAAAATTCACCACGGTGAATTTCGAACCTGAGTTTCATGTTCGGAATACCAACGTTCTAACCACTTAGCCACACGCAAAATATGCACGCACCAAGAATTTACTAATTACATGCACGTACACAATGAGCAATTTATTATACACAGATGTGCGCATGCGCTTTGTACGCATTGATTACTCTGTAGCCTGTTGATTTGTCAATGGATTTCTCGACGTGAATGAACGTCTAAAATTCGATACGAGAATGTACTTTTGTATGCATATGTTTCGAAATGCGTTTTTCCTACCCCTGACCTAGTAAATTTGAACCCCGCCGCTATGTTAGCCGCTGGTCGTTATCCCGTTTTCCCATATTCCCTTGTGGTCAGTATTTATTTTTGCGGCCAATGATTTTGCTGTTCATCAATAGTCTTGTTAGAATATTTGCAAATGTAGGGAATCAATGGCACTCAAGAGGCAGGAAAGAGGATATAAGAGGTTGACTCGTTGAAAAATTGCGTGTTGCTTGTGCGGAGTATATATATATATATATATATATATATATATATATATATATATATATCTGTGTGTGCGCGTGCGAGTGTGTGAATTATTAACATCCATTTAAAGAGAATACCATATGAATGATAACATCAAATGATGTAACTGAACTGAATAGAAGCAAGACTCGAATATACTGAACGCATTATCAGAGCGAAGGGAAATAATGTTTGCATATACAAAGGGGACAATTACACCCATACAATAACACGGGCACATATATGTTCACTTCATTTGCTCAAAGCAAAGTATGCTTAATAGTAATTGATCAAAGTTGAAGTTATCTTTTTCGATTCAACACAAACAGTAAAGTCATGTTTCAAATCATCCTCATGTGTAGATATTAAAAAAAAAAACAAAAAGCAAAAAAAGAAAAAAACAAAAAACAAAATAAAAGCAAAAAATTAAAGGACAAAAAAAGAATCTGTGAGAATATTTAGAAAGATAACTTGAGAAAATAATACGTGTAAATAAGACAGAGACGGGAAGGGATAAGGAGGGGGAAGGAAAATTAATCTATCAAAGAATTCAGAAGAATATTTTGAAGAAAGGATAGTGAAGGCAATGAGAGAAAATAATTACCGTAAGAATGAGTAGGGAGAAAAAAAAAACTCTATGAAAGAATTCAGAACAATATTTTTAAGAATGGTAAAGATAAGAAAACAATTGAATATAATAGGCGTAAATATAAAAGAAAAGGGAATGATTGGTTGGATCTTTTTGTTTAGCGGCATATCAACACCTCCATGGGTTATTCAATGCCGAAATCTAAATATTTTGTACACAATTTTATTTTATTTTATTTTTTGGAGATAATAATGGGTTTAGCGATACAATTTTTACTAATTAACCCATAGTTGGGGAGTAGCGGTGAATTCTTTTATCAGCACCCTTATCCATTATACCACCGACACATCCAAGCTTACAGTACCTGACATTCCCAAGCGGTCACCCATATAGATACTAACCAGGTTCGACGTTGTTTAACTTCGGTGATCGTACGGGAACAGGTGTTTCAACGTGAGAAGATTATGGCTGAGACAGAATAAGTAGAAAAAAAGTATAAGTAGAGAATTTCTAAGATAGTTTTGAAGATAATTTCGAAAGAGACGATAACGAGAGAATATCATATGCGTAAATAAAACATAGAATAGAAGAATCTGAAGGAACAAGAAGGAAAAAGAAACAAGATATTAAGAAAACCAAAAATGTAATAATGACGTGGCCTACCTTCCCCTTTCATATGAATACACATATTAATATTATATAGATCAGCATGAAAAAAGTTGTTATGCTAAACATATGGAAAGATCACGCGTTCTTTGCATGCATTTTAACTTGGCTAATTTTTATAATCTTTTATGCACTATGGGAGGAAATTATTATTATTCATTATTTATTACGTATTGATCATTATTCCAGCATTTTCTCTTTGTTTCTGAGGACATGTCTGATTCCTTAATAGTTTGATTACATTCTGAAAGTGCATTCACTTTTCTTTATACCGTTACCTGTCTACTGTTACTACACTATCCAGAGTTAAATCTGCACTTTATTTTGGCGTCCCCTTTATGCAATTCGCAACTTGAGCATTCCATTTTGCTGACAACCATACCTTCTGCATTTAAAAAAAAATGGCTAGTTCTATTTTTTTCTCTTCAACTAACCTGTCTAATAAATCTTTCTGTGCGTAGAAGAATGTACACGTTTAGTAGTAACTTATTTTTACTACAACTACTAATATTAGCCTAATCCTGCAGATAATTTTTACTGAACTCTAATTTTACGGAAAAAGTTGATGATTTGATATATATATATATATATATATATATATATATATATATATATATATAGACCTCCCTGTTCTTCTCTCATCTGTTACCCCTCCCTATAGCTTTCATTTACTCTAACATTCGTCCCACACTCTCATACATACACTCTCACTAATTTTTTTTTATTCCCGGAGTTTTTGTTTTCTGTTTTCTTTTTGAATTTGTAGGTCTGATGAATTGGATCCAATGGAATAAATTATGACCATGGAATATTAGTGTTTAAGCCTTTTTATTATATATATATGTATGTATGTATATATATATATATATATATATATATATATGTATATATGTATATATATATATATATGTGTGTGTGTGTGTGTGTGTGTGTAGGGCACACTAGAAACAAATCCAAGAAACTTTTCAATGATGTTGTTAAAGACAACTCTTGAAAACTTTTAAAATTATTGTTAAAGACCCAAAAAGATGGAGAAAATTGATCTATTAGAGAAAGTTTGTTCTTGATCCTTGCGATTATTTTGGGATTAAAAGGGCCAAGCATTTGAAGTTGAAAAGGACTTAGGAACGCTTATGTAGACTCGATTCCAGGAGATATTCAGTCCTAGCATGTATGCAACATCTGCGGGAAGATTGTTCTATCTCGTGCCGGATTTACTTAATTTAGACTATGTGAATGTTTCTTTCTGAAAGACATGCAACAGGGTACTTATGTCAGTTTTGTGATAAAATTTGCAGATCTGACACTTGGCTGATGCAGCACAAGGGAGTGTAGAAGAAGAAAACCACTTTCAAAACTGTCCAAGTCTTTCGTGTGTCACATATGTAACAAGGTAAGCAGGAGCGAGGATTGCTTGCGAGTCATCTTAGGGACCATGGCAGCTCAGCTCAGCGTTGAAGACATGGCCTTCATACGCAAAGTGACAGTTATCATTTATATATATATATATATATATATATATATATATATATATATATATATATATACATGCCTGTGTGTATATATGCGTGTGTGTGTTAGTAAATATGCATTTTCCCTCACTGGGAGCACGACTCGGAGTTTCATGCGCAACGCAATCGTTGAATTGAAATTGACCGTTACAGAGTTAAAATTTATCAAATATATCTGATTAATGCAACACTGGAGTCGCCCATATATTATACAGGGATTACTGTACATATAATTTATATTTTAAATAAAAGGAGATTAATGTTTTTTTATAAACTGTATTTAAAATAAACGTTTTTAAAAGTACAAAAACATATATATTTGCTCGACTTGAACTACTGACTATATTTAGTCCCCCCCCACTGTGGCATCATGTGGCACAAGGCAAGTTTTTTAACGTGGGATCTCCGAGCCCGTGGGCTTGGCCCAAAAATATGCCCATTGAACCCGTATAAACGGGTTCAGGGTCGGTCTACCTCCCCGAAAGAGACTCATCCCTTCGGCGTAGCCTCCTTCGTGTTCCTCCCCGCCTGATGGCAGAGAGTTCAACCGAACAGTCCCCCAAGAGTTTAACGACTGACGATATTCAGTCACCCCACCACGAGCGCGTCATGTGGCACAAGGCCGGTTTAACGTGGGATCTCCGAGCCCGTGGGCTCGTTCAAAAACTTGCCCATTGAAACCGTATAAACGGGTTCAGGGTCGGTTTACCTCCGCGAAAGAGAATCCGCCCTTTGGCGTAGCCTCCTTCGGGTTCCTCCCCGCCCGAAGGCACAGAGTTCAACCCATCTGTCGTTCAAGAGTTGAGCGACGGACTCCTTGCCTATTCCTGAGGCGCAGTATTTATTAAGTATGGAATAGTCCATTATTATTATTATGGATAAGATCCCATAACACCTAGACTCTCTAGTCACGGGTGGCGCCCAGTTTAAGAGAAAGATAACTTTGAATTCCGAGCCACAGAGCAGGCGAAGGAAAACTACTTCACTATCTTTCTCGAAACATCATGGCGATTCACTGATAATAAAGTAGAGTAATGGCTGCCTATGTCCTGAAGGGACACGGCATTAAAAATAACCAATAAACGCAAACTGGGTATAAACATCCATGGAACGTGCCTAGATACCTATACCCACGAAACGATATCAGCACTTCACAAACTCCATGCCGCGTCGCGTAGCTGCTGTTATTCAAACATATTATTTATTACTGTAAATGTAAGCATACTGGTTAACACGTGTGCACACATACAGAGAAATATACATAGATATTTGTATGCGCGTGTGTGCATCAATTTAATTAATGATTTTCCTTTTTGCTAAACACGAATCTGTTTCTTTTATATTCGTTACTCTCTTGCTATATCCACCGAAAAGAATGTAAAAATATTCAACAAAGGTCATCGCGTGCGATTATAATGCGGTGAAAACTTCTCAGCCTAGACATTTATTTTGATAACTGCTGTACAGATAAAGAATACAAGAACAAAAGGTAAAGAGGGATAATTGTAAAATCCAAGCACATTACACGAATTATATTTAAGGAACTAAAAAGGGAATTAAATCCAAAAGTTAATCACAAATGAAAGAAGAAATCGTATAATTATATGTTTTAATACCTCAGGCGCAATTAGTGTTTATTTCTGGAAAACAGACAACGTTATCACATAGTTGTGCGGACACAATCAACTTGGACAACGTCTTCTAGTCGAAGACATTGCAATGACAATGATTGGCGAAAGGGATGATGGCACTAATAGCAATGACGCAAACGGCCATAAAATCTGTGAACATACTTACAAAGATAATATTGCTAAAAATGTAAGAATAACGACCAAGACAATGTTTATGACGATATTGACGATTATATGACTACTACTACTAATGATAATAATATTTTATATGGTATGAAGTTTTAGGACGTGGACGATCATGGCTCTCCATAACTACCTGTCATTTGTTGATCTATGTAAATTCTGACCTTGTCCTTCTGCTATACATTCAAAGAAACTTCTGAAGTAGGCTGCTTCTCTTGACTTCTTGGGAGTTTTAAATTCACTAAGCCTTTTTTCCTCATTAAGTTTCACAGAAATTTCATCTGTCTCGTTCTGAATGTTAGTAGCAGTTTTCCAGTTTTCGGTATTCCTCTTAAAACTTTCTCGTTACTCACATATTGTCAGTGTTCATCGGCAGAACCATATTTATGCCGTTTCGTGTACATTATTCCCTGTCGTAGACGATATCAGATATTACATAATTCTTCAACATTTATCTTTGCTTGTTAGAGCATTTTCCTATATATTAATACCGTGCTTAGTTTCTGAAAGCCATTTTCCGCAACTCCTAAGTATTTTCGGATATACAGGTAGTGTAACGGATAGCGATTCGAAAAGAGAAATCGGCGAGTCATATTTGAATCATAACAGTTTTCAACCTATACAAGGCCCAAGTGACACTCAAGGTAGATGGTTAATGAGTGAGATTTTGTAAGTGAGGGAAGAGGGATTGGCTCCGTCAGGTTAACTTAGTCTTGCTATATCTGCAGTACACGTGATGCCTCTCCGAACCTAACGGTGTATGTGACTAGTGAAAGGATGTCTCTTCGAATTTCTTTGTAGCACTTTTGGTCATCTGCTACTATTCTAGATTGTAGATTGTAGGATCGGGCAGCAAGTCCCATTGCGAGTTCTTAATCCGGATGCTCGTAAGAGCCAGTTGGTTAATACTTCCGGGTCAGCGATCACTGAACATTTGATAAATTGCAGGGATTGTGGGAAGGATTTCAGTCCGAATTGGTTTACTGTACTGTCCAGTTCGCACTTTCATTTGCGAGCACTTGAGTCTCTGTATATTCGGCCCAGGGAGCCGTCTCTTTGCAAGCAAAAAGACTGTCTCCTTGGGCTTCACGTTATTAGACTCTAGTGTGTATCATACATTCCCCTCACACTCCCCAATTTTTTTTCTCCTTTGTGCTGTGCAAATTCGTCCGGTTTGATTTTTTCCCCCCTCATACCATTAATCATTTCATTTTTTAATGTTTTAATTGTATGTAGGGTGTTTGTGTGAGTCAAAATATATATTGCAATAATTGTTCCCAGTCGACCATGGGAACGAAACCGGTTGGTCTGTTCTGTAAGTGTTATCATCTCTTATTTTTCATAATGCCTTTAGGAAATAATTTGTATCTATTCCATATATATATATATATATATATATATATATATATATATATATATATATATATATATATATATATATATATATATATATATATATAATTTATAAGTGAGCTATTTTAGGTATTATATGTTTTGGTATGAACCTATTTCTTTAAGATAGAACATTATGAAATGGACAAAGTCCGACAATTATTTAAAGACATTTTTTTTTGTTTATGCATTATTTTTTTTATAGATACAAATATTTAAGTAAATGCTCTGTTTATAAAAAACAGTACTAACGACATTTACCGGCCTGAATATCGGAGAAATTTTTATAGAAAATATGCGTCCTCCAACGGGAATCGAACCTGTATCCTATATGGAACCGTCATATAGCCTGACGTGCTTTACCGATTTAGCCACAGAGGAACGTTTCCTTTAGCAAGGTGGATTTTACTGTTTTTAAACTACAATTCTCCATGATTTTCTCTCGTACATTCATATCTGCTCGATGCGTATCCAAATGTAAACAAATGGCTTCACACATTATGAAATGGACAAAGTCAGACAATTATTTATTATAAGACTTTTTTTTATGTTTATAATGTTTATATCTATAAAAAGAACGTATAAACATAAAAAAATGTCTTAAAATAGAACGTTATGTTAACTCCTTCAGTATTTTCAAATAATCTTATGTTGTTTTCATTGTAGTCTTTATGTTTTACATGAGCTAAGTGAGTACATTCAGTTAAAACGTGTTTCGTCGTGAGCGCGGCTTGACATGTACATGGTGATTGAATTTCATTCTTCAGCAAGTAAGAATGGGTGAGGTATGTGTGGCTTTTGTATAGTCGAGCTAGTGTTACCTCGTTTTTTCTTCCTTTTCTAGACATTTATTTTCATTTACCTAAGATTGATTTGATTGGGCGAAGCTTCTTATTTGCCTTGTCGGTCCAGCGCTTCAATCATTTCTGTTGAATGTAATTATTTATTTTAATGTTCGTGCACCTATAAAGGATATTGAAATTATTATCTGGGGTTTAATTTTGGGTAGACTTTGTGGATGAATCTACCTAGTCATTTTCTCTTATTGCCTTGGGATCCAGCGTTATTTACTTACCGTTGGATTATGATTCCAGTCTGAATAACAATTTCACCAGCAGTGGGTTGTCAAGTTTTCAAAACATTTTATTGCTGTTTTAACTGATACAGAGTTAGAGACTATTAGATTTCTATTTTGATTTTTACAGATAAAGTCGAGTTTTAGGTCTATTGCATAAATCTCTGCATAGAAATATGAAATTTCTTTTTACAGATGTTTCTTTTTTATTTTCTTGTTCTACGCTTTCATATTTGGTTTGAAAATAATCAATTAAGATTAAAAACAAATCTTTATGTAGAATTCAAAAAGTACTAAAAGACTGTCATTAAGTAATTTATTTTACATACATAGTGATTAAAATTCAGTTTTATAATTTCTTTGGTGTACAATAATAATTCATGAAAAGTTCATCCATTGTAATTTAGAATATCTGTCTATCTATCTATCTTGATAGCCTAAGGGTTAGAATCTGCAGCTGATGACAAATCCGACGGGTTTCGGTTCGGCTTGAAGGGATCGGTTGTTTAGCCAAATTGATGAGCTGTAATACACCGAAACAGTCTGTCTGTGCATGACTATATATATATATATATATATATATATATGTGTGTGTTTCGTTAAAAACGACTGACAAGGTACTGCAGTTAGGTTTAAAGTTAATTTTTTTAAAGTATAACCAAAAGCGTTCGAACATACAGAACATTCGGTCAATTTCATTATAATTTATATTCAGAAAAGAAAAATATAAGAACACAAGAAAAATGAAATATTAGGTTGGTGCAAAAATAATTTCGTTTTCTCACATAGTAACATATGTTAGAAAACGAAATTATTTTTGCACCAACCTAATAAAAAAAAACTTAACCGCAGTAGCTTGTCAGTCGTTTTTAAGGAAAATTGTATAAATGGGGATTACTGTCCAAATACTCAATATATATATATATATATATATATATATATATATATATATATATATATATATATGTTTGTGTGTGTAACTATAGCTTATGTGTGTGTGTGTCTGCTATATACAAACTATACACTAGTTTCACGCCAGTGTATAGTTTGGCCAATACAAAAAAGAACTTTATGATTTAATTGAAGGATTTTTCTCAATATAAAGTAAACGTGGAGTTTTTAATAAACTTGAAAATCATTTAAAGGGTCAAAAATTTAGAATTCAAGTAAAGAAATTGTAAAAAAAATTCATTGTTTATCAAAGAATACAACGCTATAATTCTGGAAAAAAAAATTAACAATCGGATATTTTTTAAATAATGCAATCATTAAAAAATCGTCCACCTAAAAACTTGAACCAATCATAATAATTACTGATTTCCATTCCAACTAGGGGTGGTGGTGTGCGAAATTAATAAACCGGTTGTTTTAGTAAAGATGCGAGGTTGATAAATTTCCTCCACTGAAATTTCCTGTCGAAATCAGAATATAGAAAAAAACTGAGTTAAATCGGAGATGAGAAAATCATAGAGAATGAATTTAAAAGAGAACCGATTACTGATTCATGCAAATTTATTTCTACTATGTATTAGTTTCCGAATAACCAAATAAAAATTATTAGGTTGGTGCAAAAATAATGACGTGATAATGACGTGACAATGTCGTTTTTTGACGTTAAGAAATACGTCAAAAAACGATATTATTACGTCATTATTTTTGCACCAACCTAATACATTTTCTTTACAAGAATTTATTAACTCGAAGGTGGAAAATTATTAATCCAACATCAAAGGCTTTCGCATTGGATAGGAAATAAAATAAAATCATATTTCATTGCCCTTTATGCTTTTGCATAAAAATATATATTCAGCTGAAATTGCCATTATACTCTAGCAAAGGCAGCAAGTGAGAATCTATCACACTACGTAGTAATAAGTATCTACGACACATCTTGCTAACGATAATGAAGTCTCTTTTATATTATTATTATGGGTGTACGTTATGTTTCCTGCTTTGTATCCTACAGGATACAAAGCAGGAAACACAACATACGCCAAACTATGGCCCTTAGATCCTATAGGCTAACTGTCATTTAATTTTTAGTACTTTTTTAGTATATGGTGTGTTCCTAGTAGGGCGATCTTCTGGGCAAATTTTATATTGATGTTATCTGGGACACTGTTAGTAAAATTTTATATTCTTTTTCTCACGATGCCCAGAGTTTCGATTACTTTTGGTACAGTCTCAGTCTTCACTTTCCACACCCTGTTAATCTCGATCTTCAGGTCCTTATATTTGGACAATTTCACGACGACTTTTTCTAGTGGTGTATCTCTCAGATGGTACTGCTATATCACTAAGCATACACTTCCTGAATTTCTTGTCTTTTATGATAATATTGGGTCTGTTTTGTTTTTTTTTTTAATTTCCCTGCCATATTGAATTGGCATGTTCCAGAGGATATTTCCATCGTTGATGATATGATAGGGATAGGATCTGGTTGCAAGGCTTTGGTCTTCAGCTGCAATAATTAGGACTTCTATCTCAGTTTTCAACCGGGTGCTCCTCAGCCACTGATGTGTTTTCTGTTGGTCCACATCTGCTTCATTTTAGGTATTTGCCATGAAACGCCCTATCCTACCAGGTATTTTTCGTAATTTCATTTGGCTAAGTTGTTTTGCTTTCTGTTTTGCCCATTTGGCGTAGATGGTATGTGCTTCAGTTTTTTGTTGGCAGGGTTTCAGGTATATTAAGCTGTTTCTTGAAGAGTGCAGCTTCTTTGTTGATGGAGTGGATTTTCTATTTGTTGGAGAGGGCCATTGATTTCTTGAGGTATACTACCAATCTTATTGTTGTAGTTCAAGTTAGATTAGACATCGGCATCCTAAAGCTCTTGGTAACGGATGCATATCAACATCTGGTTTCGGGTGGTGTATCCTTATTTGAGGAAGCATTTTTCTGATCTTGAAATCCAATTTTTTAATGCTATTCCACTTTCCATTTTATAATGTTGAAACTTTTGCTGCTTGTATAGCTAAGGTGTTGATAGTCTTTATTTTATTGGGTCTTTTTCTTCATAATTGACTGTTGTATTCCATCTCCTTCATTAATTCCTAAGCATTTGTATGTAACATCTTGGTTTAGTTACATAATCTTGTTACTGATACCAAAGTCTAAATTTGTATTTTTCGTTAGTTTATCGTCTTTGAAGGTGGCTTTGGCACATTTGTCCATTCCGAACTCCATCCTAATGTCTTCGCCGAAGGTTTTGACAATGGTAATTAAGTTTTTCTACTGTTGATAAGCAGACATCTGAGTGGCTCTAATGCAAAGCAGAAGAGTAGTAGTGACAATGAATCACTATGGAAGATCCCGCTTCTGATGTTGATTGGTCTCGATGTTAATGCCTCGTTTGTGTGGTTTAGGTTTACGTCTTCCAGTTTTCATGCTCTTTGTTGTGGCTTTGACCATTGTGGTGCATACTCTTTATACTTTTAAGCTCTTCCCTCTCTATGAGTGTGGTGCACTGTAGAACGACTTTCTGTAGTCGATCGATGCTATCGATAAGTTTTCCTTGCTTTCACCTCCCCCCAATATTGTTCTATTGCTAATTAGTTTGTCCTTGCATCTGTAACTTCCTCTTTTACACCTCTTCTGTTCTTCTGGGAGTAAATGTTTTTTTCAAGGAAGTTGTATGTCCTCTTGGTTAGGATAGAAGTAAGGATCATATACAGTGTTGGTAGGCATGTGGTGGGCCTATAGTTCTTTGGGTTTTGCGCCTTTTCTCTTTTTGTGAGTAGTTATGTTACTCCTCACGTGAGACATTTTTCTTGGTATATGATTATATCTTTGTATTCCTGTGCAAGGTTTGGTGGGTGCTAGTTTATTATTATTATTATAATTATTATTATTATTATTATTATTATTATTATTATTATTATTATTATTATTATTTTCTTTTGATCTCTGTTTTATACTTATTTCATTCTAGGCCCTAACCAGAATCTTAAGGTGAGAAAAATCACTTTCCACTGAACATTTGTTAAAAAATACAAAAATACAATGATCTAAGTACACACATTTTACACAGATAAAGTCCTCCGTAAGGTGTGATCTGTAATTTTGAGAACAATGTTTTGTATTTCATTCAAGCATGTGCTCCAGTTAAATAATAGTTTGGTAGACTATGAGATTTTTTAGATGAAGTCTATCTCTGTTTGGACTTCCTTAGGTTGATCTTAGCAGTCAGATGGAAGACAAAATAAGGAAGTCGATTTTGATTGGCTGGACACGCGTGGAACTGATAGCGATATAGAAAGGTTTTTCAGTGAGTTGAGTCTTAACCGTCAAACAATGACGTGATTTCTTTTGAATCTGAAACGGTTCCCCAGTGAGGGCAAACGACGCCCACTTGATAGATAAAACATGCCGACATGAACGCTAATAGAATAGTTAAAATCTCCTGTGTTGAAGTTCTTTTATCTCTGAACTCAAAACAACTAGCGATCACCGGCCGAGAGATAATAATGCAACTTTATTATTGAATTGATGCTGTCACACAAGAGCTACCCAGCACGCGGGGGCTATACAACACTACGAGGGATCACTTCAGTGAGTCTATCTGTCAAAACCAGAACTGTAATTGTAATTATTGATGTATTATTATTGTTATTATTATTATTATTATTGGGAGAGCAACACGTAAACAAAGCTTAGCTGGGGTACACACATACGAAACCGAATATTCCCAATATGACATCCAGTCGGATATGGATATACCAGGCACATACGTCGCTGTTAAATGTGCACGAAGTGGGGTCAGGTTTTAATAAAAGCAGCGTATGGCCTTACAGGTGAGGCCAGTTTAGACATATTTTCAGGTTGAGTAATCCAGTGCGCTTAGACAGCCTCCGATTAATAGTAAAGATATGACACCCAAGTGGTCTTTGCTGTCTAATCCTTGAAAACTGAATAATTATCCCTTTCGATACCCGACAATGACACTCTTCCACTATACCACCTCATGGACTTAGCATGCCTAAATACTTCAGGTCAGAAAACTGGCAAATAAATAATTATAAATGTTTTTTTGTGTAAAATATTAATAAAATATCAGTCAATCATATATCTCCACAACTTACTGACGTTTGTAGCTCTGTAAAATCATATTACTCTGGTAATCAGTACCGTTTCGTTTTAACTTATGTACTTCCTACTCCACCTCCAACTCGTGTTTTGGCTTTCGTTTTCTGCTTCTGTTCATAATCTTCGTTACTGCTTTTAATCATCAGTCTCAGTAATATAAATTTTGTTAATAAATATTTTTATATTATCATCATTAAAAATATCGTCGCCATTTTAATCATTATTTTTTTTTTAATTAATATAATGACAATTATTAATTCTATCTTATTTTTCAGGTAGGCGATAAGAACATAAAAGATATTAATTAAGAAAATAATCAGAACGAATATAATTATCGTCGGGAAAATGCAAATAAGGATGGATATAGATGGTAATAAGAAAAGTAAAGATACGTAGTAGAATTTATACTGATTAGAAATTAAAGAAAAATTGGAATCATATTAAAGTTAATTAGAAATGTAAATGCAACAGATTTTATCAACGAAATTAAAAATTAATATTATCACAGTAATAATATCAACACTAATAAGCTTTTAGTTGAATTAATGCTAATTTAAAAAAAAAATCAGCACTGTGAGATAAAATTAAATTATGTAAATTAACGTGATTCTTGAATATGGTGCGATAGTAATTGTGAGCTGTGCAGGGTATTTCAGACTCAGTGGAAACAGGATTTGTAATAATTGATGAATATTAAAATAAGACGAGACGAGTTATATCGTAGAAACAGGATTAATAATAAATTGATGAGCGCTAAAATAGAACGAGACGAGTTATCTCGCAGAGTGAGAACAATCAAACCACATAAATAAAACTTTAAATTCGAAATTATCTGAAGCTTTCCGGTTGGAGGGTACAACTGAAGAATGTTGGAGGGTACAACGACCAAAACGTTCCGTTAATAACAACAAAGACGAGGAGATTAACCCGAATGTAAACCATAAAATTTAAAATAGTTCAGCTTTAATAAACAATGCATTACCATTAAAATTTCTCTATTTTGCCTAGATTGTTTTCTTTGCATTTCAGTAAATTTAATGACAATTGAAAAATAAATGCGGAGTATTAAAGCGATTCTTGCACCCATCATCATTGGCGCACATAAAACAGCGTCTTTAGAATAGTAATAAAATGAAACAAAACGACAACACTGTTGTTTAATCTAACCAGAAAGTGTCAACTCATTCTGAACATCATAAAAACCGCCTGGTGTTAACCTTGTATGCGGGAACAGTTGCTCTCCCGTCTGATTACTCAGTCATAAGAGAAAATGACATTCTATCCTGTCCGATTAACAATTACAATGCGCCTGGGTATTCTGGCTCCTAGTCCCCGAAATTATAGATTTAGATCGTCTCGGATTTTGTTTATTTTTATCTTCAAAGTTAATGTCGCTTTTGAAAGGGAGATTGTAGATAACATTGCCGAGAAGGTTACCAGTCAGCTGATGGTGATCTCAAACAAGACATACATTGTATTAGGTTGGTTCAAAAATAATGACGTAATAATGTCGTTTTTTGACGTTTAACGTCAAAAAACGACATTATTACGTCATTATTTTTGCACCAACATAATATAATATCCAGAAATGTAGATATCACGGCCGGATAAGTATAATAATTTCCATATGGAACAATTTGAACGGGATCTAAACACTATCGATTAGGTTGCATTTTAATCAATATGAACATCACAATGCTTTTTGGCTAGAGATCGAAACAATACTCTTTTCTTCATTAGAATTTGGTGATCGTTGTATTAATGGTAAGATCAAAATATAATCTTGATGCCTTTAGTTCTGTTTGTGTTCTCACTATATTCAAAATGTTTTGGACAGAGAATAAGATATAAATGAACTTTTATCCTTAGTCATCTTTGCGCAAAGCGTACCAATTATAGGCCCTAAAAGCGGAATCGGTATTCTGATTTCAAATTCTGATCTAATGTGTTTTTTTTCATTTGGTAAAGGCATGAATCATTCTTCTCCCAGTTAAGGTTGTAACTCGTAGCAGAGAAGACTGGCAAACCCGAATGAAATCTGTCAAACTTCGCTGGATCATAACAGTTATTTTGTAATATATTTTTGTGTGTGTCCTGGGTATGACAATAAACTACATCCAGCAGTAAGGCCTCTAATCAGGAGGTTCTGAAAAGCATGGAACCATCTCTTAAATGCTGCTGTGCCCAGGTTCATCCTGACCCTGAGTGATAGAACCTGTTAGGGTCCCAGCAATGGGCAAATAATAAACCCCTAAACAAAAATCAACACTACATTTTTATAATAAAATGACCAACAAAACATTTTCATCGCAAAATGACAATCAATGCAACTATTAAAAAAAAAACTATGAAAATATGAAAATACATTTTTATAGTAAAATTACCAACAATACATTTTATGATGTAAAAACTATATAACTAAAAAACTTTTATGCCTTTACTTAATGTCCCGGGATAGAAGCACCTGTTAGAGTTCCAATGAAAATACCAAATATATTTTATAGTAAAAATACCAGCCAAACATTTTTGAAAAAAATATTACCAAGAATACTTTTTTGGGGAAAAAAAATTATCAGCAATACATTTGACCCTCAGAAAAAACCTTCTTTACAAAAATACGTCAATGAAACCTGATGTATAAACTGATTTATTACAAAGAATACATATATTCATACGAACCTATCCTCTTGTTAGAATTAAATAACCCATTGAGGTTGGTATGCCGTAAACCAAACCAAACCAAACCAAATCAATATTTTTATTTATCATCAAACTATAGATATGAGGAGGTTCTTGCTTGAAGATGAACTTTTCGACTGTTTTTAGTTATCTTCAGAATTCTCGCCGACATGAAGAGCCACGTGGATTTATCTGTCTCTCTTCTTTGTTGCATGTACAAATATTTTAATATTTCAGGAAATACTCTTGGTATTTTGCTCTAGCTGTATTCATTATTGTCATAACCCTCATTTTCATGTTCTACACATATACAGTGACCTTTTTCTTTCTCTACTTCACTATTTGCCAGATATTGTCCTTGTCTGTCAGAAAGAGTTATACTTTTTGAGGTTTTGGTCCCAACATTTAGGAATGGATTCTGATAGACGTTTATATCCTTTACTATAAGAGCACTGCGAAGGCGGAGCAAATGAAAAGACAGAAAGGATAAAAAGCATACGCGGAAATTACCCCATTTCACAAAACACATCGAGAGATATGGTGATACTTGACAATATTGAGAATGTTCAGGTGGCAGCACCCTTCGAACCGATATAGCCTAAGAAAAAACTGTGACTATTAGCTGAGGGTAGGAACATCACTACCCTGGCCAAAATATCTAACAATTACAGAGGTTGCTAAATAATAATAATATTAGGTTGGTGCAAAAATAATGACGTAATAATGTCGTTTGTTGACGTATTTTTTAACGTCAAAAAACGACATTATTACGTCATTATTTTTGCACCAACCTAATAATGATAATAATTAGAAATGAAAATTTTTGTAGTTTTCCAATTTGAATTTTCTGATGGACATAATTCTTATGTTAGCGAGTTCTACGACAATCAAATATCATTTGAAATTACCCTATCGCATCGTTAAATATTTACCTTAACAAATATAAAAAAAAAACAACAAACAAAAAACATTCCAATAACAATTAGAAGTAAGGGTGTATAAATGAAAAGATTTGAAAGTGAAAACTTTTTCTATTTCACTGAAATAGACTTCAAACGTCTCTACATCCTCATCTATCTATCTATCTATCTATCTATCTATCTATCTATCTATCTCCTTTGTTTTCCACACTGAAACCAATTAGCGTTTCTGATATGCCATTTCCGTCTTTCTACGCGATCAAAACAGGATAGGCCATTATTTATAAGTTACTGACAGGACGTAACGGCCGTGCTAAGGGAGGAAGAAGCAGAATTAAAAGATATGAATAATGTCATGGAACGCGGAACACTACAAATAACGACACAAGTGATTATAGATATTTTCTAAGGCTTTATCATTTCACGAGTTTTCAGTCATATATTCCTATCCTCTTTGATTTTATCATTGACGATCTATTTTTTCGACTTACCTTCTGGGAAAAAATTACCTTTTAAAAGCTTGGCATATGACTGAGAGAATTCTTTGAAACTAGTGGCTCTATACTGAGTGGCTCTACACTGAGTGGCTGTTGGGTCGTGTATTTGGTGAACACTGAAGAAGGATCATGAATCCACATACTGAAATATATTGATAGAAACAAGGACAGAGTATTCATCCGAGTAACACTGAGTATTTTTCTTTTCCCTCACTCTTTCTTTTCTTTCAATGGGCCATGTGTTTTCATATGTGAAGTTTCTTATCCTCCAACTCTTTTGATCAAACTTGTAAATTAGTATACTAGATGATATCGTCTCTTGTGCTTGCCTTCGAGATAGCCTATTAAATTCTCCAAACCTTCTTTCATCGTTATGTGACTCCGAAACTTAAGCTGCTGCTTTCTGTTTCTTAGTAGCAGATACTTTCTTTCCATTGTACTTTGCTCTTACTTCATCTCATCTCATCTCATTATAAAATATTAATAATTGTTCTTGGTTCTGTGATATTAACAGCACAAATGCTTTTAATAATAAAGTATAACTACAAACATTTGTATTTCATGTGGGAGTATTTCTACGATTATTTTTTCTGTTTTCTGTATCTGCTTTAAATGTGATAATTTGGTCTGAAAAGTTTTTCTATAAACGTTCAAAGTAAAGATTTGTATTCGGGGTTATCTAATATTTCGTCTGTTATAAATTTTGTAAATGGAGCAGCTAAAAAGATACAACTTATTTTCATGTAAAGCAAATCTTTCTTTATATTCAATCAATCATGGTGTTCTACATCCGTCTTAATTTATAAGTCATCATGGAATGTCGTTAAGCTTTTTTTTTCTTGTCGCTATTCGTTAGGTTAGCGAATTCGAGCGCTTATAGTCAGAAGTAGTGAGACATCATCATCGTCATCAAACGTCTTCAGAGCAGGTGAGGTTATTGTAGCGTTGTTGTGCTGCTGAGCACCTGACCAGTACACACCTCATCTCAGGGTCGAAACCCGAATAGATATTATTTTATGCGTAGCGTGTTTTCGTTAAGTAAACATGGCGGTGTCCATTCATTACAGAATCTCTGAATTTTTTCTGAGTTTCTTGTGGAATCGATGCCCGCTACAGTTATTTCCCTTCGACGACTTAGAGAAGATCCAGGGCGACATTAGAAACGCAACCAATAATTTCGGGTGAGTCATTATATATATATATATATAACTATATGCATGGTATGGCATCATGGGCGATTTGTCAGGAAGGAAACTTCATGGTAATGTCATCAAGGGAGGCGATACTGGTGAAATTTGGAAAGTTCTTGAAATCCATACCAAGCGTTGTTCCAAAAGTCAAACTGGGTTAACGGAGCGGTTTGTTGATAGTTATGCTAATATAACGTTACAACTCAAGTGGTTGAATGTTTGAGTCTGCTGGCCTAGTTTAATCATGTCAAATTATGCCCTTTGGAACTAGTAACTGTACAGAGGGTGCGATGGATAAATTGTCGTCTAAATTACGCAGAAATGAAAATAACACTGACATTTCATTTTAACAGTTATATTTACCAAAATTATACAAAAATATCTTGAAATACTAAAGAGTAAATTTATTCAATAAAATTGCCATTGACTTCAACCACCGTCTCCAGACGACTTTAGAATCCCCTGCTTCCGTTCCGGACGCTCTCCTTGATTAAGTTGGTGAATGCTGCCATAATTCTTGCCTTCAGTTCATCTTTGTTATTAAAGCGAGTTTTGTTGCTCTCTCGCTCAACTGCGCCCCACACATAATAATCAAGGAGGTTGCAAACTTGAGAATTAGGTGGCCAGATGTAAGAGGTGATGCGTTCACAGAAATTATTTGAAGCCACCCTTTTAACTCAAGGCAGCACTACCTCTTCAACGTGCTTGATGTAGGCCGTTGTGTCGAGTTTGAGGCTTTGTGGGAAGTTGACTGGAGGCATAACATCACCATTACTAGTGATTACTCCAAACACCTTCGTAATCACCATTAAACTCATTCAACTCATCAGAGATTGGCACTTAAATACTTTGAAATATTCGTATTGGAGCTTCCGGTGCGAATTCCATGCAGTACAGCATGCCTTTTCCAAATTTTTTTGTGGAGTGAATTACGTCATGGCGCTGTTTTTCTTACAGACCGTAACCATCCTGATCCTGATTTACGAAAATCGACCAAGAATTAATGACGCTGTTAACAATATTAAAAAGTGAGTTTCTTTCCGCCAAACCGATATATATATATATATATATATATATATATATATATGTATTAATGAATATACATAGTATCCAACGTCGATATACGACTCTGAGTTTCATGCAAACCTGACAATGCATGACTGATGGCATCATCTATAAATTCAGTCAATGATATTAAATATTATTTTGAATCCACCGAGAACCGCAGTTTTTACAATTACAACAATGACATGAACAATATCAAATAAAAAACTGAACAAAGCTTTCAAATTATGTTTGGCGATTAAAAAAACAACTATAAGAACATGACCATTATCTGGGAGATAATCGCGAAAGCTAAATCATAGAGTGGAAAGGGAGACAAATGTAACTTTTGTTTGTTGGAGAAGCTAATTATATTAAAACACTTAAATAGCCCTAACTTGTTGAACACTAGGACCAAATAGCTATCTAAGTGTATTCATAAAACAAAACATCTGCTCAAACACATTGACCTCGATTAAAATAGATTTCAAAATAGATTTTACTAAAATTAATATATGTAACACCTATTAATATTCATAAACTCATCATTAAATATATATATATATATATAATATTATCGTACTCGATTAAATTATAATGTGTCTGTATGTAGTTCAACCTTTCTAAGTATAAGGCTAGGTTCCAAACACATTAGATATATAGTCTCGACCTATTATTATATTAACACAATGAGTATTATTTTATTACATTAGACAGTACTTTAAATGTTATAACGATGATATTTTATGCAAAAAAGATGGTTTTCCCTTTGATATTTAACGTGTTCACTTAATTAAAAAATTTTCCATTTAAGATAATTTTTAATTTTTATTTTTTTTAATCCTTCGTCTTTTGAACTTAAATTTTGAATGATAAAAATGATAATTAATTATAATATTTTAGGCAACAATAATTAAATAAAAAGTTTTAACACAGAATTTTAAATCATGACCAGGAGAAGAGGAATCTCATAACCGTCAGAATGTATTCAGCATCCGAAGATTGCAGGTTTGAATGAAATTATGAGAAATATATATATATATATATATATATATATATATATATATATATATATATATATATATGTGTGTGTGTGTGTGTGTACGCGCAAGTATATGTGCGCATATCTATATTTTTTAGCATATATATATTAGGTTGGTGCAAAAATAATGACGTAATAATGTCGTTTTTTGACGTTAAAAATACGTCAAAAAACGACATTATTACGTCATTATTTTTGCACCAACCTAATATATATGTTTCGTTAAAAACGACTGACAAAGAACTGCGTTTTTTTTGGCTGCTGGTCATGTAATCTAATAATTGCGTATTGGTCAACAATCCTTTCTTATACTCGTTGTCAGACGTTTTTCACGAAACTTGTATAAAAGAAGGATTGCTGCCGAAATACACAGTTTCACACACACATACAATATTTACTGCCCCATAAGTAAACAAGACACTAACATCATTAAACAAACCCAGAAACACATCCTGTTCCATGAAAGTTCCCTGTGAACCAATCGTAGCAATCCTGACTTTTGTATTGATTCAGGGGAAGCTTGTAAACTAGTTGGTATTTTAGTACTTTGGCGTCTAAGGATTATCTTCGATATTAACAACACCGACCTCTATAGGGATGACGGGATTATACTCCTACGCAAATCAAGTGCAAAAAACACTGACCGACTAACAAAAAAACATAATTAAATTCTTAAAAAAGGCGGTCTTAACATTACGACGACCTCCAATGCTAACATAATCAATTTTCTGGATGTAATATTTGCCCTGTCTAATGGGCTATATAAACCATATACTAAAGATTTATACAACCATAGAGGCACTAGAACAAAGGAAACATAAAATTAACCTCGAATTCTTAGCCAATAGCAATAATGACGTCAAAAAACCAAAACTCGGCAAATACAATATAATATAGTTTAACCCGCCTTTCAGCAAAAATCTCAATACTAATATCGGAAATTTAAAAAAAATTTAACCCATAAGCACTTCAGTCATTTCCCAATGCTAAATAAGATTTTCAAGAAAAACAACGTCAAAGTTAGCTACAGTTGTGCCAAAAACATTGACCGGTATATATCACAGCACAACTGTAACATTCTAAACAAACATTTCGACAATCTACAAAACAGTAACATCCCCACAATTAAAGAATATGCAAAAAAAATCTACCCATCAAACGGCAGATTTTCGACCAAATCGTTAGTCTATAAAGCTGCAATAAAATATGACAACGAGGTCAAATTTTATGTGAGCTATACTGAAAACCATTGGAAATCGCACGTCTATCATTTCCAAATGACATTAGGCACTATCAAATATAGTAACACTGCTCTGAAAGGCGACAGATGTAACTTATCCCTTACTGAAAATTTAGTGATCCTAAAAAATATGAACAATCCAAATTATTTCAACAAAAGAAATGAATTAATGAGCCCCTGCTTGGATAGAATTAAATTTCTGCTCATACACTTTGACGCTGATTAATATAGTTTAACCAGGCCCAGGGACCACAGATACTAGTATTGGTATTATTTATTATTACCATAAATATATATATATATATTTATTAATATTTTTACTATTTTTAATATGTAACTAATATTACTGTTTTTATTATTCTTATCTTACTCTTAGTCTTAGTCTTACATATGTTACATTAACAAAGTGTTTTTATTACTTTTATTATCATTTTTTATCATTTTATCACTGCAAATATCACTAACTGCATCAATATCTATTCATTTCACAGGAAAAAAAACATGGTTATCCAACTTCATATTTTAATGTATAGTGGCGTCAGGTTTTAATGTATTTTAAAAATTCTTATTTCCTATTTTCTGTTTTAAATGTAAATTGGACCTAATTCAAATTCTAGATTAGACTGTAATGTATTTAAAATTTATACAAATATTATTATTAACATTATCATATTGATATTTTTACTATTTTACTATATAACAATTATTATTATTGTTTTTATCTGAATTTTTGTCTTACTATCGACAACGTGTTTTGTTTTTATTATTATTTATTTAGTTATTATTATTTATATGTATTTATTTTTATTTTATTTCTATTTCTATTTTCATTTTCAATGTCATGTTTTATTTTTTATTAGTATCTTAATTTTATCACTGGATATTTTATTAAATTGATTATTGAAAAATATAGTTATCCCCTTGATCTTCAAACGCATTTTTTAAAACATTAGCGTCCATTTTTAATTAAAATTTATAATTATAATTTTCAATCTTATTTACAATCTTAAATGTTAATCTGGGCCTAAGTGAAAATCCAAAATTAAGATACAGTTCATTTAAATGCTTAAAAACAATAATAATCTATCATAACAATAAACTATCTGGCGATAATCGGAATTATTAAACAGACGCTCTCATCTGAATCTTGTACCTGAAGATTGCGAAAAAGCATGAAATTCCGAGTTGTGCAATCAACGTAGGGTACCATGTAGATGTTTTAATATATTAAATAGGTCTGTTATTTAACATTGAGTACTATTTTTTATAAAATATATATATATATATATATATATATATATCTTTGTATACGAACGTTTGTACTCATATTTTCCTATATTTATCTATTTGAAATATATATATATATATATATATATATATATATATATATATATATATATATATATATTGGAATTTACAACCAGTATAACGTGTCTTTCGAGATTCTGAAAATTTATGTTTTTTTTCTTTAAAAACGTAAATATGAAATTTTGTATTTTTTACTACTATTCTAACATAAATATGAATTTTCTTCCTCTCTTTTTCTTTTCTTCTTCTTCTTCTTCTTCTTCTTCTTCTTCTTTATCTGTTTCTCTTTTAATAATCCTGATTGATTAATCAACTAGTTTTCTTATTTGAATTATTCCAATATTCCTTAGATTATTCCATTGAAAACTACGATATTAATTGTAGATATTTTGAAAGAAAAATATTTCTTAGAAAAAATACGATATTTTTTCTTAGAAATATTACATTATTAGTTGTAGATTGTCGATGGGTTTAGTGAATAATTGAATATACATATAGACGAACAAATGAATGAAATCTGTATATATATATATATATATATATATATATATATATATATATATATATATATATATATATATATATATATATATATATAATTTTATGCAAACAACTAAGTTACCCATAATCTTATATTTTGGGGAAATATACTCCGATAAATAATATCACTTTGTAAATTAATCAAGAATT
The DNA here is from genome assembly GCA_963932145.1 of Acanthosepion lycidas. NCBI lineage: Eukaryota > Metazoa > Mollusca > Cephalopoda > Sepiida > Sepiidae > Acanthosepion > Acanthosepion lycidas. The sequence goes on from OZ010577.1 coordinate 75,237,338, forward strand.
AAAATATTATTTACTTTTTCAATTTGCAGGAATATTTCCCTTAATGATGTTATCTTAAAAATAGTAAACATTATTATTATTATTATTATTATTTTTAAATTTTACATCAGTGATACGTTATCCTTCGAAAAAAATTCTGAACATTATTAAAAGAATGTTAAATTTTTCTTTTTTCATTTTTTGTGATGTCAACGACACTCGTTGCCACATTTGTTATGACAAAGAATAGGCGTTGTCACTTTCGTAATTCTCGTTGTCGTAGAAACTTTGTAATCACAGATACAACTATAGTAGCGCCGTTGAACAATACTAGTGTCAGATGCCTCCGTATAAAAACACACACTAAGTCGATAAAATTCGCTCGAATAGTAATCCGAATAGTGACCCGAATAGAGAAATAGTATAGTAAATAGACTAGAGAATAACGGTCCGTATAGTAATAGAGACTTTGACTTTCTATTTTGAGGGTACCGGGTTCGCAGTTTGCTGGTTGCTGCTTACGACTGGTCGTTAAGAGCCCGAACTCTTTGGTAGCACGTAGAGAGGTTGCTCTGATCAACATAAGAATAATATCTGGGTATTTGTGGTGTCATTTCGCGCATGGCTAGGTGTCTCTACGTGTATTTCCGGTGTGCAACACTGAGGCCAGAATATACTCCTATTCTTAGCAATGCTTTGGATGGTTAGTAGTACCACTGACGACAGATAGTGACAGGTACGGTGGTCTTTTTTTCTCTCGCTCTCTCTCTTTCTCTGTCTCTCTCTCCTCAAAACGAATTTCATGGAAAACACAAAAGAAAGAAATACAAATAATTCAGTAAACCAACAAGCAAACACAAAGCAAAAAACAAAAAAAATAAAAACACCTAGCCGCCTTACTAATATTTATGCTATCCATTTCACCCTTTGCAACCTAAAATCTTTCCTCTTGGAACAATCGCCAGATATCTTTGATCTCTGGGAAACAAAAATAAATTCTTCTATTGCTACCAATGAATTCTTGGTTCCAGGCTATCTTTTGCCGATTTTAGCATTCACGTGTATGGCCTTGGTGTTTAGGTCCGGGCTAATATTCCGATGGCCATGGAATTGTCTCTTGACGCCCCAAACTACTCCTTCATGTTCTTTAGTCTTTCGTTACTAAACTCTGTTAGCTATCTCTTTATCTTCTTCTCAGGACTGCAATATATTAGGCATGATTGCTGACAGTATAGAAAAGGCACTTTCCCTCCAGCTATCTGCAAGCATCTTTCCCTTTGGTGACTTTAATGTTCACTACAATATGTGGCTTAAACATTCTAAAGGGACTGATGTTACCGGTGTTCAGACATTAATTTTTTATATTGCTCACTCCCTTAGTCAAATCGTGGACTTTCCTATTCGTTTTCCCTAGCAAAACCGAGTAACAAGCTTCTCTACTGGATTTATTTCTTATCAACTCTCCTCGATATTCGCAACACTGCCCTCCTGGTACTTCTGACCACTCTGTGATAGCTATTGATATTTCGTTCCAATCCTCATTTAAACAGAAACCCCTATGTACAAGACCTCTTTCCATTACCAGCATGCTGACTGGGACTCATCCGTGATTTTCTCCGTGACGACCCTTGGACTGACATCTTTAAACTCTCAACTGAAAATTGCGCTACTAAAGTTTCTTCTTTGGTCAAAGCCGGCATATTCGCATTCATCCCTTCTCAGAAATACTGTGTGAAATACTGTCCTCTGTATGGTTCATTCTAACATGCTTGGCCGCTATAGCGTACAGGAACCACTATTTTCGGCTATACCAGCGTGATGGCTCTCGTCACAACAGATGTCTATTTATTGCTGCTCGCAATAAATATAAGCGATTCTTCGAATGAGTCACTGTTCGCTGAGAGAATAAGGCACCGCATAGCCTCTAACATTTTTGGCTCTTGCGATTACTGACAGCTCTGTGATAGGGCATTAGATAAGTGTAAGCTCTCTATTCTTTCCTTCTTCAATATTCTGTTGATAAAACTGAATGATTTCCCTATAAATTCTCCTTAAACTCTAGTCTTGGAATATCCCTGCGTAACCTCCCTCCTAGGACTGAGTCTCCGTTGAGTGATATGCATATAAACTCTTCCATGGTTTCTGTTATGATCTCTAACCTCGATCCCCACAAAGTATGTGGAGCCAATGTTATCCTTGTAATAGCCTTTAAGAAGTGTGCTCCCGAACTGTCTCCTGTTCTCTCTAAACTGTATAATAAACGCCTTACTGTTTCTTGCTTTCCTGCCTGCTGGAAGTAATCATCTGTTGTTCCAATTTTTTAAGTACTGGTGAGCTGTCCGACCATTCCAACTATTGGTCTTCTACCTCTTTTTGGGAAACTTCTAGAGGTTCTAATTAACGCTGAATTCGTTCATCATCTCACATAGCAGGGCCTTTTTCAGACAAACAATATGGTATTCTTTTTTCCTGTTCAACTCCTAATGTAATGACGATATTTGCGGAAAGATTTTATCATGCTCTAGGTAAAAATGGTGAAGCCCGGTCTGTTGTATTGGACATTCCGAAAGCCTTTGACATGGTCTGGCATTCTGGTCTTTTCCATAAACTGAAAAGTTATGGTGTCTCTGGACAATTTCTGAAGCGATCCAGTCTTTCCTATCAAATCGTGAAATGAGAGTTATCCTGAACGGCCGCTCGTATAGATCATTTCGTAGTAACACGGGTGTCCCCAGAGCTCTATTTTTGGTCCTAATCTATTTTTAATTTTCGTAATGGGCGTCCTCGAGACATCAGCTATAAACTCTCTATCTACGCTGACGATACAAAAATTTGTTCTTGCCTCGATAATTCATGCTTATCGGTCCGACAAGGTCAAAATGGCAGCCGATGTCCAAAATGTCCATAGTTAACTGGGGCAAAGAATGGCTTGTTAATTTTAACGCCTCCAAAACTAAACTTCTCGCCATTAATTATCTGAGAGACCCCACGCTGCCTTCCGTTATTATGGCTGATGCAATTCTCCAGGAAAGTGACTCGTTGTGCCCTCTTCGGCTGAGGATTTCTGCTGATATGAAGTGAAAAGACAATATTAAATCCATTTCGAGGTCAGCTGCTAAGAAAGTCGATTAACTATGAACGGGCGAGACAATTTATTCTCTCCAAAATCTATCTTACATATCTATAAGTCTACCATTCGTCCATGCTTAGAATATTCCTGCTACATATGATCCACTGTCCCTGTTATTTACTTTGAGCTCATTGATAATAACCAAAGAATGATCTGCAATATTATTGATCCTGATCTGGCGGCTCGGCTCCAGTTTGTTATGGGACCTTACCCATAATAACATAATGGACTATTCCATATGTAATAAATACTGCGCCTCAAGAGGAAGCAGAGAGTTCAGTCTGAAGTCTGGAGTGAAGTCCGTCAGGAGTCTGTCAGTCAGTCAGAGCGAGTCAGTCAGTCGAGTCAGAGGCAGTCCGAAACAGAGTCGTGTTCAGACAATTACTACTAAACCTGATTGTTCGTATTAACACTTCCTACTTCTCTGTATATATTCCTGTTTGTAATATATCTGTGTTGTTGCATATACGTGTTCGAGTTCTTCTTTATTGCTTCTACCTTAGACTATCACCGTGGTACAAGGAACCGGATCATAACACAGTCCCACCGCCATAAGCTTGCCTCTCTATGACTTTTCTGTAAATACTTTCATGGTCCGAATGAGCTCTTCGCTATGACCCCTAGAGATTTTGAATTTAAGCGCAATACTAGACTGGCGTCGAGATCTCATCAATTTACAGTTGAGCTGGCTAGATATAATCGTAAATTCTATGCTAACAGTTTCTAGCTTGTGGGACTCCCTTCCGGCTCCTCGCTTTCCAGACAACTTTAATCTTAAAAAAATTAGATGCAGTGTCAATCGCTATCTACTGTCCATCTGATTACTCTCTTCTCTTTCTACACATCATTAATATGTCTGTTTCGAATTCTTCCAAACCCTGTAAGCACGTGTGTCTTAGTGGCATTACTACCTTACTTGGGGTGATTGTGATAAGCACAAACACACAGGCACACACACATATATGTATATGTATACATATACATTTTTATTTGTATTTTCTATAACCATGCCATCCTTGCATTGTGAAGCCCTACGCATTGAAATGTTAATGTTTTATTGCGTATAAAATATAGCGTCATTACAGAAAGTAATGCTTTTCTTTGTGTTTTAGTCTGTTAACTTATTCAGAGGGAGTTATTGATTGCTGATTGTTTCTTAAATGGGAATGTGTACCAAATATAGCTTACTTTATAGAATTATTACAAGTTTACTTTGGTCATTTCTTTCAATGGACATAGGCATAAATTATCTGTAATTAAATTATGGAACAAAACAATAATTTTGACTAAAGGAAAACAAATGATAATCAATTTGTTAATCGGCTTATGCTGGGAAAAGTCTTTTTCAAACAGCTTCGTGTTAGTGTAAAACAGATATTTTGCGTCCATTTTATCATGATTTCATTTTTTTTAAATATTTTGTCCAGACGATTTGTTTATTTATAGGAATACTTACTTTGACTGAATAATAATGAAATGAAAGTTGACATGCGATAAAAAAAATTATGAATTTAAATTTTGGAAATGCTACCTTTCAGAATAATCGACTCGAAATACGGGTTTGGCGTTCGACTTGGATGGCACATGTATATTTGGCATTGTAGAATTTGCTCCTGAATTAACAAATATGACAAGGAATAATTATTTTTGCCAAGATGTGTTTTTTTTTTGTTTCTTTTGCTTTTATTCTTTCATTGTGTGAATGTCGTTATTTCTTTCTTTCGACTCTCAAATATTATTTCCAAAATTGTACTCTTCTATATGAGACTGACTCGATTGACGTTTCTTTGTAACTAATATTTTAACATCTTATCAAATAACCATCCCAGCAATTGACGAGGTGCAATACATGACATGTCGAATATAAGAACATTCTATTAATGTAATCAAGTAGTCCTGTATGACTATTAATCTAATTTAGTAACCTTCACTTTCGACTACAGCAGAGGTATCCGACAGATCAGTGAATCTAATGTACCTTGCTGTGAATCCAGGTCATATATTCATCGCTCACTATATCTTTCCGTTATCAGCTCTTGGTGAGTATAATTCTTAAAAACAAACTCCAAACGCTACATATCGGCATATTAAAGCAACACACAAACAAATTTTCGAAATATATATATCTTATTCTCTATTTACAGTGTATATTTTAACACCTGATTAATTCACTATGGAAGTACTGACGGCGCGAAATCTGATTATTTGCAAAAGAATATCTAAGCTTGTTTTACTAGCGAATTAAATAAAAAAAATATTTTGGTGAATACTAATTATTCTAAACTTCCAATCAATAGTAATCATATTGTCGCTATTTAAAAAAAAAAAAATAAACACTCGGTACTTTAGATAAAGTTATTAGAACACATAAAATTTATTTGCCGATATGAATTGTCCCTTTTAAGGCTAACAAGTGGATAACTTTTTGGGTGCTTGAGCAGTAACGTTATTGTAGGAGAGTGATTTAATCAAGTGCTCCTTTATACTCTCTCTTCTCTATCGACCATTGTGGTAAGCTGTATTTCTGTAGAGAACTGACGATGGAACAAATCGCATGGTGGAGTCATGTTTTTTTCGATTATGTTAGGATCAATTGAACCTAAATATTCTACTCATCGATTTCGCCTTTGATTCTGATAAGCGCTAGGCAACTGCTATTTGCCGTTAATCAACTGTTAAAGTACTTGAGCTTCAAGCTATGTCAGTAGCATATAAAATTGGAATCTTCAAAGAAGATCCTCAGAGTCGTGGTACAACGATCCAGGACGGCGCTGAAGAAAAAGGAGGCGATGGAGAGGCAAATAGAAAAACAAGTGGTTGTTAGGGTGGCATGATAACCAAATAATAATTATTTTTTAATTTCTAGGAAAAAAAAAACACTTAAGCAACACGTATGCATTACAAAGAATAACATTATAAAGAAACGCACACTTTTATTTTATTTTGTTGTCCGAATTAAATGTACGAACTTTTGTCTTGTTGACATTATCCTGAAAGGAAACGCCATACACCAGCCAAATCAGATAGAAGACATCTGAATAGGACAGTACTTTATGTTTATAGGCAAAGTACTATAACAATAGATGTTCATCTAATTACATTCCAGAAACGGTTAGTGTAGGCTGGAATTGGGATAAATTATTTTCAGTTATGTATCAGACGGCAAATAACTTTTGAAATCCATTAAAGATGAAATCCAATGAAAAATGAAAAAGAAAAAAAAAAAAAAAAACACAACTGGATAATTTTAAAACACATTTAACAAAAATGTATGTGTGATGTTTCTTAGCAAGGTGCAGTTCTCGAAAAGAATCGCGGATCACTGGTATAAACGAATACTTATAGAATTTTGGAACAGAAATCTAAGTCTTAAGATTTTTTAGGTTTTTATTTGGCTTACTACTGGCATTCTTAAAAAATCAGATTGTCAAATGTCGCATATTTTGGTGGGTCCAACTGCATATGATTCACAAGGCACATTGTCGTTTGTTTTTAATATGGACGAAGATAAAAAAAAAAAAAAGCACAAAGTGATGCACAAATATTTGTCAATAAATATGAACTTGTATGTTTCTGCGCATGGATGGACTAAAGATTAAAAAAAACAATTCTCTAAAGAGCAAAAAACATCACGTTTAAATCAAATTTAATTTATCTAAACAAAAACAGAGTAGAATCACTCCGGTAAACAAAATAAAGACCCCGCTTTTTTTTCCTTTTTAACAAAAGGGATTCTATTCATCTTCTGAGAGAAAGCGAGAACCACTTCATTTTGTTTTGCTTCCAAAATTGCTACTTCGTTTTACCACGCGAGAAAAAAAAGCCCCGATCAATGATCTTTAGTCTATTTCTACTTAAATGCTGGCAAGATAAAACGAGGACCAAATATTTTGGGTTTGTTTCTAAATAGATTTTTCCAACTGGTAGGAAAAAGAGAGCTAAATTATTGCATCCAAAATTTCCTATGCTCATCCCGTCGCTACTTAGAGTAAGCATTCGAGCGTCCGTTCTAAGAGCGATACACAGTCAGTTTCCAACGGAAGTCTACCAAATGGGATATCATCTGGTCGTTAGCAACTACTTTACGCATAATAATGTCATTTGAGGGACAGACAATTTGTTATTACTGTAGTTTTTAGGAGCATCAGCATTATATTGAAATCACTATCTATAAAAGGCAGGATGTGTGTGTGTGTGTGTGTGTGTGTGTGTGTGTGTGTGTGTGTGTGTATAACGAATGCACAGCCGCAATTTTCGACGGATTGCACCAAAATTTACATGCACATGCTACAAGTTAGCGGAAAGGCCAAGACCGACTTTGCATTTCCCATCGATAGTGGAAATAATCGATTTTTTTCATGCTTGTACGGCAGTTTTCATGTAGATTACGGCCATTTTCTACTGACCAGAGTGAGAGCCAATAGCTGGCTGCCACGAATAAGCAAAAATATTTTACTGCACAGCGTGAGAGCCAACAGCTGACTGACACGAATGTTAACTAGCATGCTAGCATGCAAAAAAAAAAAAAAAATCGATAGCTGCATTCGTCACAAGTGGGAAAAATTTAAATCTGCATGGCACTTTACTCCAATTGGCTCATTCGCTTGCTTAAACTCAACGTTGATTCTGATTCCGCAAAACTGGTTTGGGTGTGAAAAAGTATTTGTTGTTAACATTCTTTTTTCATTCAGTTTTCCCAGTTTTATAGCTGATCGTTTTGTGTTCATTTTGCTTAATTCTTTTTTTTCGTAACAGATTTAATGTTTAGTATAGAGCTTAGAAAAAATTCGCAATGTAAGATAGGCAAGAAGTAAGGCATGTAGCAACATCAGCACAGCAAAGGGCACTCCTTTAAAGGCAAGGAATGGCAAAAATATTTTAAGTCAAGTGATAGCGATTGCTGTATAAGTCGTACGATTTTTGAATCAAGTACGGGCAACGCTGGGTCATGCTGCTAGTAAAGCATATGACTGGCAGAAAGTTAGATCTTTACGTAGATCTTAGCAACGACGGCATTATATAGTATTGAAACAAATACGTTCTTACCGTAGATCGTAGGTATTAGCAAAATTGGCATTATATTGTATTAAAAATGTTTGAGGGATAGGCGATTCGTTCTTACTGTAGATCTTCGCAACATCTGTATTATATGATATTAAAACATGCCAGGGATTAACGATTGGCTCTTACCGTATATTTTAGCGACATCTGCATTATGTGATGTTAACACACATGTTAGGGATAGACGATTCGTTTTTACTGTAGATCTTAAAAATATCAGCGTTATATAGCATTAAAAAATATTTTCAACTACCGTGTTTAAGGATCAAAAAGTAGCCGAAACAGCTTGCTTTGGCGCGTAAATTTCAATATTATTCAAATGTTTCTAAAACCTAAAATTTGTAATATAACTTTGTGAAAACTGTGGAAACTTGTCAAAATCAATATTATTCTATAGACTATTTGTTCTTATCGTAGATCTTAGCAACATCTATATTATATGGTATTAAAACATGTTATGTATTGATGTATTGACGATTCGTTCTTACGTAGATCGTAGTAACATCGGCATTATATAGTATTAAAAACGTGTGTGGTATGGACAATTCGTTCTTACTGTAGATCTTTGCAACATCGGAAGTATATAGTATTAAAACACATGTCAGTAAAAGAAGATTCATACTTACCGTAGATCTTAGAAATCTCAGCATTAGACCGCAATAACACATATATGAGGGATACGCGAGTTTTTCTTATCGCAGATTCCTAAGAACATCCTCCTGATATTGTAATAAACGATATTTCACTGATAGAAGATTCTTCTAAACAACGGTATACGAATTTTAGTTTTCTTATTTTTGCGAAATTTCACATTTTCATTTGAAGGAAGCACTTTACAGCATCTTTTTAAAAAAAAGCAGAGTTATCAGCTGTGCACATTGGGACCATTATAAAGTAAGGCTAACTTATTGTTTATTTCTGCATCTGGCTGCAGATATTTGGGACTTGGTTAAGGAAGTCAATCTAATTAATTAAGAGTGCGAATTTTTGTTACAACCGGAAATTGATTCTTGGATTATAATAGGTTCATGAAGAAAGGTCATTTAAGATTTTGTCAACTGAGGTATTACAGTCGACGCTAATAAAACATAGTTTTTAATTATTTCACCCCAAGCAAAGCGATAATGCCACTAAGACGCAACAGGTTACTGAGAATGAAAGAAAAGGAGAAGACGTTAAGATAATAAACGAACAAGATTCAGGAAGACAGAAGATGGCGATAGATGTTGCGTTTAATTTTTTGAAGATCGCAGGTGGCTGGGAAGTAAAACCGGAAGAGAGCCTCACAAGCGAGAAGTGCGAAAAAAGGTTAAAAGTATATAGTTTTCAGGATATTTACCTTATGATAGATAAAAAATAGATTATATCAGCTCAAAAAAAAAAAAAATGTCAGTCTGGTAAACAATATTTTAAGCTTGGCAAACCGTATCTTAATTTTAAAAGCAATGGAAAGCCACTAAAGAGATTCGTGTCGTTTATGCTTTATTTAGCCATTTTAATTTATTTTTTGTCTTTCTTTCCGTTCTAATATAGAAAAATGGCCAGCTACACAGTAGTTTCAAACATAATGTTTCTTGATGTCAATGATCAAAGTAGAAATAGTGGTAGCAACGCTTTAGAACCGTTGGCGGTGGAATCGTTTATTAGGACCAAATCAGTAGCTGTTCACGCCAGAACCGTCGTCCGCGACGCTCGCTCCAAGCGACTTTCATTTAATAAGCTTAACTTTCTATTGTAGGTAAATTTCTTTTACTGCCGAAAATTTATTAGCATAATGTTATTCTCTTGTGTCTCCTCACCTGTAGGCGAACTACTTTTTGATTTCTTCATTTGCAAAAGGCTGGGCTGGTGAGCGCAGTGAGAGGTAGATTCGTATACATAGAACTACATATATATATATATATATATATATATATATATATATATATATATATATATATATATATATATAGTGAGAGAGAAAAAAGAGAAAGAGAGGGTGAAAGAATGATATAAAGAGAAAGAGAGCGAAAGAGAAAGAGGGAGGAAGGAAGAGAGGTTGTGATAGAGAGAAGGAGATCGAGGAAGATGGATTGAGTTGAAAAGGGAAAAAGAAGGTAAAGAGCGAGTAATATAAAAAGAGAGGAAAAAGGAAGGAAGGAAGAATGGCAGGAGGAAGGAAGAGGGATTAAGATAGAGAGAGAGAGAGAGGAGAGGAAGAGACAGAAGATAAGAGTAAGAGATGTCGAGAGATAATGAAAAAATGATATCAAGAGAAAGAGAGAGCGAAAGAGAAAGACAGGAAGAAGGCACGTTGAGAAAAAGTGAGTGTGAAAGAGTTGAAGGAAGAAAAATTGAAATTAAAATGGAAAGAGTGGGGGAAGAGAGGGCAATATAAAGAAAGAGAAAGAGAGAAAGGAAAATAGATTGAGATAAAAAGAGTGAGAAGAAGAGACAAAAGAAAAGTTTGAGAGATGAAAATGGAAAATGAAAGAATGATATAAAAAGAAAGTGAAAGCGAGAGATAGCAAAATAGAAAAAGGGGAGAAAACTGAGGGTGAGTGAAAGAGAGAGAGAGAGAAAAAGAAATAGAGAGGAAGCGAGAGTGAGATAAAAAGACAGAAAGATAGGGAGGAAGAGTGAGTAATATAAAGAGAGAAAAAGTAGGGAAGTAAGATAGAGGGGGAGTAAGAGAGAGAGAGAGAGTGAGAGGCAGAACAGAGTCAGAGAATTATATATATATATATATAGAGAGAGAGAGAGAGAAAGTATTAGGTTGGTGCAAAAATAATGACGTAATAATGTCGTTTTTTGACGTATTTTTTAACGTCAAAAACGACATTATTACGTCATTATTTTTGCACCAACCTAATAAGAATAGTGATGGTGTTGATGATGATTTTATACTGAAGTCAAAAATGTCCTTTTTTTCATTATTGTCAGTTATCCTATTATTTCCTCTCTTCGTCTGCATCGAACGAATGGTGATTAATCTTGAGAAAACGGTAAAGAATTTCTGTGTGCAATGCGTGTTCATGCGTTCTGCTTTTAGAAGCACGAAACATTCTCGACCTTTTTACTTGCATATAAATTCTTTCTTTCTTTCTTTCTTTCTTTCTTTCTTTCTTTCTTTCTTTCTACTCAGTTTTTCGTTATTTCCAGAGTTTCTCTTTCGTTCTATTCTTCGATCGCTTGTTATATTTAAAACGAAAAATCATTGTTACAAAACTTAAAATATCACAAGGCCAGTAATATTTGCCATTCAGTGAGAATCAAACTAATTACTATAGTAGTCAACACTCGGATTATCTTGTTAACCATTGTTTCACTTGTTGTTTAAGAATCAACCTCAGATGGCGTCAAAATAGATTTGCCCTCAGTGTTTTTCAGGGAGAGCAGATACATCACCTGGTTGACCTGAGAGATATCCTCCTAACCGACTTCAGTGGCTGAACTATGTAAGCACTGAGTCGATCAGCTGGGCATAGGATGTGCACGCGAGACAAAAATTAAATCACATGAGAGGTAGATATATAAAAACCCACCCAAGTGAGAAAAATAAATCTCACACATTCTCGCGAGAATGTAGAGTCTATGATCGGAGATGACACCGAGGCTAGACACCTACAGACCCGACAGTAATTGATGAATTTTGGCATTGAATAAAATGAAATGTTACGTGTGAGTGACTAATATTGAGTTTTTATTTTTAGCGCCATATCAATCTCTATCGGTTATTTAATGCCGAAATCGAAATATTTTCTACGGAATTATTATTTTTTTTTTAAATAATAATGGCTTTAGTGTTACACATTTTACTAATTAACACATAGCTGGCTGGAAAAGACTTGAATCATACTTATCTGTCATGGGTCCATACCTATAACTACAGAATGAACTCTTCCTAACACTAACAGGTTCGAATCAAGCCGATCTTCTTGGCTTGACGGTCGAACTCTCTGCCTCTGAGCAGAGAGGAACCCGGACGAGGCTCCGCCGAAGGGCTTAGTCTCGTTCGGGGAGGTTGACCAACCCGATCCCGTTTATTCCTGTTTCTACGGGCATTTTTTGGCCGAGCCTACGGGCTCGGAAAAACCCACGTTAAACTCGGCCTTGTGCCACATGAAACCCTCGTAGGAGGGGGGGCTAGATACCGAATCGAGTCTAGCCGATAGTAGTTCACTCCAAACCAGACTGACAGTCATACTGACACCTTCCACCTCTTGTATTATTATTTCGTTTAATATACCTTCGTTATTTCTACTCTTGTGTTCGTGTTGTTCTTCCTTAGTCCTAACCTGGACCATAACACTATCCAAAGGTTATTTGCAAGTAAGTGAATATAACGAACCCAACTAGAATTGGAACTCGGTTTTCCGATTAACAATTCCGAGCCATTATTTATTGCACCACCCTCACATCCAAGCTTACAGCACCTGGTATTCCTAAATGATCACCAATCAACCTACTGACCAGCTCGACGTTGCTTAATTTCGATGACCGAACAGAACCGGTATTTCAACATGTCAGTTAGTAAGTTATGTGTCATGCGTGATACACGCTTAGGCGATCATGTATCTTTCGATACATGAATGACGAGGCAGATTTTTTTTCGGCAGTAATTTGCCATTTTTTTCGGCGCTAGATCAGTTGCCATCCACGGCTATAGAACTCATTCTGTCCTGCTACTTACCCATAGCTGGGGAAAAAAAGAAGGGGATTCATACCTTTCCCAAGGGTATTAGCATGTAAGTGAATGTAACGGATTCGACTGGAATTCGAACTCGGCTCTCCGATTCCTCAATCCGAGCTACTAGCCATTCAGTTAGTTATGTGCCATGCATGATACACGCTGAGGCGATCATGTATCTTTCGATGCATGACTGACGAGGCAGATATTTTCATGCAATAGGTTGCTATTCCTTTCTGGCATATACCAGTTACCATCCGAAGACTATAGAGCCCGATTTGTCCTGATATTTACCCATAGCTGGGGGTGGTGAAGAAGATGATTCATATCTTTCCCATAGGTAAGTGAATGCAACGGATTCGACTGGAATTCGAACTCGGCTCTCCGATTCCTCAATCCGAACTACTAGCCATTCAGTTAGTGTCATGCACGATACACGCTGAGGCGATCATGTATCTTTCGATACATAACTTTTTTCCTGCAGTATCATTTCTTTCTGCAGTAGACCAGTTGCCATCCAAGGCTATAGAATCCAGTCTGTTCCGCTATATACCGATAGTTAGGGGGAGAAGAAGAGGATTCATACCTTTCCCAAGGCTTTTATCACGTATGTGAATAATGGATTCGACTGGAATTCGAACTCGGCTCTCCGATTCCTCAAACCAAGCTATTACTCCACCGTGCCTCCCATTTTCAACATTGTGTAGCCTTAATCCTTTCTATTAGTAATGTACGACGATGTATGTTCTAAAGGATCTCATAGCTTTGGGTGATAATAAAATATTCCCATGTCAAATGACCTCTGACAACAAAGTTCAGCTTCAGGTAATATGTGACGAAAACCAACCCATATTACCTTATAATTATCTACTTCGGGTAGATCGAGATCGTCAGCCTGGGAAGGCAGTCCATATAGGGGAAGGATAAAGCTGATTTTAAACCTCCACTGGATCGCATATTCAAATATGAAAAGGCTTCAGAAGTAAATCCAGACAGAAAAGTGGGACTAGGTATTCAGTTGGCTGTGAATTTTGACAAATTACGGTATTATCTTGCAGCCAAGCAGACCCCACCCCAACCCCAGATATAATGCCTCGTATTCATTTGGATCTTGTCGGTACGGCCTAGAGGGGGATGCATGTGGTCATGATAACATATAGCCTTCATATACCATCGCCCAGACATGCGCCCTGGATTAGTCACTCTAGTTTCACCACAAAAGGATGAATTTTGACCAAACAGGCGTTGCCATTATCTAGCGATTTTTACTACGGAGAACACATTGTTCTGTTTATCAAGTACACTACAAGGTCACAGATATAGAGCACTAAGTGTTAATCGAAATTACTAGAAAGCTGATACTCTGCCAGACGAGCTCAGCAACTATTGCTTCGCGGCGAGTGTTTAAATTCCTTGTCTCTTTAAATTTTATACACTGTTACATATTTCAAGTGAAATAAAGAGAAAAGTCTTGTCAAAGTAATTTTCTTGCAAGATCAGCAAAGGCAGACATACAGCCTTTTGCTGTTTTTTTTTTTTTTTAATTTTCCATATTGTGCATGCGATTTTGTATGTATGGAATTTTTCTATCAGACAGTTAAAATAAATGTAAACCATTAATAATTTTAGGAAAAACTTCAACGAATACAAGGCTTGAGTTCCACTCAAGTTGGTGGTATACTGCGTGAGGTGCATGGTATGAACATAAGAGGAGATGGAGGAATTGATAAGGAGGATAGCTAAAGATTTAATTGACCCTCGACTTCAAAAATATTATTGGGTTGGTGCGTAATTATCAGACGTTTTTAAACAATATTTACTATGAAAAAAAGAAACATAACAATTCAACAATAATATTAGGTAGGTGCAAAAATAATGTCGGTTTTTGAGGTATTTTTTAGCGTCAAAAACCGACATTATTTTTGCACCAACCTAATGTTATTAATGATTATTCCGGAATGTATGATTATCGCCTAGCATTGTTTTGACCATGAAATAAAATAATATTTTTATTAAAAAAAAGTAAACAAAAACAATTGTCATTAACAAATAACAGTGTAACTCGGATATAAGAGAGTTGTCGGGACCGGATAATAAGTCTCTTATATCCGGGTTTCTCTTATATCCGGGTTTGGTCGATTTTGTTTAGGTAAGTATGGCTCTAATTTTGGACTAGAGAAAATCTCTCTTATATCCGGGTTTCTCTTATATCCAGGTCTCTTATATCCGAGTTACACTGTAACAATGTATGTATACACTGCTATCCAAAAGTTTGGCGCCATCCTGCATTTCTTCAAAAAATAGCATAAAATGATTTTTTTTTTTATATATTTTTTAAGTGAACGCTAAAATCTAAGTACGTGCAGTGTATTTTATTTTATTTTTTAGTCTCTCTCCAGGCTCCTTTTACTACTTTTTGGGATTTGTCTTCACGGTGGTTTTATTGACGAAAAAAATATGATGCTGTTGTATAATTTTTGGGATGTTAAATGCTTATTTTGTGCCAAAATTATAGGAAATATACACTGTAGTTTCCAAAAGTTTATCTCATACTTTAAAAGAATATAAAAATATCCCATTTAATATGTTTTTAAATAAAAGCAGGGTGTCTCTAAAATTTTTGGCCTGTATTATGTATTTATATAGATAAATACAAAAATAGCACAACATTATCAAAATATATATGTAGTCAAAAAAAAAAAAAAAAAAAGAATATACTATTATAGGTAAATGAGAAATATTAAAAAAAAGTACCACCATATAATATTACCAATAGGAACTGTAGACTGTGTTTAGAAGAAAAAAATGGTCAATACAAGATTTTAATAATCAAATTAAATTATTAAATAGGAAGAAGGAAATAATGTGTTGATGCCGACATATTAACAAATATTTACTTTGTTACTTTAATAATAATAAATAATAAATCAATTAAAATATTAATTAAAATTATTAACTAAAATTATTAATAAAAATTAACAAATATTCCAATTTAGTTAATAATCTAACATAACAACTTCTATATAATCAAAAAAAAAAAAATTATATTAAATTTAATTCCGAAGAATAATTTATTTTCGAAGAAAAAAATTAAAAACTGGAAGAAAAATCTACAGCTGAAAAAAAAGAAAGACGTAAAAAAAACAACATTTCATGAACGTGCGCGTGTAAAAGTGAAATTCATGAATACGCACAAGTAAAAAACAGAGTAAAAAGCAGATTAAAAAAAAAAAAAAAAAACACGGAACAAACTGAAAAAAAATTAAAATACCGTTTAAGACCACAACCCTGGAAGACTGAAAATTTTACCAAGAAACTTCGAAGTCGGGATAAAAGTGAAAAGTTAAGTAATTTTTTCATATATATATATATATATATATATATATATATATATATATATATATATATATGTGTGTGTGTGTGTGTATATATATATATATATATATATATATATATGTGTGTGTGTGTATATATATATATATATATATATATATATATATATATGTGTGTATATATATATATATATATATATATATATATATATATATATATATATATATATATATATATATATATATATATAATCGGCATTACCCAATGCAAGGCAGTAATACCAGTAAAGCGCATGGGGTTACAAGTTGTGGGATAATTAGAAACAAAAACATTAATAATGAGCGGGAAGAGGAAAGACTAATCAGGGAAATAGATAATCATTGATTTTGCATTTAAATTTTTACAGAATAAAGTTGGAAAGCACGGTGCCAGAAGGATGTTCCACAAACAAGAACTGCGAGAAAAGAAACTGTTATCATAGAACTTACGGCTACACCTAGCCTGCTCAAATTTAAGTTAATGAAATCTCGATACCTGTCTAGTAGTGCGTTTAAATTCCCAAAGTATAGGTACAATAGCGAAGAGTTCATCAGAAAAATTACCCTGAAAGTATTTATGGAATAGACATAAAAGAGACAACATTATGACGGTGAGAAAGTGACTGAAGCCGAACCGCCACATGAGGACTTTCTTTGGATATTATCAAGCAGCTCGAGGTAAATAACAGGGGCACTGGACCATATATAGCATCAATATTCTAAGCATGGACGAATGGTAGACTTATAGATATGTAAGATAGATTCTGGAGAGAATATATTGTCTCAAAGACACAGTGAACCAACTTCCTAGGCAGCTGACCTAGCATGGATTCAATACAGCCTTTCCACTTCATGTCAACTGAAAACGTTAGCCCGAGAAGGCGCAACTAGTCACTTTCCTGGAGGTTAGGATCAGCCACGCTGATAGAAGACAAAGAGGAGTCTCTCAGATGATTAACGGAAAGAGGTTTCGTTCTTGAGGCATTAAAATTAACAAGCTATCTTTTGCCCCAGTTAACGACTAGTTGAGATATATATGCGCGCGTGTGTGTAGGTATGTCCGTGTGTATGTATGATTGTGTATATATAAAAACTACAACTACATCAGTGAAAGGTACACTTTCAGCTGCCCCTGATAATAATTCTTTTGGTCGCATCTTTCTACCAAATAACCATTTGACCGAATGTATCTCCAATAATTTAAATGCGTTAAAAATTAAAACTACAATATTACCTACTAGAACTATCTGTAGCAAACAACATATTACATCCGATGCTTGCATCTACCAAATCTCATGCAAAAACTGTGACTTAAAATATGTGGGTGAAACATGTAGGTCCGTAAAATTTCATGTTTTCGAACATAAACGAGATATTCACCTCGGAAATTTAAACAATGCTTTAGTTGTATACACAACTAAAGCAGATCATAATTTTGATTTTGATTCCGTGAAGATTTTAAAATATTTTCATAATAAAAATCTTAGGAGGATTTATGAAGCAGGCATAATATCCATCTCACGCACGGTGAATACTAGACCTGGCTTCTTTAGTATTTCCCCTTTTCTAGCGAGATTAATGCTCGACAAGCGTACATATAAATTTGAGATCAAAATAGAATTCTTTTCATTTTTCATTCAAAATACTCAAATTTTAGGAATACGTTTTCACAGCGTCGCCCACGTGACGACAACGTGACCATGTTTAAACGGAACGCTGATCATATAAAACTTTCAGTTATCTGTTTTGGATAAGTCTTGTTCTTATGTTAGAATTTTCATGGTATGGGGCGCGATTTTGGTAGGTCTCCCTTGAGAGCACGTGGTATTATGGTGGTTGAAGGATTGTTTGGTGATGGACGAGTTCTTTTGGTGAATGTGTAAAATGTAATGTACAAATGGGTCGCGAATCTGATTATCTAGGTATAAGATAGTTAGTGTTGACCAGCCTCTACCCCTACCCTTTATTGTCCTTGTGCCACAATTTGTACTTTTTGTTCAAATAAATACCAGTCTTGTTCTTATGTTTCAGAGTTAAAGATTATGGCCAAGATCCTGCAGGAGCGTTTGCAGTCAGTTGCCGAGTCTCTGTTGGGACCTGAGCAGACTTGTTCTGTGAGGGGCCGAACAATTCAGAGCAACCTGCATCTGATCCGCACGATCATAGAGGGTGTAAAAGACGACGAAGAAGCCGCGCTGATCAATTTGGATCAGTCCAAGGCATTTGATAGGGTCGACCATCGCTACCTTGCAGCTGTCCTGCAGGCCGCTGGATTCGCACCCAACTTCTGCCGCTGGATTAGCCTCCTGTATCGCTCCCCCAGTGCGGTGGTACAGGTGAACGGAAGGCTGTCGGACGCGTTCGTGCTGTCTAGGTCGGTTCGTCAGGGTTGTCCGCTGTCGCCTCTCCTTTATGCTTTGGCGTTGGAGCCTCTCCTTCGCCGGCTGAAGGACGAGACCGGCAGTCCGGCCCTACGTGGAATTGCCGTTCCTGGAGGGTCTCGAGCCAGGGTTTCCGCGTACGCCGATGACGTATCTGCTTTCGTGTCGTCCCGCAACGACATTGAGGTGGTACAGAAGGCGCTTGATCGGTACGAGAAGGTGACAGGGGCCAAAATAAACCGCGACAAGTCGTCCGGCTTGCGGTTAGGTGCCTGGAAGGGGGTCGCTCTTCCGGGCCGCTTCGGTTGGACAGACGGTCCTGTCCGCATTCTTGGAGTGTGGTTTGGGCCTGACCTCCAGCTGGAGAAGAATTGGTCTGAAGTACGAGCAAAGGTCGATTCCGCCGGTCAGACTTGGAATCGACGGAGGTTGTCCGTGAAGGGCAGGGCGGAGGTGTGTGCTACATACATTTTCCCCCTGATTCTTTATCGATTGTCCGTACTTCCTCTCTGTAAGACTCACAAGAAGGCGCTCGAGCAATCGCTATCCTCCATTTTATGGAGGGGACGCGGGAATCGGGTCGACAGACGAGTCTGCACTAAACGTCCGTGTCATGGGGGGCTGGGAATGCCGCACCTGCCGAGTCACATCCGTGCCTCTAGGTTGGCTTTCCTACGCCGTGCATTGACTGGAGGAGATCCGATTCTGGAGGGGATTGTTAGGGACGCGTTCCCTGGCCTTACCATCAGTCCCCCCATCTCGCGGGTTGAGCGCGGTCGTAAACCCCGGGATCAATCGGTTTTCCTTCGCGAGTGTCGGTCGGCCTTGAGGGCCGTTCCCCGGTCCAGTGACCTTTCTCGGCCTAGGAAGGTCTTCTATCGTGAATTAGTGGAGAGGCCCGCGAGGGATCTCCTACGAGATACGCTCGGCTTGTCGGAGGAGGAGTACTGCTCCTACTGGTCTTGGGCGCCAGCGGCGGATTACCTCAGTAACCCTGAGTTTTCGCTTAGCTGGCGATTGGCTCGGAATCGGCTGCCTCTCAACGACAAGGCTTTCATATGGGGCTTGGCGGATTTGCCAGACTGTGAACGGTGTGGCCTTGGCTTAGAGGAAACGGCTGCGCATGCCTTCTACCATTGCCCCCAGGTCCGCCCCTTATGGGACCATGTCGGCGAGCTGACGGCTCGTCTCGCTCCCGAACAGCTTGTGTCCATTGATCGCGCATACGCGTGTGACAATGTGTCTCCCCCGTATTCCGGGATGAAACGGATGGTGTTTCTGACGCTGATGGCCACGGCTCGAATGGTGATTTGGACGACGCGAAAGGAGGAAGTCTTGCGAGGCAATCGACTTTCTCATTCGGATCTGATTCGATTCTTTGAGCATCAGCTCAAGATGAAGATTAGATCGGATAGAAAACGATTGCATTCGACAGTCTTTAGCGAAAGATGGGTAAAAGAAGCGAGCTTGCTTCGTGTGAACGGGGCTAGCCTTGATTTTCTCTTCTAGGTCAACCTATTGCACATCGGGGTGGCTTCCTGTGGAACCCTCCCCTTGGTTAGGTTAGACAAGCTTCAGTGTACCTAGTTAATGTGAGTAAGTGTTGTTCCTGGCCTGCATCCCGGCCGTTCTTTGGTTATGATCCAAGTCGAGATTCCCATCCTCCCCAGTTTGTTTTGACCCCCGCCCCATTTTCATCTCGACTGGGTCAGTTTTATATTTTCCCATTCCAGCCTAATATTTTATACTTTTTCCCACTCCCTTAGCGAGAGCGTCTCTTGATTTTGTCCCCTGGGCAGAATACAGCGGCCTCTCTGTTTTATGGGTTGGACGGTCCCTACTAACATCAATTATGTTTAGTTTGTATTTGTGTTTATTTTAAGTTTATTATTGGGTTCATTTCCCTCCCCTCTCATTTTATCATTATTAGAATTGTATATATATATATCATCATTAGAATTTTCATGGTATGGGGCGCGATTGTGGTAGGTCTCCCTTGAGAGCACGTGGTATTATGGTGGTTGAAGGATTGTTTGGTGATGGACGAGTTCTTTTGGTGAATGTGTAAAATGTAATGTACGAATGGGTCGCGAATCTGATTAGCTAGGTATAAGATAGTTAGTGTTGACCAGCCTCTACCCCTCCCCTTTATTGGCCTTGTGCCACAATTTGTACTTTTTGTTCAAATAAATATCAGTCTTGTTCTTATGTCCATCGTTTTTGTCATGTTGAATTGATAATGTTAATTATATTTTATGAATATGTCCTGAAGATGGTTTATTAGACCGAAACGTCCGACGTTGACATATTAACATTAAAACAGCATAATTGCGTATAAGGATTTTTGTTTGTTTTTTCCGTATATTTTCTTCATAAAAACTTAAGTATATTGATAAAACTAACCGAGTCACTCGACGTTTATTATGCATTATTACATTTTGAGTTTTAGCGTATAGCCACATCACGTTGAGACACCGGTTCCACTACGATGACTGAAGTTAAGCAACTGGTCACTATCTAGATGGGTGACTGCTTGGGAATACCAGGTGCCGTAAACTTGGATGTACGGGTGGTGCAATGGTTAATGGCTCGGAATTGTTAATCAGATAGCAGAGATTCAATTCCAGTTGGGTTCGTTATATTCTTTTACGCGCAAATATCCTTGGGAAAGATATGAATCCACCTATACTCCCTCTAGCTATGGGTTAATTAGTAAGACTTGCATCACTAAACCACAATTATCTCCAAAAATATTCTTATAATCTAAAAATATTTTCTGGTTTTAAATAACCTGAAAAGGGTTGATAACCCATAGAATACGAGGCATTGAATCAAACGGTTTAAAATAAAGCAACAAACGCAATTCCTTAGGTTGACAGCTTGTGTATTCCTGAAAAAAATGAATTTAAGGATCTAATTATAATATTAGACCAGCCATTATAGAGTGGTTTATGAGAAAGGCACGAAAATCTCACCGATGTTTAGAGTCTCGCCGAATATTTCACCCTTCTATTTAAAGGACAGGTTTATTGAAATTATAGAGATGTAAGGAAGGAGCATTTTTTTTTTTTTTACTGCTTTATTTAAAATAACTGCTTCGATTCCGTGTCAGATTTGATGTTCGATAACTTTGGAGTGTTGGGTTATTTGAGAAGCATAATATGTGTCCCAACGCACAAAGATCAAGCGGAAGCGCAATTCTGGAGATAACTGAAACGGATAAGGAAAGATGTCAACGCCTGCTGAAAAATGAATATTTCTTGTACAAAGTTTAAGATGTGAAAGAGCGAGAAAAAAATCAAGGTGGATAAGACACAGCAAGAGAGAAAGATAAAAGCTTTAGCACAAGGAGAGTTGAATGTTGTCTACCAAAAACGTAGAGATAAAAGATGTGTTTGCGCATAAAAAGGCAGCAGTGACGAGCATCGTCACAGTTTGTCCAGTGGTTGACTCGCAATACGATTTCTTGATGCTATATATATATATATATATATATATATATATATATATATATATATATATATATATATATATAATTATACATAATAATATAATATAATATATATATAATTATACATAATAATAATAATAATAATATATATATATATATATATATATATATATATATATATATATATATATATATATATATAATAAAAAGGCTTAAACACTAATATTCCATGGTCATAATTTATTCCATTGGAATCGTAAATACGATCCAATTCATCAGACCCACAAATTCAAAAACAATTCAATTGTAGGTCTGATGAATTGGATCGTATTTACGATTCCAATGGAATAAATTATGACCATGGAATATTAGTGTTTAAGCCTTTTTATTATATCCTTACTCTGTCCTGGACATTGAGTTCTACCTGGATTCTATCCTCTTGGAATTTTTTTTATTCAAAATATATATATGTATGTGTATGCATGTATGTATATATATGTATATATTTTGCATATATATGTGTATATTTAACACTAATATTATCTATCTATCTATCTATCTATCTATCTATCTCTCTCTCTCTCTCTCTCTCTCTCTATATATATATATATATATATATATATATATATATATATATATATATATACTTAGTTGGATTGATGCGAGTTTGTGACCCTGGGTTTCACGCTACTGGCGATCGTCAGACAAACTGATTAATTTTTTAAAATTGTGGGCTTATATATGGTTGCGTATATCGGTATTTTTATGGTAGTGGGACGAAATATTGTCGTTGGAATGCCACTCATACGTACACACATATACATACACACACGTTTACGCATTGTAACTCAAATAAACATAAACATATATGAACAGTGTGGAACTGGGAGTATATGTGCATCCATAAATATGTTCGGTGTATCACTAATATTGAATGTTTTCCAATAAGTACCTCGCATATAATACATACATACATACATATATACATACATACACACACACACACACACACATATATATATATATATATATATATATATACAGGATGCATTGCGTAAATTGTCACCATTTACATAAAACCATGCACTTTTTTTGTTTTTTTTATTTTGTCGATGCAACGTATGGTAGAGTCAGTTAGGCGCGCACTGTGAGTAAAAGAACACGATGACACAATTCACTCCTCCGCAGATTGGGAAGTGGCATGCTGTACTGCTTGGCATTCGCACCGGAAGCTCTAATGCGAATATTTTCGAGAGTTTGGGCGTCAAAAGAGTTGGATGAGTCTAATGGTGATTACAAAGGTACGGCATCTTGGAAAACTCATTCTGATCGTTCTGATAAGAAAAGAACTCCCGAATTTGTTCATGAGGGCCCCAGACTCAACACACCGTCTTACATCAAGTGCCTTGAGGAGGTAGTGCTACTCTGGGTCAAGAGGGTTGCTGCTGGAAGACCTCATGGATGGCAACTGCACCATGCAACACAAGCAGGAGAACTTAGTCAAGTCTCTCAGACAAGTTCTGCGACCACATCACCCTTACATCTAGCAACCTAACTCCCTAGACTGTACTGACTTCATTATTGGGATGCAGTTGGGAGAGAGACCAACAAAACTGAACTGAAGGCAAGTATTATGGTAACATTCACCAACTTATATATTACGAAATGGACAAAGTCCGACAATGTATTTATTAAAGACATTTTTTATGTTTAACGTTCTTTTTATAGATACAAGTATTTAAGTAAATGCTCCGTTTATAATAAACAGTATTAAATAACATTTACCGAGAAATTTTCATAGAAAATATTCGTTCTTTGACAGGATTCGAACCTGCATCCTATACGGGACCGTCATTTACGCTGACGTGCCTTACCGTTAGGCTACAAAGTAGCGTTCGGTAGACAAGGTCGAATTTACTGCTTATAAACTTCAATCTTCCATGAATCTCGAATATTCATAACTGCTCATGGCGTATCAAATGTAAACAAATGACGTCATATATTACGAAATGGACAAAGTCCGACAATTTATTTATTAAAGACATTTTTTATGTTTAACGTTCTTTTTATAGATACAAGTATTTAAGTAAATGCTCCGTTTATAATAAACAGTATTAAATAACATTAACCGGCCTGAATGTCCGAGAAATTTTCATAGAAAATATTCGTTCTTTGACAGGATTCGAACCTGCATCCTATACGGAACCGTCATTTACGCTGACGTGCCTTACCGTTAGGCTACAAATAAGCGTTCGGTAGACAAGGTCGAATTTACTGGTTATAAACGTCAATTTTCCATGAATCTCGAATATTCATAACTGCTCATGGCGTATCAAATGTAAACAAATGACGTCATATATTACGAAATGGACAAAGTCCGACAATTTATTTATTAAAGACATTTTTTATGTTTAACGTTCTTTTTATAGATACAAGTATTTAAGTAAATGCTCTGTTTATAATAAACAGTATTAAATAACATTTACCGGCCTGAATCTCCGAGAAATTCGACCTTGTCTACCGAACGCTTCTTTGTAGCCTAACGGTAAGGCACGTCAGCGTAAATGACGGTTCCGTATAGGATGCAGGTTCGAATCCTGTCAAAGAACGAATATTTTCTATGAAAATTTCTCGGACATTCAGGCCGGTTAATGTTATTTAATACTGTTTATTATAAACGGAGCATTTACTTAAATACTTGTATCTATAAAAAGAACGTTAAACATAAAAAATGTCTTTAATGTATATATATATGTGTGTGTGTGATAAAAATATAGTATTAAGGTTTACGCTATTTATGGTTAAAAGTGAACAACATCAGTGCACTTCATAAACATGAAAGTGGAAGCTGAGTTCAACATCTTAGCAGCGATCGCCTGTTTCCTGCTTCAACAAAACCTTCGCTGAATTGAATCCACTCTTTAAGAAACTTGATTGTTAAATTCTATTCATTTGCAAGAAACACATTTTCCTTAAAACACTTTGTTTTATAACGTAAACTTCACGGAAATTGTTCTTTCTTAAAAGGAAATATAAATTTTTAGGAAGAACAAAGAATTTTAGTTCATAAAATAACGAAAATTACCGAAATGAATAGAATTTAGGGCAACGTTTAACTTCCGAAACGGAATAATACAGTCAGTTTAAAAGTGACTTTTTCTCTTGACATCGCTATTACTGTATACTCCTACGGTTCCTCGGTAATCTCTTTTATTTTAGAAAGTTATGTTTAGAATTTTAATAATAACAAAAATGTTACATACTATTTAGTGGTTAGATTGTTTAGGTATAAGTTTAATTTTAAAAGATTATTTTGCAAACTCTCCAGAAGATTGAATGTAATTCTACAAATCTGAAAATAGAAACAAAATCAGTTAACATTTAATTTATTTTTTTATGATTGATCTATCTATCTATCTATCTATCTATCTATCTATCTATCTATCTATCTCTCTCTCTCTCTCTCTATCTATCTATCTATCTATCTATCTATCTATATAATTAATAACTAATTTAATGCTTAAATTAAAACTACCTATATGCGTAATTATATATATGCATTAATATCTCTTTCTCTCTCTCTCTTTCTCTCTCTCTCTCTCTCTATATATATATATATATATATATACATATATATATGTGTGTGTGTGTGTGTGTCTTCGAAACCTATATATGTAATAGTTTTCCCCATCCAGCAAAGATTCTTGTTGTGTTCTCCTCAGGTAAGTCTCGTTTGAGATTAATTTTAGTTTGAAAATAGAAAAACGTCATGAACTTTTGTGTTGATAAAGTGCCATCTATTTTTAAACGAAGGGTTGATGCATATTTTATCTACGCAAAAATAGATACAGTGATATATAGGATAATTGTTGGAAAAGTACATTTATACCTATTCCAAGTCTCTTTTCACCCAACCACATCATTTTGGCTAATTCACGGATATTTTATAAGTTATAAGTTCCCTTATGTCCGCGCATGTATCTAAGATTTTATTGTGTTGAAAATATTTCGTCAGTCACGAATAATAAATTAGTCAAAAAGCTAAATTTTCGGCAAAATACTATCAATATTGTGGTTACAATCTGGTGTTATTTTCAGCGAATAATATTTTGCTGGACATAAAGTTCATAACATTTTTCAATATATAGCGTTAAAATACGTGACATTTTAACCCGTCTCTCTACATGATTCGCGCGGGAATTCTGAATTTTACCTGTTTTTACTTTCAAAGTGAGAACTGGGAGATGAGATGCCTTTTCGGCATTTGATTCTCATTTCTGGACAGGAAAAGACGGTGTAAAACGTAACAGAAAATATATGTGTGGTCTATGGACATGGTACCATAGCTGAAAGTACAGATAGTAAGTCGTTCTCTCGGATCAGAAGTGAAGATTTTGACTTAAAACTCTGTGAAACGCTACGATATTTGGATACCTCATGATTTAACGAAAAAAAATTAATCTCTCAGTTCAAAATTTAATCTTAAGCTAGACTTACCTTAGAAGAACTCAGCATTTGAAAATAAGTTTTAATAGAAGGTGGAAATTATGACGTATATAGACATATATACACGCACATACATACACACACAAACACACGAAAACACACACACATAAATATACATATATATATATATATATATATATATATATATATATATATATATATATATATGCAATTCATTGCTTAACAGAAATGTCCCATTTTAAAAAGAATGATCACCGGCTATGAAGAATGTTTGTTTAAAAAAATACGAATAAAGCCACCTTTAAGCACAGTGAAATACATTTTACATCCAAAGAAGGTGATTCCGTGTACGTTGGGGAATGATTGGACCAATCTCCTTCCGGAAAGACGAGTTTCCTTCGTAAAATCAGACGTTGAAGTTGAACAAGTACTGTTCCCAATTGGATCGATTAAAGTTAGAAATCGATGAAAAGCATTCGGAATTGAATAATCAGAAGGATGTCCTCCGCCATCAGGACAACGCCAGACCCCACATTTCTTTGCAGCTCTGGCAAAAGGTTGGTACTGGGATATCCTACTACACCCACTCTATTCCACTGAACTTGCATGACTTATTTGACCCTTCGATATTGTCTTAAAAGGAAGAACTTCAATTGTATACGAGACTGTGAGAAACAAGTTCATCACTCAGAAGATGACAGTTATGGAAGGATAGAAGATGACACTGCTACCAAGATGGCGAAAGTTGATGAAACAAAATGGAGAATATTTGCTTAATTAAATCTATGTACAAATGACTCAATATTATCTTTGAAATTCAATTAAAAACGTTACAAATTTATGTTCTGACCAAATACATAGGCAGCTAAAAAGGAATATTTTTTGAAAAGGATAATTCATGATAGAAAACGTTCGAAAGCTAAAGAGATCTTTAATTTGTCATCAATCTTTGAGAAATGCAGAAAACTATCTCTGATTTCCAACGACTATCGGTTAAATAGCATAGAAGCCTGGACTCTTGAGCCATGGTTGACAACGTATACAGGAGAAAAACCTTTCTGAATTCATAAATGCGTGTGACCCTGGTGTATTACATACTTGAACTATAACTAAAGGCTGATCAGCATAGTTGCAGTATAAATTCCAGGTTGGCTTTATAGGTGAGGAAGAAACACAAATGGTCCTGTACAGAGGCGCATGCTCAGAAACGAGCAATCTTGCTGAAAATGAGAAATCATACTGACTTTCATTTTAAAAACACTGATATATGAGTGTAAATATACCTTTTATTGATCAAATTGCAAAAGAAATACTTTAATTATATACTATTTGTCTCCGTATATCTCACGTAGTTTCTTTCGCACTTTCTCTATATCAGGTCGAAAATGGAGTACAGCTGCCATATTTTAGGCAGTAGCTAACCAGACCTCACTTTCCAGTCTTGATAGAGTTCAAAAAAGCGTCTCCGTGTCGTTGTTAGAGAAGAATTATTTTCTACCCTCCAACGTCCCTCTCTCCCCTCTCTCTCCCCGTCTCACCCCCTCTCTCTTTCTCTCTCTCTATCTTTCTCTCTCTCTCTCACAGGCGGGACGTGGTCTCTATCGCTACTTCCATGGAAAGTGCTCGGACGAACTACATTTCTTGGTTCCGACAGAACTGATCTTCACTTACACTGTAGCAAACCAACGACACCGTCCTGGGTATGACGATAAACTACATCTGCGTCCTGGGTAAGGCGATAAACTACGCCCAACAGGAGGTTTTGAAAAGCATGGAACCACCTCTTAATTGCTGGTGTTCCCAGGTCCATCCTGACCCGGGGTGGTAGCACCTGTTAGGGTCCCCAACTAAACTTGTGTAAAAATAGGTTTTAATACCAGAAATACTTTTAATAAAAATATATTATAAGCAATAAATTTTTAAGGAAAAATTATTATCAGCAATACTTTAAAATAAATATCACCAACACAAACAGCTATACATTCTTTGAAAAAATATGACCAGCTATAGATTTATTCAAGGAAAAATATTCCCAGAAATAGATTTTTGAAAAAAAAAACATATTACTAGCAATAAAAATTTTGTCGGCATTGGGTTGATTTTCCAAGCGTAGCTTAGATGTGGCACAAGGCCGAAAGTGTAGGGCACCTAGTGGGGATTGAACTCACTAATCAGTCGTAAATGTTCTAACGCGACAAGCTTGCTAACCATTACACTGCCTATGATATCCCTTGATATGCTGAAAAAGCAAAGCAAAGCAAAGCAAAGCAAACCAAAGCAAACCAAACCAAACCAAACCAAACCAAACCAAATACATCCCCTCCGTATTCCGCTCCAACAGATCCTTTCGGCGAACAAATGTCATGTGGAAAACGTCTATTCGGAGTAGAAAAAAATGTTTTCATTACTGAAAATATCATTTTTTTTAAAATCATACATTTTGAAAGTATGCGAATAATTTCAAGCTTAATTATGTATTATTCGTGCTATATTTTAAAACGATATATTGTGAAATGAACAATTGTCACATGTCTCGTTCGACAATTTCTAAAAAAAAAATATGTCATTGTTCCTTCTTTCAAGTCTCTACCTGAGGGTTTCCAAAGAGTTTTGGTATTATTCAATTGTCCCTTTTTAACTACTATCATTTCTCTCGGTGAACCAAGGTTAGAAATCATTAAAAATCTCTTATGACATCTCTAGAGGCGTGTTTCGGCTTAAATCTATCAAAACATACGTGTCGATCAAGTGAATACGTAAACAATACTAAAGACCCCGACATGATAGAAGGGAAATTATAAATTTGTGTACGCGCGCGTGTGTGTGTGTGCGTGTGTAAATCACCAGAGTACAATCATAAGGACGGACAAAAGCTATAGAATGATGACCTTATAAATACAAGAACATCGTAGCATCGCTCAGGGAAAAGAGAAAATGTCCGTTGTCAAAAGTCCTTCATAAAATAAAAGTGTTCCTGTCTGCGAATCGGTATTAACGTAAAAACACCATTATATTACTTTCTTTTATTCTACATTCAATTTCCACTTAATTGTGTGCGGGAGTAAGCTACTCAAATTTCCGTTTTTTTTTTCTCTCCCTTCAAGGACACTTGTTAACAATTTCATCGGTAGGTTCAGCAATTAGATTCACTTTCAATCCACGCCTCCTATTCTGTCAATGCTAGAGGTTACTGCTCAACTGGAAGAAAATAAACGTATCTTTTTGCTTTTAGTAGACTTCGTCTTGCCCACTCAAACATTCGTAGGGAAAGTGACGACACGCTCTTTCTTTGTTTCCCAACACTGCATCTTCTACTTAGTGCGCCCGCTGGGAGAGCGTAAAACATTATTTCGCCGCTGAATCCATAAGTCCTTGATTAAGATTCTACTGAGTAATGGACGAGTGTGAGCCTGATTATTCCATCTTCCGGTAACTTAGTATCTGAGTGTTTAATCAAAACACACCATACATATTGATGTTTTTTGTCTATCAGGGTTTTGCTTTATGAGACCGACAGGAGCTGTAGACTCTTAACACAATCCGTCAGTTAAGTGCCATACATGATACACGCTTGAGCAAGTATGTCTCTTTCGATTCATCACTGACTAGGCAAAAGATTTTTCCGCAATAGCTTGCAATTTCTTTCTGCTGTAGACTGGCCGCCAACCAAGGCTATAGAACACAGTCTGTGCTACTATTCAACACATAGATGGAAGGAGAAGAGATGGATTCATATCTTTCCCAAGGGAAGTTACGAGTTAGTGAATGCAACAAATCCGACTGAAATTTGAACCCGGCTCTCAGATTTCTCATTCCGATCCGATATCTATTGCACCATCTGTACACTATCTACTTTGTACATTCATTTGAACTGATTTAGAATTAGGAACAATTTTCCCACACGTAGATGTTTTTGCATAAATCATATTGAGAATTGAATTAAATCTGTAGTCTGTAACCAAGTGTTTATAATTCGTTGTTGTGACATACTTAGGCTTTGTTAAGTAGGATAAACATTTCTGTTCGTCGCCATTAATGATCTCCTTTTTATTTCTGTTCCATGATAAATGATATTCTTCATCTTGCCACATTTATCGCCTTATCTCTTCTTGTCTTTAAATCCTTTTCTTTTTAGAAAGATAATCTTGCGGATTGAATCAACAAGTTCATTAGAGCGATTCTAAACAACAAAGTGTTTTTCGCGCGCTTAAATCTTCGCTCTTTGCGGTTTCTATTTTCTTCAAAGAATATAGAAATACTCACTCGGACACTTCTTTCTTCCTGTCTTTCTTTTCAACTACAAACGGCACTCATTATGACAAATGCTGATATTTTTCCACTATCGCTAATATATTAAATGTATTCATGAGCACATATGTAAATACAATCATATTTACACATATTAGGCCAAGATATGTATGCTTAGACATAAGTATTAGGTTGGTGCAAAAATAATTTCGTTTTCTGAAATAGTAACATATGTTAGAAAACGAAATTATTTTTGCACCAACCTAATATTTAGAAAAAAAAAACCAAAAAAAAAACAGATATGAGGAGTGTAGGTGGCAAAGTGATGCCTGTACTTTAATTACAGTAGAATCCAAATATATTCCTCAAAATAGTCTAGATCTTTGCAAAATGGAGAATATAAAGTAGACAATATGTTCACAATCACTGAAGGAATCGAAACTCTTCCAGAGACTAGCAAAGATATAGGAAATGTTTAAGAAATTTCATCGGAATATTAGAGTTATTATTGATTGATTCTTAACAATGGACACAAGATTTTTTTTACAATAATGTTTACCCTGTACAAGGCTCAAGAGCCACTCAGGGTATAGGATTACAGATTAATAGGTACATTTTATGGGGATACGTCGGGAAGATAACGGCTAACGACTGGAACTGGTTAAGATTGTAGTGATCAAGAAAGCATCCTCTTGGTAGCCAGTCTCACAAAGCAGTGGTTCGTGGGGAGAAGCTGTTCCAATAAAAAGTACACATCACCAGTAGAATACGGAAGCGGGGTGACTGTAGTTCGCTACAACGTGCGTGGTAATGCGGCTCTTGACCGTGAAGTTCAGAACTGTAAAAACTAATGAATGTAGTTCGTCTGAATGGAAATAGCAACAGAATAGCGAGAGGCTTGCAACGTTTCCTCTGTGGAAAATAGGTTGTAGGGTGGAAAATATACCCAGGTGTGAAGGTGCTAACGCTCCAATTCAAAGGTCGTACCTAGAATCGTATGTACACTAGGAACTTTGGAGAACCGTACACGGAGAGTGACAGAATAAAACAGAAATGGATATCTGAGTCCACACAGACCACAGCTTTAGTGAAATCAGTGAGGATGATTAATATTCGACAAAGATTTGCTTTCACTTGATCCCATGGATAAATACTGTTCGCACTGTTATAAAGATTCTATAATAATAATAATAATAATAATGTGGAAATCTTAAAAATGACATCAATAATTCCAGTTGTAATTGGAGTCCTCGGATTGATTGGAAAAACTCCGACAGACTCATTGAAGGGATTCCTGGCAGCCCATGCCTTAAAGAAATACAAAATATTGTACTCACAAGTACAGCCCGCACATTACAAAGAGCTTTATCTATGTAAAATGTTTTTGATCATAGTATTATCTTTTTGGCAAAAAAATGATCAATGAAAAATGACATGGAACCATTTGATGACCGAAGGTCTCTGGCTGGGACCCGGAAGGAAATTTGTATACAAGAGAAATTCAAGGAAATAATAATAATGATAATAATAATAATAATAATAATAATAATAATAATAATAATAATAATAATAAGAAGAAGAAGAAGAAGAAGAAGGAGAAGAAGAAAACCGGGTTTCTATAGCCTTGGATGGCAACTGGTCTACCGCAGAAAGAAATGTCAACATACTGCGGCAAAAAATCTGCCTCGACAGTCATGTATCGAAAGATACATGATCGTCTAAATTTGTATCACGTTTGGCACATAACTGACTATAATAATTATAAATGCTCTCGTGTTGATTAATTAATTGTCACATTGAGCAATTAACCAGTTTAGTGTAAATCTTATGAACTTCTCTAACCTTGTAATAATAATAATAATAATAATAATAATAATAATAATAATAATAATAATAATAATAACCAGTCTTCAAAGATAGCTAGACACCACAGAAGACTGGATGATGATCTATGTTTAAGGACATGAAAGAAGTAAGAAACTAGGAATTTCGAGTGGATGAAGAAAGGCAGGTAAACCATATTAAACCTATTGCAACGGCAAAGAACCTAAAAAAAAGGCGGGGGGAAATAAATTCATAAACCTTTTCATGGCAAATATACTCTGCCCATGCCAAAAAACATATGTAGACAAACCTCATTTCCTTTCGTGGTTATGTAGTGCACGATTAAAAGCAGCAAACAGAAATGTTATTCTTGATGCACAGGACCGATGCTTTCTAACTAGAAATTACCCAGCAAACATACTGAAATATTGGGTTAAACCGAAATGCTAATTCTGTGATGAGTATCCAGAAACAATTGACCATTTTGTATCAAGTTGCACGGCATTAGCATCCACCGAATATAAAACTTGGCATGATAGGGTGAGCCAATATTTGCACTGGAAAATATTCAACTTTTAAGGGAAGGAAACTGCATGAAATTAGTATTAACACGACCTAGACCTGTTTACAGAATATGGGACCAATAACAATTTTTATGGGATTTTATAATACCCAAAGACAGAACAATCAAAGCGAAGCGCCCAGATCTAGTGATCAAAAACAGAATATGGTTTCTTATTGACATGGCAGTTCCACGAAGACATCAATAATTCCAGTTTTATTGGAAAAGGGTCATTGAAGAGTTCCCCGGTAGCCCATGCATTAAAGAGATCCAAAACATTTTTCATACAAGAAACGCTCACACCTTACAAAGGGATTTATCAATGTAAAATATGTGCCATCTTCGGTTGTTTTGTTTTTAGTTGTTTTACAAAAATGTTCCGTGAGGATCTTAGGTCTCTGGTTGGGACCCAGAAGAAAATGAGTATACTACAGAAATCAAAGGAAATAATAATAATAATAATAATAATAATAATAATAATAATAATAATAAATACCTCAATGCCACATCAGGAATAGCTCTCACGGTTTTTGATTTTAATTGGCAGTGTTACCCTGTATCCCTTTTAATTTGCTGAATTAAGATGGTCAACAATAAATATTGATTGCATCTCCACAGATTTGTTTGCTAGCTTCTTGATCGTACCCATTTCACTATGTCCAGTAAACAGCAACGAACGGTATATCTCTATTTATGAGCGAGGGTAGTTGTTTTTGAAGTTTGAAGGATGAGGCAACCAAGGAGACTTGGCAGACAAATCTATATATTTGAGAACAACCCAAATTTGAGACTGTATGAGCGGACTGGGTTAGCCGACTTGGAACATGATTAACTGGTTTTATCAAAACCCGTTACCAAATCACACATGTATGTGATGTGACTGGTATGATAGGTATATATATTTTTTAATAAATTCACCACAAGCAAAGCGATAACTCCACTAAAAAGCAATGGATATATTAGAAGTGAAAGAGTAGAGAAATACATTAGAAGGGGCCATTAACTGAAAAATAGTATAAATTTCAGGGTATAGGCAGCGACATTAGAAGTATAGAGTTGAAGTAGATTTTAAAAGAAACCGTTATCCCAATCCTAAAAAAAGAAACAAGGGATAAACCTCTACTCCTATTCAAAAGACCGAGGAGGAGTACGAACCTGGTAATATGTGAGCCTATCTTAAACCTATAGGGGATTTCATATATTTCCGCACTAGCGTCACTCTGTTAGCGAGCTGCTTTTTGATTCAAGAATAAAAATGAAGGTGATTATGATAATGATGATCGGTAAATATCTGTATTTCCCTCAGGGAACCAATATCTTATGGAATATGAAGGCAAGTGTTCTATCAGCTGGAGAGTCCGGAATGGTTTGGAAGAGTCTTGAAAACGGAAGAGGAAAAAAAAGTCAGAAAAGACAACGTCAAAAATACGGCGTCTAGTTCTGATTATTGAGTAGACTTACTGCCAATTGATCCGTAGAAATATTCACCAGATATTTGTTCTCCTTGAGAAAACCCAAGAAGTACAAATAATAATTGTTATGAGAAGAAAATTGGAATATAAAGGACCAAGAATCTGTTCGCAGACAGTGAAAGAAAGATAGCCAACGATAAAAATTAAGCTAAAGGACAAAAAAAAAAAAAAAAAAGAAAAGAAAAGAAAAGAAAAGAAAGAACAGAAAAAAAAAACAGGAATAGGAAATAAAAAAAAAGAATAGAGAATTAAAAAAAACAACAAAAAAAAAAGAAAAGAAAAGAAAGAACAGAAAAAAACAGGAATAGGAAATAAAAAAAAAGAATAGAGAATTAAAAAAACAACAACAACAAAAAAAACGAAAATTCTGTGTAGGAGAATACAAATAAAAGTTTAGAAATATAACAATTTATTTTCTTTTTGTTGTCTTCAAAGTCTGCCAACAACTCTCCATATTTCCGTCTTTTCGACAACATTCATCCCAGAACATCATTTAAGGAAATGGAATGTCCGCGTTGTCATAGTAACACTTCTCCAACAACGTCCATCATCGCTGGACAGATGAGTCCTATATACACGTTAAACTTGTGAGACGGCGTCTTATTAATTAAAACAGAGAAGCGATAGCAAACGTTTATTACCGCCACTTTTGTCGTGTAATTAAAATCTCGAGAGTTTTATTTTTAGATTTTCTTTACTCATTTTTGCTTTAATTTCTTTATTATTTTGTTTCTTAAGTGAAACGCATTTACTTTCTTTCGCCTCTTATATTGTTTTTTTTTTTATAATTACCTCCTTATATTTTACAATTCTCGATTACTTTTATCTTACTGAATTTATTCCTTCTTTTACTTTTGATCTTTTCTTCATTTTTCCTACCGTTTCTCATATTTATTTTCCCTCTTTTTCTTTCCACTTGCGCTCTTCCATTTTTCCTTACATCTTTTTCTTTCTTGTTTACTGTTGAAGACCTTCATTGTTTATATCTTTCATTCTAATCATTCATACTCAATTAAGTTATCGCTTTCTTTTCTTTCCTTTCTCACCTCTCACATCTTGTTTTTTTTTTTTTAATTCCTTCTTCCATTTTCATCCTTCTGACATCGTCTTTTATAACACTTTCCTTTCCTCTCTTTCATCAGTTTATTGTTTTTCCCTTCTTACCCCGGATCTCTTTGATGTTCTTTTCTAAAAATATGCTTTGAAGAATGCAAATTCATTCATCTTAGATAAGACCTCTTTATGGTTTTAGATCGACCGCATTTTCGACAGCATGATTCTTTCAAGTTATCAGGACATCATTATAATCGACATTCCTTTTTTTTTTTGGCTTCTTTTGTAGGTCAACCGTGATATTAAGAATGGGAATTAAATCCAAACGGTTTTCCATGTTTCGTTTTTTTGAAAGAAATTTTTAATGAATTTCATTAAAAATTATTATATAAAAACTAATTTCAGTCTGGCTTTGAGTAATAAAGAATGTACGAAACGATGGCATTTGCCAGTTTAGGAGAGATTCTAATGACTTATTTTCTCTGCCAAAGGTATTTTACAGGGAACAGATCGTCGCAGCTTTAGAAATTATTACAAGGGACAATGTTTTGCATATCTCTAATAAATTTTGATAAATTTTCTAAAAGTCTATAAAGAACAGGAAAATTTAGAACAACACAGTAATTTATAAACAACCACAGACATCACTAAATTCATTTACTCAGTCTTTTTATAATAGATATCAATCTTATTATAATAGATTACTATTATAGAAGCTATAATTTGAAGGCATATTGTAAATGAGTTAAGACTGATCAACATATTTTCTGCTAGGATGTGCAAAACTATAAGATATTCTTGCGCACTGCAAAGCATGCGTTTTAATCTTTCTATTCTTCTGCACTACGGTTGCCCGAAATTTTTTTATATATTAGGTTGGTGCAAAAATAATTTCGTTTTCTAACATATGTTACTATGCGAGAAAACGAAATTATTTTTGCACCAATCTAATAATTATCAGTGCATGGTTGCTGACGCCTTTTCACAATACCCTCTTTTTCGTAGCTCTCAGCTATGTTTGCCCCTTATTTGTCCCTACCAGTCTCTCTTTTGATATCCATTTACAAAAAAACTCGCTAGTTAGCTTACACATTGTTTCAGTATCTCTCTCTCATTTACCATAACTATGTCCTGTAAGTGTCAAATTCTCCAAGCTCATTTTTCTCACTATATATCTAACAAATTTTCTCTGACTATAAATAAAAGTGTCCATTTTATTCGCATTTTCTTAGTCTATTCTAGTAGCTCACGTAATCCGTCCATAGTATTCACAGCATCATTCTGTAGAACCATATCCTTGTTGCCTCAATCCTCCTCTTCATCTGTGATAAATGTGTTCAGCATTCACTGTCATATAGCTATATTGATATTACATAACATTTCAACACATTTTCTTTATTCCTAATGAAATTTTCGTATTTCCCAATATTTGTTTAGCTTTTAGAAGACATATTTCCGTATTCGAATGCAATTTCGTATTTCTGTGAGTTTATGACACAGCTGATAGATTATAGGGGATATTCATAGTAATATTAGTTACTGGCTTGTAATTTTAAAATCGTGTGTTTTCAAAAATAATCTTTTGTTGCTTCTCCTTCGTATAGTCACTCGCCCTAACGGAGAAGTGCTCATCTCTAGAATAAACTCAGTGAGTCTTCAATAGGACTTACTTTCGTCCGCTCTCGGAGACTGCCGCAGCAGAATCAGAAACACAGATCCTTATCCGATAACAGAAACTACATCACGAGAAGCAATGTGATAGGTCCTGATCTGGCATCTAATCTGCAGTAGCTTTCTCACAGTTGTGCCGTGGTTTCCCTTTGTCTCTTCTATAAGTATTTTCAGGGCAATTGTTCCGACGAGTTGCTTTCTCTGGTTCTCAGACAGCATGAATTTAAGCGCGCTACTAGCCTGGCATCTCAGTCCCACCCTTTCTCTGTCGAAACGGTTAAATGTAACCGTTTCTTCTTCACCAACCGCTTCTTCCCTCGCACTTCCCGTCTGTGGAATTTTCTTCCCCTTACTTGCTTCTCTCATTACTATAATCTTCAAATATTCAAATGTCATGTCAATCAATATCTTCTGATACCTTGATCATATTCACCATCTTTCTCTTTATCTTCTCCCCGAACACGCCTCTTTACTCTTGTTCTCTACCCTCTGTAACCGCTTGCGTGCTAGTGGAACTCCCGCTTTGCTTGAGGTGAAATGCTTAAAAAAATTAATACTGAGGCAACAACTAAAATGGATAACAAATGTAACTAGAAAGGAAATTAATGATATAAAGATTTTAACTTTCCACAATGCTTTAAACAAAGGTTTAGGGAAAAAAGCGCCCATCAATACTAGAAAGTTATCTATAAAAAGAATACCCGCTCGGCCCGCTGGCTAGGATCAAAGTGTAGTATCTGCGCTTTGTGAGCTGCCGGGTCGGGTGTTTGTCGAACTCTCTGCTTGCAGAGAGGAACCCGGACGAGGCTCCGCCGAAGGGTAGGGTTTCGTTGTGGGAGGTTGACGGAACTGGCCCGCCTCGGCGGGTTTGGATGGTTATTTATTTTTGTTTGGACCTACGGGCTCGGAGATACCCACATTAAAAAGGCCTTGTGCCACATTCGATCCCTGTGGGTGGATTGATAAATACCATCACTACTAGAAAGAACGATAACGGCTAGTGGCCTTGACAAATCTATTTTCCTGAGAAACTGTTTTAAGAGTAAGATTTTTTTAAATTTCAATAACTGATAATAATGCTATTGAGGCAATGAATGACGAGTGTTTCCTTATAAAGAAAAAAGTTAATTTCACCATTTTCATTAAATACGATTTTTCTTTGTTAAAAGTATAGTATCTGCATTGGACATAGTGTGTAACAAAAGGAGTAGTACTTTAAATCACAAGACAAATTTTATTTTCCGCTTTATTTTGTAGAATATATATTTAATAAAGTTGCAGCTTTTTCACAATACAGATACCTCCTCTTTATATATAATTATACTATTCCCGGCACTTTACTGGTTTGAACACGGATTTTCAATGACCAAAGTCTTATTAATAAAGTGTTTAATTCTTTCTTCGGAGTGAAGTAGAACCTCGTAATATTTATATGAATGGCTTTAGTATTCATTTGCACTTTCAGGTTAGCTAATGACGAAATAATATAACAAAAACGTTGTTATTGGTCAATGTGCAGAGAACAAAATGGAGACAATGCGTGTATTTAAAATGGGGGATGTTTTGCATACATTCTTTTTCAAAATAAGCAACTCGTTTATAATCAACTGTGGACTTAAACAAGTAAAAAAAAAAATAACGAAAGAAAAGAAAAAAGTGAACGTTATTTTATATTTTACTCAATTATTCTAGCAATTCTACTTCAGTTAACACCGGTTCTCGTGCGAACATTATAGTTAAGCAACATCGACCCTGGTCAGTAACTAGATGTGTGACCATTTGAGAATACCAAGTGCTGTAAGCTTGGATGTGCAGGCGATATAATAGGTAACGGCACGGAATTTGAAATCTGAGAGCCAAGTTCTAATTCCAGTCGGGTTCGTTATATTGACTTACGCGCAAATACCCTTGAGAAAGGCATGGATCCGCTTCTTCTCCTCTCAACTATGACTTAATAAATGAGTACTATGTCCCCACCTAAAAGAAAATAATTTAAAAATATTTTCTGGTTGCAAAAGGTTGATTAAGCATAAAAACCAAATCCATCAATCAATCTAATTCAGTCAGTAATTCTTTTCAATTTATTAAGCCTAAGCATAAAACAACAGCCATTTATTAAACTTAAGTATTAATTCTTGTGCAGAAATTGAGAAATTCGAATAATGGTCAGACTCCTAAGAAGCCTAATAAAAAAAAGCATGTATCTAGCGTCGTTAGGAGCTTAAAAGGCCTAGTTTCGAAAATGTTATATTAATTAGTATCATTTGGAGTCGAAATTGTTTCTAATTACAATTTGTACGAAAATAAAAATTCCTTCGAAAATCATTGCAACTACAGTTAAATACGAATCTTCTCTTTTCATATAGTTGGGAAGTAGAATCTTTATGACGTCCTCACCCAGCACAGCGATCATGCTGCCTATTCGCTTAAAATGAATAGTTTTCTCGATATCAATGAATTCTGATAACATTGAATTCATCACAATTGCTCACCACTAAGCGATCAGTAATAACTGTAGAGATCATGAACTGATATGACAATAAAATTTAATGTATTAGGAGAATTACATTCGGTAGGACGGGTCTCCCACGTCTAAGCTATCTTTAAATACGGACCATTAAAGCAAGAGTCAAATTGTCTTGTTAAAATAATTTACACATTTATGAGTAAACGCAGGATTAAATGCAAAAATAAATCTCCCTATAATTTATAAAATCGCATATACAAGGGGACCATCGATTTCCTCGCAACGCATGATCAGACACGTTTTTTAATAGACACAAAACAAGCAGGAAAAATTTGAATTTAATGTGATACATAGTTATTTTCGATCATTTAGTTCCACTTATTCTAACGTTCACGGTGGTTTGCTCCAATGCGGCTAGCATGGAGCAAACAACCCTCATTCCCTCTGTATTCCATTTGTGAGAAGTTCCACTCGAGCAGCTTCTTTCCTTGACCCGCTGTTCTGTGGAAACGATTCCCAAGATGTTTTCTGTTCACCTTAACCTGTTCAATTCTAGGGTTAACCGTTAACATCTCCACCAATCCGCATAAACAGTAACTCTTACACTGTAACCTTCTACTTCAAGTGGCTCTTCGGCCTTGTACCAGGTTACCCCCCCCCCCAATGTAAAAAAAATATTTTAATATATTTTTAACAGATGTTGGTGCAGTAGATATACATAATTACTGGGACAGACATCTATGATTTAATTATTATTTATACACGGCTACTCTTTGTTCTTCCATAGAGAGAAGTACACAGAGAAAGGCAGAAGAATAGTGCAATATTTGTTTGATTTTTACGGTTCATCAAACCATTTTGTGGTTATTTGAAGACAAAACATATACGACATTGTAAGAATGCTCATTTTTTTGAGAATGAATATTGCATAAACAATCTTAAAAAAAAAATTGACCCAGAGTTGGGGGAACAAAGGAGATTCATACCATCTCCAAAGTTCCTAAGTGAATGTAATGAAGCCAACTGGAATTTGAACTCGGCTCACAAGTTTTTCATTCTGAGCTACCCATTCTCTACCAATTACACCACTCGCACATCCAGTAAAATATGAATAAAATTTTCTTTTGTTGAACATCGTTATGTGAACTCTAAGCATACATAAGTATGGTTTATAAAAAAGAATTTCTATTTAAATGTCATGGAAATGTTTTTAACGTTTAAGATCCCTGATGTCATTTATGACAAACAAATAATTAATTCTCAATATGATAACTTTTTTAACAATCTGAAATAGCTCAATATCCATATCCCTCTATAAGTTTATTGAATCCCATGTCTTTTCAAGACGTAGGCGATCATGACTTTCCACCTGCTCTTTTTCTTTGTTATCTGTGAATTGGGAAGTGGTTAACCGTCATCTCCTCACGATATTGAATTCAGGATATTACTTCTCGTATTCCGCTATTTAATTCATAGTTGGGGGTAAGAAGAAGTGGATTTATACCTTTCCTAGGGGTATTGGTGCGAAAGTGAACCGGACAGAATTTGCATCGTCGATCCAACTTTTTACGCTGATAACCCTTACACGGGCTGCACATCACTTTATTTATATTTAGGTACATCTATGCGTTTTTCCTAACAATATTTATGTCATTTACTGTTTTGTTTGTAAATGCACTTAATACAGTGGTAACAATTTCACGTTAAAAATAATAATTCCTTGTCAGGCTAAAACATTATTGATCTGCATCTATCTATCTATCTATCTTTCTATCTATCTATCTATCTATCTATCTATATATCCTTGAGTGGGTTTGAATATTTTAGTATTCAAAGAACTTGAAAAAATAAAACCTTTCTACATAAATATTCCGATAACATCAATGGTTAGTAGGAAGACTTTTCTTATATGAAAAAAATAAAAAAAAACAAACTTGGAAGAGGTTTTTAAAGAGATTAGAAAAACGAAGAATTAAAAATCAGTTTGAATATTGAATATCGATCAGAATATCCTGAAGGAAGTTAAAACAAAAAAATATGAACCTAACCTTAGCATAGATAAACTCTGAGGTGATATGGAAAACTTGGGTACTAGTTGCTACATGTTATGAAATTAAATATAGTGAATAATATAAAAAGGAAGAGCAGAACTGCAGGGAGTGGGGGCATTCTCTAATGGCGATTCACATAAGAGAAGATACCCTCTTCAAAGACTGGCCGGAAATATTTGCCCAGAATAAAAAGGCATTGGTGAACATAATGGAAACGGTCTGGATATTAAGTCATCATGGCATCGGTCGGAATAGACTGTTTAATTGAAAATGTACAATGTTGGCG
Source organism: Acanthosepion lycidas (assembly GCA_963932145.1). Lineage (NCBI taxonomy): Eukaryota > Metazoa > Mollusca > Cephalopoda > Sepiida > Sepiidae > Acanthosepion > Acanthosepion lycidas. The sequence goes on from OZ010577.1 coordinate 75,279,481, forward strand.
ATGCAAAAAAAAAAAAAAAAAAAAAAAAAAAGAGAAAACACAAAAGGAATTTCATTATCCAACCAGGAAATTATCAAGACATTTAGCAAGAAAAAAAATATTACGAATATCTCAATTAAATGGATTCAATTAAACTGAGTGATGGGAAAGAAAATCATTTCCTAGAAAACGAAAATATTAGAAATTATACTAAAATTCAGATTAATTAATACCTGGGTATTACACATTTCATGCTTAAACGCAATCTTCAGGCCATGTATTTTGTTTTGGTTTGACTATTTATATATGCTAGTCAATGGTGCATTATGGTTAGAAGGTCTATTGCATTATTCTAACGATCGTGAGCGGTAACGGTTTTTTTTTTTTAAGAAATAATAAAACAAAAAAAATCTAAATCAATAAATAACTACACAAATTAAGTAAGTAAAAAAACAAAACCTTCCTCTATGGCAGCAAGACTCTATGATATATATGTTTAGTAATAGATTGACGGCAAGGTCTGGTTATTTTACAATTGAAATTATTAAATGTAACCGTAAGTTTTATGCTAACAATTTCTTTTTTCGCATTTCTCGATTGTGGAACTTTGTGCCGGCATCTTGCTTTGCAGTCAAGATTTATCTTCAAAAATATAATTGCAATGTTCTCTCTGCTTAATTCCTGTTCTTTTATTGTTCCTGTTCCTCAACAATATTTATCTATTTCTATATTCTTTCACACTTAGTAACTTCCTGCGTGTTAGTGGCTTTGTTACCTTTCTTAACGGTGAAATGATAAAAACATTACTAAAAATGAAGTTGGGTGATGAAAAAAGTCATCGTGTGGCTCGTTTAACGCGAGGTTGCATGATTATCGGTGAAGACGTTTACGAAATCTTTTGCAGACCCTATTCTCTGTATCACCATGCATTCAGAACTCAATCATTCTTAGTACTCGGTGAATGACTACAGATTCGGGTCCTAAAAGTACATTGCTGAAGTCATATATTTTCTTTCTAAATAGTAAAGAAATTCACTTTACAGCGAGGTGGGCTTTGTCTTACCCTAGAGGTAAGATAGATAATATAGAAAATGAAACCTATGCTATGTTAGGGACAAAAATCGCAAACATATAAGAATATGCATGGTCAAGAATAAAATGAATGATGGCGAATGAAATCTTCTGGGAATCGTCCAGACGAATAGGAATGTCTGTAGAGAGTGATAGTGTATTCAAATAGAAAATCCTGTCTTATAAAATAAAAACAATTTATTTTATGTGAATTTGGTATTCAAGCGGATCGCAGAATCAAAGTCAGGAGACCAGCTCACGTTCTCATAAATAAGGAGGAGGAAATTTATCACAGACAATATTTCTCATTTCCATCGGATCACCGTGAAACTGAAAAAGAATGAAAAGATAGAATATATATATATATATATATATATATATATATATAGAGAGAGAGAGAGAGAAAGAGAGAGAGAGAGAGATCTGGCTAAAGAACAGAAAAAAAATTGGTCATAGAGAAGCCTTTTAACTCTTTTCTTTTAGGAACAGTCTAGAAGAATTATCGATGAATTAAAATTTAACAATCGATCTACCTAGATTTCCATCTATTCTTTCTATCTATTTATATTCGCTTTGTTCTTTCATTGTTCTTCTCTTCGATGGTTCCATTTCATTCAGGTTGAATTTTTTGCGATCATTATTAATGTATTTAACCACTGTCAGTTTTTTTTTCTTTCTTTACGGTTAGCAATAATCTTTTTTTAAAGTCGGTGATACCCAAGTGATGTGGTAAATAGGTAGTTTTTCTTGTACGCGTCGGGCTAACAAAATAATGTCTAGAATAGTATTTTTTTAACGCCGGTCTCCAAAATGAACGATGCAATTGGTTTTTATACACTTCGGGAGTCAACAAATGACGTGTGTGAATAAGCTGTTTTTGTTATGCACGTTGGCGGTCACCAAAAAGTTATGGGGTCACTCACGTTAAAGCAGCAGAAATTCATCTTGTGTTCGGAGCGATAAAAGTATACCTCACAGGAAATAGAACGTACACAAATAACAAAAAAAGCATAGTAAATTGTATGTTAATTTCATAAAATTTATTTATATTCTTGCGTGTATTGGTATGTGTATTTTTTAGGTTACAATTGCTTTATGGTACATGTGATAAAAGGAAGAATTTGCTCCGTAGTATTACAAGCCATATCACAGAGAGAAATCGGACGCGCGTTGCCCGTACCAAGGTTTGTGACGAAGAGATTGAATTTAATGTCTTTTGGCGGGATGTCTGTATTTCTGGCAGGAACAATTTTTGTTGCGTGCTGGGAGATTTTTATTTTATTTAATTTATTTTAAATAAAATTTAAATGTTATTGTTTTATTTTACTTTATTTACAATTTTCATTAGTATTATTTTATATTTTATTTTTATTTATTTATAATAATAATATCCCTACACTTTTTTCTGTTCAAAAGTATGGTGCCTTTTTACTCTAATGTCATAAGCTGTGTTACGCTTTTATAGCCACATTCAAAAAGAATCGTTGCAGTCCCAAAGATTCAGTGGAAGACCAAACAAATTGATGACTATATTTACCACATATTTAACTTCTTCAATTTTTTTTTTTGTCAGAATAAATTATGTTCAACACAGAAAACTCTCTTTCAGCCTCCCCACCTCTGGATAGTTTTGGATACAACATGATTATGGCAAATTCTCGTTAGCTTTTCAACTTAATCACGGAATTTATTGCTGTGGTAGGAGCGCGTGTCACTAGGGGCGCGCACGAGCGTAGCGTGACTAACATTTTACCTAAACCATCGGCTATTAATATATAAGATTATTTTCGGATAATCCCATCGGCTATTAATATATAAGATTATTTTCGGATAATCCAACAACCGGTTCACTAAACTTTTATAATTTTAAGAATCAATTCACGCGAACCGGTGCGAACTGGTAGGATGCCACAATAATGCTCCCAAACGTTTTACGTCTGCTTCAGTGAAATAGGAAACCTTGCCATTTTTGAATATTTTCATTTATACCATCTTACTTCTTTAAATAATGACCTGTGCTCATACTTGTGATTCTTATTGCAACATTCTGTCAAATTTGTTAATTTCAAATGTTTAACGATGCTATAGTGTGATTTCCAAGGGTATTTTATAGTCATAGATGATGATTCATTAAGAAATTCAAATAGGAAAATCATTGAAATCGTGTACTGCTAGCAGGATAAATATTCGTTTTGTTCATGCTGTTGTGGCATTTGGTTAACAAATCATTATTTTTTGTTTGGTTTTGTCGGAAGTGGCATCTCCCATTGACACCGAAGAGAAATCGGAAGACAAAACAGCGATTGATATTTGCTCTCGCACTGAATTAATGAGACAAATATCTGAGTTATACACATGCAATAGGAAGGTGATTTGCTATCATCAGCGAGTTGTGTCTGGACGCCATTATCTGTCACCGTCTGCATAGTCAACGTTCCGATATTTTGTTTGCCAAGTTCCTGGGAAAAGAGCCAAAACATCAAAAATGATACAAGAGGGTTTTAAAGGAAAGGGAATTAAAGATCATCATTGCTTTGTTCCCTCATTTGTTTGCCTATTTTCGCGGTCTTCTTTCATTGTTCTTCTCTTCGCTGGTTCCTTCTCATTCAGGTTGAATTTCTTGTGATCATTATTAATGTATTTAACCTCTGTCAGTATTTTTCTTTCTTTACGAGTAGCAATGAAAATAATCGCATGCATATCTATCTATCTATCTATCTATCTATCTATCTATCTATTTCAAGCTTTCAAGTCTATCACCCTATTGAGCTAAATCTATTCATGCTGATGGCAATCTATCTATCAATCTATCTATCTATCTATCTATCTATCTATCTATCTATTTCAAGCTTTCAAGTCTATCACCCTATTGAGCTAAATCTATTCATGCTGATGGCAATCTATCTATCTATCTATCTATCTATTTCAAGCTTTCAAGTCTATCACCCTATTGAGCTAAATCTATTCATGCCTATGACAATCTATCTATTATTCTATCTATCTATCTATCTATCTATCTATCTATCTATCTATCTATCTATCTATCTATCTATGTATCTCTCTACTTCAACCTTTCAAGTCTATCACCCTAGTGAGCTAAATCTATTCATGCCTATCACAATCTATCTATCTATCTATCTATCTATCTATCTATCTATCTATCTATCTATCTATCTATCTATCTCGCAATTTCTATGTATATCATAATATTAAGCTGTCTATTCATACCTATGAGTATCTATCTATCTATCTATCTATCTATCTATCTATCTATCTATCTATCTATCTATCTATCTTAGTTCAAGCTTTTAAGTCTATCACCCTATTGAGCTAAATCTTTTCATGCCTATGACAATCTATCTATCTATCTATCTATCTATCTATCTATCTAGCTAGCTAGCTAGCTAGCTTTTTATCTAGCTTTGTATCGATGTTTATATTTATCCGTAAAGGAAGTGTTCAGCCATTTCGAAATACATCAAGCATATGTTTCGTTGTTTCACTCGATATCCAATCAAAAGTGAACTTCCTGCGAATGCAGGGACATGCTCTCTCCCATAGGATTTCTCAATTGGTAGTAATAAGCCATTGATGAATTTGTGCATTGTGTGACCATTACATTTGCAGCAAATATGCATCAAATTGTGATTGAAACTTGGATATTCATCCGCGGAATCTATTTGAATAATTAAGAATGTTTTCAAACATGATTCTGTGAGCAAAGCGTAGATAAAGGGGGACTATGCTTTTATATTATCTGGTGATCCTTTGAAAGTGGTGCAATCAAATAAATTGGAAAATTACTTGACGAGCCTAAGAATTTCTGATAATTTCTTGGACTGTTCGGGAAAAGATTCGACTTCATATTCTTCATGACAAATCACATTCACTCAATGTAATCTTTAAACCAGAGGTGAAACTGACAGTTACCATGCAGCGTTTATTCACATTTCCACATTCTATATGTTTATAAATGCTCATTATTTGCTATTTATTATTATTATTATTATTATTATTATTATTATTATTATTATTATTATTATTATTATTACATTTACTTTACCGTGTTTATGTGGGCATTCATAGTTTTTTTAATTTCTTTATTATTTACTTAATTTGCATCTATATCCAAGTACCAACATAGATAAATTTTCTTTTCGTATTTAGTGTTTCAAATTTTAGTAAAAATTGTACTAAAAATGTGTTTTTTGTCTGCATTTTGAGATGTCGTCTGATCGTCTCTTTAGAAAAGTAATTATAAATATATATTCCTCCAGACAGCGTTTACGGTTTTCGGTTTTATTGTTTTAGGCTGGTGCTGTTTTCTGCATTTTTCATGTTTTGTGCTATTTAGTGTTTTGTTTATAAAAGAAAAAAAAATCACACCAAAAATATCCTAAAAACACAAACACACGAACGCGTATCAATGGACACATAAAAACAGCGACAAATAATAAAGTAATCAATAAAAGAAATGAGTCAAAAAAAAAAAAAAATTAACAGGCCACACTATAAAACAGCTACAAATAATCACATTCGGATCCACTATTATTTCTACCCAATAGTTTCGAGAATACATTGAAACATAATCATTACCGTCCAGCCAGTAGATGTTAGGATAATGAAGTAAAACTGCTACCTATAATGCACTATTGACCAGCATAAGAAAAATAGACGAGCAAAAACCAAAGACCTGAAAAATTCATTTAAGCAAGAAATAGACTGTTGCCACTTTGTGTTGACAGTGTCCACTTACACACGCACCACACATATGCACACACACACACACACACGCACACACACATACATACACACACACACACACACACACACACATATATATATATATATATATATATATATATATATATATATATATATATACACAAATGTGAGGTAGGTTAGTACTAATGTCGGGGCATTATATTTTTTAAAAATTGTGTTCAATAGAGCGAAGAGTTTAATAATAATAATAATAATAATAATAATAATAATAATAATAATAATAACAATTAAAGTCCAACGGCGGGTGAACACCACCGCCTGCGGAGACACACACAGTGTCATAACATGATTGCTGGTATGTAGCGGTTTATAACATGTTTTTGTTATACTTGTATATATATATATATATATATATATATATATATATATATATATATATATATATATATAGTCGTGCCAAAAACACAACACACATGGTGTGAAAATTAGATTTAAGGGTGGAACAGAAATCGCCACTTTGTGTTGATCTCAGTATCCATTTATATATATATATATATATATATATATATATATATATATATATATATATATATATATATATATATATATATATATATATATATATGTATGCATAATTTAAATTTAGCGTACATATACACATTTAACGAAAACGAGAAATATTAAAAACAAAACAAAATTTTAATGATACATAGGCGATCATCATTTAAAAATCAGTTTTCTTTGTTTTTATTGTTGCCGTCGTTAATTATCACAAAAACATAAATAAACACACCCGCACACACATAAATTTTGTCTCTAAACCTATCTATAGATTATATATCTATCTATCTATCTATCTATCTATCTATAGATTATCTATCTATCTATCTATCTATCTATCTATGGCAGTATATACTTATCTAATCTGTACTTATGTATATCTACCATTGTTCTAACATTTGCTCATTAAGTGGATCTCCCCGAGAACTTTTCAGCCTGTCTTGCGTATACATATAATCATATAAAGACGATCCTTTATGGATATATAAACCTACATATAAATATTTGCTCTTGCATATGAATATAGCACATACATCTCTGCCGCATGCACACACGCACACACACATCATTGTAAACATTCTCTTTGACATTCACAAATGAATATACAGCATTAGTTGCTCTGACAACAATCTGTAAAAAATACCAGATTAGAAAAATTATGAACGACGTTCTTGTAAGATGCAAGACAAAGAATTTATTTACAAGGCCCAAAGCGTTATGTAAGATTTATTTTATTCTACTTTTCTTTATTAGGCGACATTATCAACGTTTGTTTTGCAACAACTTGCCTACTTTTTTCAAATGCCTTTTCTTTTTCGATAGAATTCTGAATATTATCATAAGGTTCGTAGACGAGATTGTTATTTATTTTATGATAAATAAGCATTAAGCATATTTTTGAAAATTTCTTTCTTTGCATCTTGTGCCTGTTTCACATTCGTAGACGCGCGCGTGCCCAGACGGGCGGGGCGCGTGCACGCGCACACGCACACTCAAAAACACACGCACTTACATATAAAACTAAATTCCTCCAATAAGATCCCCAGTAAATTATACAACAAAAAAATCACTTGCTCACTCGGAGAATGTGTCTCTAATAATAATAATTCAAGCACATAGATCAGATACACAAACTCTGCATTACGGCACTAGGTAATGTAATATTTATCTGATAATAGAATACATCTCATTTCACGAAGAAACTCAACAGAAAAAGACACAACAAGAAATCAGAGAAATGCTTAACAATATCATAAAAATACAAATCTATAAAATAAATGCGAATGTCAGTATGCCACTGTGTAAAAATAACTCTTTGATAACGGTTTATTTACTCAGGCATTGGACAACTAATAATCAATTGTGCGCACTGTTCTCATATTCTTTCACTCTAAGTAACCCCTGCGTCTTAGTAGCTTTATCACCTTACTTGTGGCGAAATGATTAACAAAAATAAAAGTAGTTTAAAGTGTGATATTTTTTCGATTTTAAAATATTAATATTTATCCAATTTTTCATATTCTATAGCATACATTTTTATCTGATGTCAGAATAATATATTAATAACGCCTTTTTTCAATCGTCATATGTGACTTGTCATTCTTTTTTTGTTTGCCGGGCTTGATTCGTTGTTTGTCAGGAAGGACAGCTTTTCCATTTTGGAATATTCTATGAGCCTTTTTTTGCATTTAATATAATATAGGTAGGGTATTGAAGGGTCTTAAAAGTATTTTCACTATATTTCTCCTCTTCTTGTAAGTATTGAGGGCTGCACATCCTGAGTGCTATTAAATAGAATCCAATGATCATTCCGGATTTTATTTTGTTGTTATGATTGGTCATTTTTATTAGTTGCATTCAAACATTTCTGTCTTTCCTTTTTTTTTTTTTTTTTTTTTTTTTTAGCTTTTCCAACACTTCCAACAATGTGAAATTTATGAAAGCAAAGATTATGGAAAGAAAAGGAAAAAAAAAACAATATAGATGAATTTGGCTAGATTGCAAAAAAATTATTTCAATAAAAAATAATCAAAATTACCTGGTTCTCTCGTTCATGCGCATGTGTAGTCTGAATAACGTCAACAAACCCAGTTCGATGAAGTACTAACAGATGAAACGCGTCACAAATATATATATATATATATATATATATATATATATATATATATATATATATATATATATATATTTATTCTGACCATATGCCCCCGATTTTAACTTCCGAACAGAGGTAATTTTTTTTTTAAATCCCTTCTAAATCATTTTCATAACAATTTATCTCAGGAAGTACAAACTTATTACTGAAGCATGAATTTTTTTGTGTAGCAATGGAAAATGTTTTTATATTAATTCATTATAATAAACATATATATATATATATATATGATTCGTTTTCGTTAAATGTGTATATGTACGCTAAATTTAAATTATGCATATATATATATATATATATATATATATATATATATATATATATATATATATATATTTATGAATAAAAATGACAA
>OZ010577.1:75290823-75375823 GCA_963932145.1 Acanthosepion lycidas
TGGAACAGCCTCCCAAGTGAGTGTTTCCATGATCACTACAATTTTAACCTGTTCAAGTCTAGATTTAAGCATTATCTTCCCTTATGTATACAAACCACCCCTTGACTTAACTGTCTACCTCGAGTTGCCTCCGGGCCTTGTACAGGGTGTACCTTACTTCTATCTATCTATCTATCTATCTATCTATCTATCTACATATACATGCAGACACACACACACACACACACATATATATATATATATATATAATGTATTCCATTATATATATATATATATATATATATATATATATATATATATATCTTCTATTAAGTTTAAGAAAAACTATGTTTGGAAGTAAAGTCTGATGATCCGCAGTCCTTTAAAAGGACTGTGGTGAAATAATTTATTACATGGAACTTTAAAGTGGTCTGTTTTTATTTAAATTAAAATATATCTTCTATTATATATATTTATATTACTATGAAATTCCTTTTTATCTGGCCGAGATATTTTCAGCATGTCCTTATATATGGAATTCGAGATCTATCGTCTGCAGTCGAGTATTTAAGCCAGGTTGGATGCACCGTTTAATCGGCTTATTACAAATCATAGATCCTGATAAGATTACGTTGTCAAAACTCGACAGAACACTTGCGATGTATTGTACCAACACATCTTATAATGAACTTTCTATTATTTAACTATAAAAAAAAGAACATTTTATTCTGTATATAAGAAATCTTAGTATTAATATTTACTAACACTACATGTAGAGTGCCGTAAGTCATTAGCGTCATAGAGGCGTCACATGTTTTGCCGTCATTGCATCAACTGTGTGTCCAAAGCAAGATAACCCAACGAAGGCCATTTTTGTTCTGGTTGGGTCTGAGAGTTAAATTAACGGTCTGTCTAGGAGAAATTTCAAAAACGTTTGATTTTAGGAATTAGATCTGGCCGATAAATTTTCAGCACCCCCTCGTGCATATATTTGTTTAAAGAAATATTTGATAGAGCAAAAGTTTATTAAATATTTCTCCGAAACAAGTCACTACTTTACAAGAGAACCCGGTCAGAAAACTCATTGCTGGGTGAAAGAAATTAAATTATACTTTTCCGAATATCATTTCTGAGAAAGTGAACGCAACGATCAGAATTCGAACTTGAATTGGGTTTCTGAATCGCTAACCACTGCACAAGCAAGACACGCGATTATAACCGATTTTATTTCTCAGTTGCTGATTATTAAGAAACATAATGTTCATAATTCGTTTTGTATTTATATGTAGAGTCTACTTATTTATTGGCATTTGCTCATTTTTTTGTTTCATTATAACCTCAAGGCAGCTTAATTTTGTTTTATAATTTTACTGAAATATATTTTCCTTTTATATATTATTCTAAACACCCCATCTTGAAATTTGCTCTTAAAGATCCTGCAACATCTAGCAAGACACATATGTCAGACTTCTAGTTTTAGGTATTTTTCAGCCATATTAGATAAACTGAAGCACTTTCTTATATCTGATGTTCGATTTAAATGCCTCTAGGTTTATTATTTTTACATTTGCCTTGGGAATTGCTCCATTTTTAAGGCAACCTCTTCCTCTCGTACAATAAGCTCAGTCCTTAGGTCTCATTTCAATACGGGTTTTGTTTATGCAACATCTTTATTTATTGATTTATTGATTTCAATATTTTGGTCCATCCGCCAACCCTTTTTCCTGTTCATTTCCTCAATTATCCACACTTTTCCTGCTTTACTTTCTTCATTTATTACTCTTCTTGTAGGATTTGCTTTCGTTCATTTTTCCTATATATTTCAACTACTTTCTTTTTCTATCAACGTCTCTTTTGTCGACTTTTCCACTTCTCTTGCTTTCAACTTCATTTCCCTTTAGTTTTTATAACCTCTTTTCTTGAACTTTCAACTTCTATTATTCAATTTCATCTTGCTTCATATCTTAACGTCTTTCTGTTTATCTTTTTTCAACGTCTCTTTTCTTTATCCGTCAACACTTTCTTTTATTTCAAATTTAGTTTCTTCTGTATTATAACTTTTTCTTCTATCGTCCAGTTTTTATTTCCTGAACGCCTCATTGCTCCATCTTTTAAAGTGTCTTTTCTCTATCTCTTAATATGTCTTTTTACGACTTTTCACCTCAATCTGTCTAATATTTCTTAACGACACTTTTCTCTCCTACTTTGCAGTTTGTCGCGTACTCTTTCTTTTTTGTTTCTATCTTTCTTTCTTTCTTTCTTTCTTTCTTTTTTAAATACGTCAATTTTATGATTTCTTTATCGCTTCTAATTTTCTGTTTTCATCTTTTCCTTTCATTTCTTCTCTTTTCCTTTCTTTGTGTAAAACCATTTTAATTATGCACACGCATTTCTTCTCTTCTACTTTTTGATCGTCCTTCTTCCAATTCATTCAATTCAATGCCCTCCATTTTTTTGTGACTTTCTTCCATTTGCTTACTTTATTTCCTTTTTACAACTTGAACATAAGTTCTTTCTCCCATCCGTCTTTTATTCATGACTTACTTTTGTTCCTGTCTTGTACTGGATTTAAATTCTTAGTAGTATGCGAAACTATTATGTATTAAGTTTTGGTTCTTGCTAGTCGTCGAATAAAAAAAAAAGTCATAGATGATGTATTAGTCTTTGTTTGTTGCCCAAGCAAACGAGGAATTTAGAGAGAAGAGTCTGGAGATACGGAAGAGTTAATAATAATAATAATAATGATAATAATAATAATAATAATAATAATAATAATAATAATAATAATAATAATGAACGAGGATGTATGAAAGAAATGGAAAGTGACTCAACTAACTACAGACAGACATCTACAAATGCACACAAAAACACGCAAACAGATACATTAAAACAAACAGTCAAACAAACACACATTATGGGGGCCATTGAACTACACACTTGTGGGTAAAAATAATATAAAATGCATAAAATATGAAATTTAGACTTCTACACACATACGCACTGAATATATATATATATATATATATATATATATATATATATATATATATATGTGTGTGTGTGTGTGTGTGTGTGTATGGACAATAATAGATATAGACGGATATAAATCTGTATGCGGCCGTTAAAACTACAATAGAGGAAAACAAAGACTGTAAAAATATCTCCCTATATATATATATATATATATATATATATATATATATATATATGATAGACATGGGGAGAATGTGGAAGAGAGAATATAAATAGGTGTGTTAGAGAAGCATATTCTCTGAGGACGTGACAAGACTGTTGAAAAGCAAACGGATTATAGCGGTAGGTTTTCGTAGTCGAAGCTGAGATGAAAAGCGGTGAGCGGTAAAAGAAACTACAATAACCAGGAATGAAAAATAAAATAACAGAATAAATATAATGATAAGTAATAGATGAGTGACGAAAAATGAAAGTAAAGAAGCGAAAGAGAAAGTGAAAGTAGACAATGAAAGTAGACCTCAAAAGAAACACGAAATACGAAAACAGAGATCGAAAGGACAAAACCAGATAAGGAAGAAGAGAGGTAGACAATGACAAGAACAATAAAGAGGTGAACTTTATAAAGTGTAAGCATGAGAAGACAAAGAAATACTTAGATTCTATTAATAACGAATAACTGCGATAATCTAGTTATTCACAGACATTAGGTAGCGCCTTGAAACGTAATTGGAGTTAAAGCCGCAAAACTCTCAAAGATGGAAAAAATAAGATAAATCCTAATGAAGTATGCTAATCAAAGTGGGTGGTAGTTAAATAAATGAGTATATAATCTATCTTAAAATAAAAATATGACGAAAATAATACACCGTATAAAAACAATGCTGAAGAAAATCGTGGCAGAGGTATTCTAAACATTCTTTTCTTTCAGAGAATAGCAGGATTGCAGATTTGGCCAACTAGCTTTGCGTTCCTTGTCTCCGTGTTTCCATTGAACTGCGATGTGTGTATACATGAGGATCTCTAATACGCATGTATACCTAGCGAATATAATGAACCTATTCCTAGTTATAAAATGACCCCTTTCAAAGAACACCTTTGTTTGGACAAAAACAGAAGCAAATGCAATTCTTTCTTTTTTTACGTGGCGTCTATTAGTTCTCCGATATGCCACTGAATACCGGATGATCTTCTCATAGATGAAGAAGAGACCCGAAGCAACATAAATGTTGCTATAGGTCATAAATGTTCTACAGAAAGATCCTGAGAATACCATAGACTGAACATGCGAGCAACGACGAAGTTTTAAAGAAAAAAGAAATATAAAAAGACATTTCAGAGAGAGAGAGAGAGAGAGAGAGAGAGAGAGAATTGAAATAGTGAGGAAAGAGGGCTTGAAAAATTTAACACACACAGGAGACATGTTGAAAGCAAGGGGGACTGCGGAAAGAAGCGACGTACATAACGAACTTGATCGCAGAACAAGTATTAGAAGAGATAGCAAAAAGATAAAACATTGTTAAGAGCACGAATGCATAGGAATATGTGGAGAACCATGATGCTTACGTCCTCAAGGGACACGGCACGTCGAAGAAGAAGCCCATTCAGGAAATGTGCAACCATAGTTCCCCACAACTTTGTAGCTGAAAGCAATGTATCCTTTTACTACCCCACACGGCAGTCACTCACCTTTCATCCATGCTCAGGGAGTTATTTTAGAAAGTGACCATATCTGGGCTGCAGCTCCTTAATTATCAATACTAAACTTTGATAGAGATCAAAACCGTTTACGTGGCCGTGTTAGAGAAGACTTATTCTGCACTCTGTAGCCTCTTGCCCACAGGCGCAACGTTGCATGTCTGTATCGCTGATGCCATTGTAAATATTCCGATAAGGTCCATTCTTTAGTGCCAGCAATTCATATATTTGCTGCTAGTAAGGGACATGCAACGTCAACGAACTTGGACCACACTCATTTCCTCCGTATTTCAAATGCAAAGAGAAAGTCCCGTTCAGACACAACATTTGCCTATAAACTGCTCTTTTTCAGAACAAACTAACGCGTATACGCTTTCCTGAATATTCTAATTTAAATTCTTTAAATTATGTGTCACCCGTTATCTATCATTCTTATTCTCATAACCTTCATTTCCTAATATCTACTATTTTTAATATCACCCACTCTACCTTAAGAAGTTCTCGAACTATTTACTAGGTGAAAGTTTGTATAAAGAAATATGTGGTCGAATATTGCAATAGGATTTTTTTTCTAATATTCGACTTTATCACTGCATCAACAAAACGGCGCTGTGCAAACTTCTGATCTAAAGAAATGATTTACAGACCTGCATACTCTTGAGTAAAAAGTAAAGCTCTTTCCTTCTTTTCAACTGGTTACCTATCAGAGCTAGATGGTCTATTCTACGTTGCTATTTAACAACTAACTCGAGGAGTTGATACATGACTTTTCAAATTCATTAACAAATACATTTCAAATTAAACATTAACTGTCTTCATATTTAATTCCATTTTTTATTGATTCAAAAACGAAAGCAGATCATATTCAGGACTTTAACAACGAAATATTAATTGAATGTGTGTCTCATATTCTTAAATTCAGAAAAATCAAACTGATTTTCAGTCCCCCCCCCCAAAAAAAAAACAATAAAGCAATATTCACTCTCAGTAGATCAAGTTCATACCAAAAATTATATAGTCTCCTGAACGACAACTATAATGCTCAGATGTATTAGGTTGGTGCAAAAATAATGTCGTTTCCTCACATAGTAACATATGTGAGAAAACGACATTATTAATAGAATAGAAATAAGCAAAAGTTCAGAAACATTTTTTTATACGCACACATGCGCATTGCAATTCTATATGACGCTTGTCTTCTTTATTCTACAGAGATACATTCTGAAGAGTTAGTATGGTTACCATTTAAAGGCACCTTGAAATCCAGGATTCGACATCATGGCTTTTACGTTGTTTAAAACAGATTAAGGATGTGGAATTCATACTAAAAAATTAGGTCAATTGAAAGGCATGTTTAGATACGGAAGAATATGAAGAGATAGTCAAAAGGGAAAGGTTGATATTAACTGCAAATTTGATTAATAGCAAAAACAGAAAAAAAAACTGGTTGCGACACATGTTTTGCCAAGAGGCATGAATCAATGATTTATTTTCTAGCAATGAGGAGAACATCATCATTAGCTTTCAGTGACACTAAAAGAACGTATGTCAGTCTTGCTTTTATTAGGATGTTGCAAAAATAATGACGTCATAATGTCGTTTTTTGACGTATTTTTTAACGTCAAAAAACGACATTATTACGTTATTATTTTTGCAACAACCTAATACATCTGAGCATTATAGTTGTCGCTCAGGAGACTATATAATTTGTGGTATGAACTTGATCTACTGAGAGTGAATATTGCTTTCTTTTTTTGGGGTGACTGAAAATCAGTTTGATTTTTCTGAATTTAAGAATATGAGACACACATTCAATTAATATTTCGTTGTAAAAGCCCTGAATAGGATCCGCTTTCGTTTTTGAATCAATAAACAATGGAATTAAATATGAAGACAGTTAATGTTTAAAATTTGATTGGCACATGTATTTGAAAAGTCATGTATCAACTCCTCGAGTTAGTTGTTAAATAGCAACGTAGAATAGACCCTCTAGCTCTGATAGGTAACCAGTTGAAAAGAAGGAAAGAGCTTTACTTTTTACTCAAGAATAATCATGTTAATGCAAAATTATCAGGTATTAAAAAGGACGTTGTTCAACTCCTTCACGAGGATTAGAGCTATAAAGAACAAAAATAGAATATTTTATAATGGTAAAAAAACTAAAACTAAACGAATACAATGAAAAGAATGAATAAAAGCCATAAAACAGAGAAAAATAGATAAATAGAAAAGGAAAAAAGAGAATGAAGAGAATGAAGAGAGTGAAGAGAGTGAAGAGAGTGAAGAGAGTGAAGAGAGAGATATTAGGTTGGTGTAAAAATAACGTTGGTTTTTGACGCTAAAAAATACGTCAAAAACCGACATTATTTTCGCACCAACCTAATAGTTACGAGAGATGGAAAGAAAATGTTAGTAAAGTGAATTTCCATAAATAAATGTAATTAAAATGAACAGAGAAAAATGTCTGGATTCGCCAAAGAAACGAAATGAATATGAAAAAGAGGATACCGGAAAGAATGAATATAAAAAGAGGACAAGGAAAGAAGGAATTTTAAAAAAAAGAAGATATGGAAAGTATGAAAAATAAGATAGCAGAGTAGTGAATAGAAAAAAGAAAGAAATAATTACAAGTGAGAAATAAAGAGAAAGTTGAAGAGGAAAGACAGGAAAAATAAAAGGAGAGAGGGAGCGAGATAGAGCAAGAGAGAGAGAGAGAGATGAGTGAAACGAAGTAGAGAAAGAACAGGAGACACATATAAAGAGAGATAAATTGTCTTGCACAGATGTACGAATTCGGAAAGTTAAGAGCAAATATAAGCCATCATTCAATCGTACATAGACACATAGTGGAAAGGTTTTATATATCAGAAATATATTAAGTAGTCTTGTGTCTGGCTTGTCCCATGGTGAAAGTTATCTGAAATGCGTTTTTTAAAACATTATAAAAACATTTATTCTTTTCCCTCTGTCGTTTCTCTGTTTCTTGGAATGACAGTCCGTGTAAGTATGAGCTTGCTTACATATATGTAAATTTATCAGAAGATGGTGTACGACATTGTGAGTATAAAATGGCTCCTTTCCAAAAACGGGCTGAGTGGTTGGGCAAAGATCGAAGCAAGCATGATTACTGTTGCGAAAGCAATCGGTTTTCGAATATTGCTAAGTGTTGACTTTTTGAAATTTTGGAGCTTGTGACTCATTGCTATTTTAGAGGTTAGCGCAGAAAACGTTTCTTTGATCCAGAATAGCTATTACATCTATGGTCTTATAAAATCTACGATAGGTAATATTCTAAATGCATGTAAGATTGATTTGTATACAAATATTTAGCAAAATTCTAAATGTTATTAATAAAATAGCACTTAGCCCTTCCAATTTATCGCGTGCTGGGACCAGGACATTCTTTGACAGATGCATGTCTCTGTTAGCTCGAATGTTTTTTTATTCTATAAGAAAATGTTCCGTTTCACTATATGGGAGGGTAGACATCAGACAAGTCTAACATACTTTGTGTTCTTACACATTATTTGAAAAAACAGAAATATATTTCCCTTCCGTTTTTATTAACAACGCGAATTTCCTGATTTATTTAAATTTAATTGTGATGTCTGCAATGTGTAAAAAACAAAAGAGTACTTCCCTAGAGAATCATCTGAGGATAGCTACTTGAAATTTGTAATGGTAGTAATTTCTCGTTGATATTTGTAGATTGTATTCCGGTTCTGATCTAAACGTATATTTTTACTCTATTTCCTCATCTAAGCTGTTGAGAAATTTGGTCTCTTCTTAGGATGAGGTACGTTTCATTGACGTTCATTTTTTTCCCTTTACACGTGGCGCGTTGGTTTTTTCTTTATTATTTCGATTTGTTTTCTTCTCGTGTGTTTGTATGGTTTAAAAACAAACTGCAAGTATTCAAGAAAGCAAAATGAACGACTTTGTTTTCATCTCATTAAAGAACGATAAAATACTAAGATTTTAGGAAAGTTTATGTAGAGAGTCGGACAAAAGTCCTTTCGGTAAGTAATACAGGGTGCGAGAGATAAATTGTCGCCTATTTTCCGCAAAAATAAAAATAACACTGACGACTATGACAGTTATATTTATCAAAATTACACAAAAATATCTTGAAATACTAAAGAGTAAATTTATTCAATAAAATCGCCATTGGTTCCAATAGCGGCGTCCAGGTCATTTCGGAATCTCCTGTATCTCTTCTGGACGGTCTCCTTCTTTAAGTTGGTGAATGCTGCCATAATCCTTGCCTTCAGTTTATCTTCGACGTTACACGCAGTTTTGTTGATCTCTTGCTCAACTGCACCCCACACAATAATCAAGGGGGTTGAAATCTGGGGAGTTAGGTGGTCAGATGTAAGGCGTGATCTGGTGGCAGAAATTGTCAGACAGCCATTACTGGGTTCTCCTTCTTGTGTGCCATGTTGCAGAATTCTGTTGCCACACATAGGTTTCTTGCAGCAGCCACCTTCTTGAGCCAGGGTAACACTACCTCCTGAAAGCACTTATAGGCCACCGTGTTGATGGTGAGGCCCTGTCGGGAAGATCAATGGAGGCATAACGTCGTCCTCACTATTGATCACACTAAAAACCATGATGTTCACTGGACATATCATCCTCTGTAATATCCTCAGATTGACACACAAACATTCTGAAATGTTCGTATTGGAGCTCTCGGTGCAAATGCCAAGCAGTACAGAGTGCCGTTCCAATCTTCTGGTGGAGTAAATTGTGTCATGGTGCGCTTTTTATCCCATATGGGGCCCAACTGAACCTTCTATACTGCGCAGGCGACGAAATTAGTAACAACACGCATGCGTGAAATTTAAAAAAAAAAAAAAAAAAGCGACAATTTACCCATCGCACCCTGTTTTTTTATCTCTTTTAAATCCGGTTCCACCGTTTATTTATTTAAGCTTCCTAGATAGATTATGCCTTCATTTCCTCTGTTCCTCTTGTGCTCAAACTGTCTTGTGAATATCAAATTTTCCAAGCCCTCTTTCCTCATTATATGACCTAGAAATCTAAAATGGTTCTTTCTAGTATTAAGTATACGCGTCCTTTTTGTTTCCATCTCCTTTAAAACTTCGTCGTTGTTCACATTTCCGGTCCATATTATTCTCGGCATACTTCTGTGGAACCACATCTCTGTAGCTTCAAGTCTCTTCGTCATCTGTAAGGAGACTTTCCAGTAATCACAATGCAGTCATTTACACTGGCAACATAATCATAAAAAAACTCATTTCCAGTTCGCGTTTTGTGTGTTAGGCTCTTTTCAGTTCAATCTTTCTGTCAGTCACGTTGGATTTGATACAAAATTCTTCAAATGACAAATATGTCTATGTCACCCTGGAGATTTATAAATGAACTTTATTTCGACTCTTTTCATTTTTGTCTCTTTGTATTTTACATTCTCACTTAAAAAATATCGTTTGCTTTTGCATTCAAACACTGTTAACCGATAATTATTCGTTTTGTTATGCTCAGTAAGTTAGTCTTGCGGCAAATTTTGTCTGTCGTCGGTGCATCTGAAAGTCCTCTAAATAGGGAAACATTAGTTCTATATAGATATATACTTTTTGGGAATCGGGATGATTCCGGAATTGAAAATCTGCTCTTCATCTGGTGCTTGAACATTCAGCATTGGAATTTGTGTCAGGATGATGAGGAAGTAGTTAAAAATTCAAATTTTAAAATAACAAAAAAAAATAGTGATTTTAAAAGTTTTTAATTTATATTGAGTTTAAAGTAACATTAAAACTCTGTGTATTTAAAGAATTTTGTAATAATTTTGTTTGAAATATCTCCAATATTTTGTGAATAAAGGAAATCAATTTTATTTCTTTAAAATACCAAGGAATCGGAGTTAAAACGATAGGTTTCGTGACGTGAGGTTTTGGAGTTCCGCAGAATTTTTGATTTGAAGAAATCAACTTAGTTGAAGTTCCACGAAGTTTATGATTTGAACAACTCAATTTTCGTCCCGAATCGGAATTTCGGCTCATGTTGGACTTTTATCCCAAAATTGGTTTTTGTTTGGAATAAAACTTATAGCCTGAATCAGAGTTAAAGTTTTGAAGTTCCAAGGAGTGAATTGAAGAATTCAAAGTTATGTTCAACAAAATTATCATTTATATTTTAAATGCTGGATAACAGGTCCCCTAGTTTTGACTCGGAGTCTCAATTAGCCCTCCACAGAAGCTAGCTTAAAAGTCCGCATAACTTACGACTTTTAAGCTAGTTGTTAATAAACCAGAGCCTTACAAAATGCTCAAACATTTTTCGACTTAACCTGGGTAGTATTTATACAGTCGTATATTCGAAATACCCCTTTTATTTTGCTCAAATCCTTAGCATTCAATATCTGCTTCAAGTCGAGCTATTTTTATTGAGCCCATATGTATTTATCTCCTTATCAAGACTAGCATATTTCACCGCTAAAGTACAATATAAATATGAAGCACTAATTCTTCAGATATTTTTAAGGAATAATTATTTCGAAAGTGAAGGATTCTGCATTCCAAGTTCAAGATTTAACTTGATTAGATTTCTAAGAATTGGTGCTTAAAATAAAATTGCCATCATTGTAACCATCAAGCAAATATTTATTTTTCGCTTACTTTTTATCATCTTTTTACTGTTTTTATGGTTGTCATTTTTGTTGTTGTTGCGATGCTTTTGAAGTTTTGCTTTGTTACCCGTGCACTTCCTGCATTGTTTCTTTACTCTTTATTAGACTCACCCACCTTTTTTCATGGCAAAAAGAAAGCACAAAATATTCCCATTTGCAGCTGACATAATTTATTCTAGGATGCCAAAGCCAAAATACAGAACCCGTGATGGAAGCTCTTTTACTGCGCTGAGGCTAGACCGAACATTGTTCTCCAAACACAGAAGCCTTTCGCCAGAGATTTTCGTGAATGGCTTTCAATACAATTGCCGCCATTTTTCCGATACAAATTCTGCTTCCCGGCTTTTAAAAGCCACTTCTCACTGTCTCGCTCTTTTATATAAATAAAAAAAAAAAAAACAATTATAAAATAAACGCATTTCCTTCGCAAATTGGAAACCATGTTTCATTTTTCTATATATATTTGCTGAAGTTTTAATATTTGTCCTTTAAAATCGAAAGGCTGTTTAGTTTTCTTTCCTTTCAGGTTTTAATAATAATAATAATGAGAATAAAGATAAGATTCTGTTGAATATTTCAATGCGTCGAGTCGACAGCATTACTGAAAATAGCTATAATATGAATAAGGTGTTTGGGTGTAACTGAAGAGACTTGCTGTCGCAAAATAATCAATATAAGCCACCAGTTACTTCTGGCGTGCACGCTGAATAAGTGCATCTAATATTTTAAAAAATACACTAAGTACGGAGTAGCAAATATCACCTATGACTAAGACAGAGATTAAACCGTCAATCGTATAAGTAAAAACGTAAAATATTCAAAGTTCGAAAAAGAAAAGGAGTACAATATAAGAAAAAGAAAAGGAGTACGAAAAATGAAAAAGAAACGGGGTACAGAAAAGAAAAAGAAAAGGAATTCAAAAAGAAAAAAAGGAGTACAAAAAAAAAACAAACAAAAAAACAAAGAGAAAAGAGTATAAAAAAGAAAACGAATAAGAGTACAAAAAAGAAAAAAAGAAAGGGAGTAGAAAAATAAAAAGAAAAGAAAGTACGAAAAGTAAAAGAGTAAAAAAGAGAAAATGACGAGGAGTACAAAAAAGAAAAAGAAAAGGTGTACAAAAAAAAAAAGAAAAAAAAGAAAGGGAGTATGAAAAAGAAAAAGAAAAGCAGTACAAAAAGAAAAATTGAAAAGAGGTACAAAAAAGAAAAGGAAAAGGAGAAGAGAAAAGAAAAGTCGTACAAAATGAAACGGAGTTAAAAAAAAAAAAGAAAAAAAGTAAAGGTGTACAAAAAAAGGAAAAGAAAGAAAAGGATTAAAAAATAAAAAAAAGGAAAAAAAATTACAAAAAAGAAATTGAAAGCGTGTATATAAAAGTAAAAGAAAAGCAGAACAACAAAGAAAAAGAAAAGGAGGAGAAAAACGAACAAGGTAACTTCATAGTAATAAAGATTCTCTTGAAATTCTACAAATGACTAGAATTCGACAATGGAAAAAATCTCGAGGTGTGACAATAGAATTCGTTGATTGGCTGTAGAGTGTCACTGGAGGAATTGGGCAGGAAACTCTTGGTGGAAACGAATCTAGAGAAGCAGTTTAACATTAAGTTTTGTATGGAAATTGTTAAAAGCAGTGGTGAATCGTTAATAGTAATGACAGTATACAGCCAAGAAAACACCCAGAAAAGATGCAAATGCGAAGAGAGTTCAAATCTTGGTGTGTTCAGGTCGAAGTGTGCGACTGGTAACTGAAGAAGCAAAATATGTATAGGCTATCAATGTGGACGAATCAGACGCATACTTTGTGAATGAAGAAAATATGTATTCGCAGTTGGCCATTTCATAGCTGAGAAAACTATTATGAAGATGGGTCATCCACCTTAATCACCAGGTGATTTCAGGCTATTTCCAAAATTAAATCTCAGAAATGTTAGTCTGCTCATATTCCGGAATCTGGCAACCCGTAAATACATTCTTCTTCTATATGCCGTGTTCATTAAGGGCGTAGGCTACAATGGCTCTCCACAATTTCCTGTTCTTTGTAGCGCTTAATAAATTTTGACTTTTTGTTATGTCCCTTAAACCTCGCCCCTCCATCCATTCACTCAAGCTTAATAGCTAGATTATGCATTGATTTCCTTTGTCCCTCTTGCTTTCAACCTGTCCTGTGAGTATCAAATTTTCCAAGCCCTCTTTTCTCATTATGTGCTCTAGAAACATTAACTGTTTGTTCCTGATGTTAAGTATAGGAGTCCTTTCTCTTTCCATTTTCTCTAAAACTTCATCGTTGCTTACATGTACGGTCTATGAAATTCTTAGTATCTTTCTATAGAAGAACATTTCTGTTGCCTCAAAGCTTTTGAATTTATTGTCCAGCTTCCACTGCCATATAGGAGAATTGATATTACATAACATTAGAGTACTATTTACTTTGTTTTTAACGACGGTTTTCTGTTTCCTAATACTTTACTTAGCTTTTAGAAGGTATATTTTGCTATATAAATGCGTCTTCGGATTTCAGTATCACATTTTCCGTCCTCTGTGAAAACACTAACCGGATTTTTAAGTCGTACTTGTTTGGTATTGGTATCTCCAATTTTTAATTTATATATTGGGCTACTCCTTTTGCTAATAACCATAAATTCTGTTTTCTTGCAATTGATGTTTAGTCCTTTCTTCTCGCTTTCCTTCACTACCTGCTGTAGCAGTTCTTGTAGTTTCCTACCTGTTTCTGTTCTCAGCACAGTGTCATGTGCATATCTTATGTTGTTAAAATCGTGAACGCTAATAATGAATCCTTGTAGTACAGGATTTTCTATTTTTATACATTATTTGAACTCATTTTCTATTAGTAAGCAGGTATTAGGTTGATGCAAAAATAATGACGTAATAATGTCGTTTTTTGACGTTAAAAAAGACGTCAAAAAACGACATTATCACGTCATTATTTTTGCACCAACCTAATAGTTTGCGCCAGTATATGTTCTGGGTTATTCTAATATCTTTAGTAAATGCGATTGGCTTTAATGTTAATAGGCTTACTATGAAGGAGTGATCCTTGATCTCTGAAATCCTCCCTCCAAAAAGCGATAGAAGGATAATATAGCGATAGAGGGTTAAAAGAGTTTACATGAGTTCTTAAAGGCTGGGGCTACATACAAGGATTTCCAGTAAGCAAGAGGCAGTTAGGCATTTATTGTATTGTTTAGAGAGAACAGAAGCCAATTCGGGAACAATTATTGAGGACTATTACAGGGAGGCAATCAGGTCCACATGTTTAGTGGGTATCCAGATTATAGATGACAGCAAAAACCATTACATTGTTTCTTTCCATTTATACTGGTATCTGACTGTTCAAAGAAGGCTGTCCATACTGTTCACCAAAAGTCATTAACTTGCAGATATAACATCATTATCACTAGTCACCAAAAATTACTTTTTCCTGTTGGGGGGACTGAAATTAACTAGGAGAATAGGGAGGACATTGAACCAGTTCAAAGACATCGTCCCGCACAGCATCCATTGAAACCAAGGACATGCGTGCTGGCCCATTGACTCAAGAGGCCTTTCTTTAGTTTTTCTGGCCGTTTGGTCTTTATAGACTATCGTAACTGCCTCAGCTATTGTCACACCATCAATGCAGAATATCTACATTGATAGTGTGACCCTTTTGTGTGACAACAAACACGATACCTTTTGCATCCCAAAAGACTGAGGCTGTTTCTTTCGTTATAGATGAAATGACCTTAGCGTTCTTTGGAGCAAGTGAGAACAGTTTTTTCCAATTCATGGTTTGTCTCTTTGTCTCTGGCTCAAGGTGATGAACCCATCACTCATCCTGGGTTATGAAACGTTCAAGGAGACCAGTTTTATTTAACTCAAACAATGTCAGATTTTCCCGTGATGTTATCAACTGGTGAGCTTTTGATCAGGTGTCAGAAAACGCGGCATCCACCGAGCAGAAACCTTCATCAAGTACATTGTCCAGAATATTCTCAACTCTCTCACAAGCTATGCTAATAGTATTGGCTGTTTGATTAATAGTCAATTAGCTGTCATCTATCACCAAGTGGTGAATACAATTAATTTTATTCTCTGTGATGGCAGTTGCAGGATGTACAGACTTTGGGTCACCTTCAAGATTCTTCATTCCTCTTATAAATTCAGCTGCTTACTTTACACTGTTGATAAAGCTGGAGTATCATCCCCTAATGTATCAACCATATCAGCATGCGTGTCCTTGGCTGCTAAACTACTTTTTCTCCAGGCACTTGATAACACCATGATGCCGAATTTTGTCCATTTTCAAGAGAAGTCGCTACTAGTTACTTCTGAAGTCTTCTTTGAACACTCAGATGCCAGAAAGAAATATTGCAGTTATTAATAAGAAGAATTGAAATTAATGTGTGCAAAATTTCACAACTCTAGCGTCACTCCTTCATAGTCAGTCTATCAACTTCTCAACCCACCATTGTATGTCAAGGTTACCAAGCAGTTACAACAGTTTAAAGCAACTGTATTCTTACGTGAATGCATTACTAAAGATTATTCTGGAAAAGGAGTCGCCATCGTTTCAGAAAGATCTTAATTTCTCAAGGAGAATTTTTTTGAAGTGATGGTAGTCAATACTCACCTCCGCAGTGTTATTCTGGGAAATAAATCTTTAAGTAGAAGTTCCTAGAAAATAAGAAAATATATTAAGGGGACTTGGAAATTCACAGATGTGGAATACAAAATATCATGTGATTGGAAACAAAATAATATTTGTCATTCTGTGAATGATGCTGTTTGATAGTATACAAAAGAAGTTAAATTTGAATGCAATGCTGAAGACTACATAGATTTCGAGAGATTTGATAAACATCCTAGAACACAAGATTACTAGTTAGACCTAACATTATCGAGGCATACTGTAATGTTATCGATCCTTCTCACCGACGTGAAGTAGCTTCCCTCTGTATAAAGATTTTAATGGCAATAGTTACAATGAGCTGTTCTACTTGGTGTCTCGAATGTATAGATTTAAGGATGCTACTTTTTCTATTTATTGTATTAATTTCTTTCTTCTACTCCTTTTCTTGTTTTCTTTCTTGTACTCCTTTTCTTGTTTTCTTTCTTGTGCTCCTTTTCTTGTTTTCCTTTTCTTGTACTCCTTTTCTTGTTTTCCTTTTCTTGTACTCCTTTTCTTGTTTTCTTTCTTGTACTCCTTTTCTTGTTTTCCTTTTCTTGTACTCCTTTTCTTGTTTTCTTTCTTGTACTCCTTTTCTTGTTTTCCTTTTCTTGTACTCCTTTTCTTGTTTTCCTTTTCTTGTACGCCTTTTCTTGTTATCTTTCTTGTACTCCTTTTCTTGTACTCCCTTTCTTGTTTTCTTTCTTGTATTCCTTTTCTTGTTTTCTTTCTTGTATACCTTTTCTTGTACTCCTTTTCTTGTTTTCCTTTTCTTGTACTCCTTTTCTTGTTTTCTTTCTTGTATACCTTTTCTTGTACTCCTTTTCTTGTACTCCTTTTCTTGTTTTCTTTCTTGTATACCTTTTCTTGTTTTCCTTTTCTTGTACTCCTTTTCTTGTTTTCTTTCTTGTATTCTTTTTCGTACTCGGTTTGAATATTATGCCTTTTTGTTTATATGATTCTCATTTAACTTGTTGTACTTGTTTGATATTGATATCTCCAATTTGTAATTCGCATGTTTGCGTATTACTTTGCTGATAAATATACATTCTATCTTCTTGCAATTGATGTGTAGTCCTTTCTTCTCGCCTTCCTTCACTAACTTTTGTAGCAGTTCTTTTAGTTTCCTTTATGTATCTGCTACTAAGATTGGCAACAGGACTGTTTTATTTTTGAACTAACTCGTCGAAACCGTATGTTCTATTTGAGTGTCTCCTTTTCTCGTACTTCTTGTTTGTGGAAGTTGCTTCTAATTCATTGTATCCAAGTCAACTGGAATCTTCAAATATTTAAATGTAACGAAAATCGTCAAATTCTGTCTTCCTGAAAGCTGTTCTTTTATTGTCCTTTCTACTTACTTCTTTTCAATGAAGTTTTCTCATTCTCTTTCCCTCCCGTGCTTCCTAGTCTAAATGATGTAAAGTGAAATACAGGAAAATCTCTAAGAGACATGAAAGAAGAATGGGAAAAACTGAAAACCTGTGGTTAAATTCAAACTATTTAATCAAGGGCGTTTTAAATCGGCAAGTATATTAAGGATAATACTAGCTTAAGTTGTAGCCTTATTGTCTTTCGATCTTCAATGAAGGCCAGCATATATTCTTTTTTGTGTCGCATCTCGTTAGAATATTCGCGATATTGGCTCTCCACAAATTCCTATCCTTTATAGCTCTTAGTAGCGTTTTCCTTTTCGTTTCCTCTCCTAAAACCTGTTCTGCCATCAATTTACATATACATGCTCGGTAGGTTACTCTCATTACTTTCCTCTGAGCGTCATGTCCTGTCAGTGTCACATTCACCATTTCTTCTTTCCTCATTACGTGCCCTAGAAATGTTAGTTGTCGCTTTATTCTAACGAAAAGTGTCTATTTTGTTTCCCTTTTCCATAAAACTTCCTCATTACTCACAAGTTTCCTCTACGGTATTCTCAGCATCATTCTGTAGAACTACATTTCTATTGCCTCAAGTCTTATCTTCATCTGTTAGGAGATTCTGATACCATAGCGGAAGACTGATATTATGAACCGGATTAATACAGTTTTCTTTGCTTCTTACGAAATTTTCATGAATCTTTTGGAAGGCACTTTTTGCTATTCCAAATAGGCCCCTGATTCCGGCGTAATATTTTACATCTTCAATTAAAACTTTTCCCAGATATTTAAAAATGTTCCCATTCATAGTTCGCATCTTGAGCTATTCCTTTTGATGACGGCCATAAATTCTGTTTTCGTACAAGTGAAGTTTAATCTTTTCTTTTCGATTTCTTTCACTATATTCTGTCGAAATTCCTACAGTTTCATTTATGTGTCTGCTATCAACACTGTATAGCTTGCATATCTTATGTTGTTAAGATTGTGTCCACCAATAATAAATCCCGGTAGAACTTCCAGTTCTCTTAGGATGCTATCAATGTAAAAAATAATTGCGGTGCAAAAACACTGTCTCATGTCCCTATGTGAAAACGCAAACAGCACAAAAATAAATACTAATATAGTTGTTTTATAACTTCTCATTTTCTTAAGATGCCAACATGAAGATTATTTAATTGTGATTCAGGTCAAAATGTAGATTACCACTTCTCGCTTTCTATATTCAGTTTCGTCACCAGTTATCTTGTTACTGGTGTCCAATACAACCTCACATAATAAATTTGCTTTTTTTTTAAAGCAAGAAAAATCAATGTATTCTCAATATTTTAAATTGATTTTCCATGGGCGCCCCTCAGGGAATACAATCTAGTTTTCTGAGCATTTGTTGTTCAGTTTTAAATTCTTTTCACAATGTACCAAATTCTGTTGATGATGCATATCACTTTTGATGAAACCCCAGAAGACATTTTCAAAACATTCTTTCAAAATTTCTCAGCGGAAATCAGGTTAGATGAATTTCCTGGTGTCCTACGAAATCTGTCTAATCAGAAGAAATTTAAACATATTTTCAACGCTGCAGACTCTATCCAATTCTTTATCAAAGAATTGGCCATCAAACTATATAAAAAATGGCAAATCTTCATATTTGTGTCCGGCTCGTATGGTTCATACAGACCCGCTATAAAACGGCAGCAGAATCTGCAACGACCACGTTAGGTTGCATCAAAAGTAAAATACAAGGAAATTATAGCCTAAAACATCCAGCTGTTTAAAGATTAAAATATACCGTTTAACGTTGAAATAAATAAATACATAGTGTTAGCATAATAGATCTGTAAAACATAAAAAAACGCTTATATAGCAACTAGTAAGCGAATAATTACTTGAAGGTTTATGGTTTTGCTATTTTTCTTTTATTCACTAGCATTTGTTAACTGATTAATTGTATTTTGCTAATTAACCAAGAGCTACTAGTGAAAAGTTTTCGACCCAAACAAACAAGGCTTTAAAAATCTGATATTTCGTCAGATGTGGGATCGAGAAATTTGCAGTTGTCTTATGTATATAATGAGAACTCCGTGCTGTTGTGCCTTGTATAGTAGTGACGATGGTTATCTTTTGTACAAGCAAGAACATGTGACGAGGGGCGATCTCTTGTAGACAACAGAAAATGTTCTTCATACGTTCAGTTTCCTCAATTTTGTTTTTTTTTCTACTTTCTTTTGTTTTTATTTATTGTTATTTTCCGTTTCTGTATCATTGTTCCTCACTTCTTATTGATTCCGTTAAAAATTACCCAGTAATAAATTTTCCTTCATCTTTTTGCTTTTCTTCTTCACAGATCAACATTTTCTTTCTTGTTCTGTCTTTTTCTTTCTTTCTTTCATTTACCTCTTCCTTCTTATAAGTTTCCTTTAATGTCTTTCTTGTTTCTCGTAGTTTTTACTCGAGCTATGCATTTTCTTCTTTTTAACTGATTTTTCCTTTCCTTCTTTTGATGAACTATTCTCTTTTATTCTTTTCATTGTTGTCTAATCCTTTACTCTTTCTCCTACTTTTTACACTCTCTTTTTCTTTTCTATTTACAACAAATCACTCTTGTCGCACTTTAGCAGTAAACAGTAAAAAATATGAGCTGCATGATTTATTGCAAGTATGGTCGCCATGTTTTCGTAAGACTTGCGTTGCACTTACTGAAAATGAAAACCAGCAGACGACAACTAATAAAGTCATGAACGTTGCTCAGCAACAGTTGACGTCACCACGACAAATACTTTTAATGTAATGCAAAGAAACACACAGAAAAACTTTTTCACCTCCACCTCCATAATTATCATAATTGTCATTATTAATAATACTTGTTATTTATTGTTTAAAATATATACTTTTATTCTTTCACGATTATTCTATTTACACCTAAATTATAATGTTATTTCTTCTTCTTCTTCTTCTTCTTCTTCTTCTTCTTATTATTATTATTATTCTTCTTCTTCTTCTTCTTCTTCTTCTTCTTCTTCTTCTTCTTATTATTATTATTATTATTATTATTATTATTATTATTATTATTATTATTATTTTCCTTAATTTCTGTGGTATACACATTTCCTTCCAATATCATAAATGGATTCATGGCATCTTCCATTGATCATTTTTTGGGAAAAAAACCCCAAAACCCTAAGATCTTCGTAATGTGAGAGCTGTACTTGTGAGTACTTTTTTGTATTTCTTTAAGGAATGGGCTACCAGGAATCCCTTCAATGAGTTTATTGGGACTTTTTCCAGTCAATTCGAGGGGTCCAACTTGAACTGGAGTTATTGATGTCTTCATATGCCACTTTTTTTTTTAGATTTCAACTTCAAGATTCTTGTATTTTTTTTAAAGATCTTCAAAGATACATTAAAATCTGAGGGGACTGCTATGTTAATAAGAAATGACATTCTGTTTCTGTGGACATTGATCACGATGTCTGGGTGATTAGCTTTGATTGTTCAGTCGGTGTGTGTTGTAAAGAATCCATAAATTGTTACAAGTTCTCTCACTGTAACCAGTTTCCTTCCCGTAAAAGTTGCATATGTTCAAGTGCAGATAATTGTCCCACTCTATCATGCAGAGTTTTATTTTCAGTGGGTGCTAATACTGTGCAACCTGATACAAGATGGTCAAAATTTTTTGAATATTTATCACAGATTCTGCATTTTATTATTATTATTATTATTATTATTATTATTATTATTATTATTATTATTATTATTATTATTAATTGGTTGTCTTTAATTATACGCTGTTCTTAAAAGACTTGGATAGTACCAATAATTTGGTAGTGGCGAAGATTTGGTATTCCTTAGTTGGGATGGTTGGGTTATACAATATTACTTTGGTTATAACGCCAATTCTTATTGTTAAGTGGTTGACATGAAACAGTTTCCAGTTCTCTTGTGTCCTCTTCATCACTAAGAGCATCATCTTGCACAGAAGCATCATAAGCTGAATCCTCGTTAGGGTTAAATCCACGGTTTATTTTCTTGACATTAAAGTAACCCTTTACCAGCTTTTGTATTTTAGGTATCTGAGTTGAACAACTTACTAGTTCAATCTTCTTTTTCTGTGGTCAGCCTCTTCCAGCAGTTTCTCGATTGGTTTTGTAGTAGAACGAAAGAGATTGGTTTTTCTAGTAGAGCGAAAAGATATTTAGAAAATATTGATGAAATTGCAAGTGGTATCAAACCTGACGAATCCGACGAACTGTGCAGGGTGGCGTACATACTAGTGAAGAAGATACTGGAGGACTGGAAACTGCTTGATGTCCATCCCTTAACCATCGGAATTGAGAGAATTTTTGGCGCTATTACCAAACTTATGTCGCGTAACATTGTCATCCCAAATCTTACGACCTCAGATAACCAACACGCATTTATTATCCAAGGACAATGACCCATTATTATTATTATTATTATTATTATTATTATTATTATTATTATTGTTATTATTATCATTTTTATTTTCTTTGCTTTCTGGCGTTTACACATTTCTTTCCGGGTCCCACCCAGGGACCTAAGGTTAGAAATGCCATCATGACACTTTTCACTGACAAAAAAAAAAAAAAAATAAAAAAATAATTACATAGATAGAGCCCTTCGTAAAGTGTGGGCTGTACTTGTTGTAAAGTGTGGGCTGTACTTGTTTATTATTATTATTATTATTATTATTATTATTATTATTATTATTATTATCATTATTATTATTATTATTATTATTATTATTATTATTATTATTATTATTATTATCTTCCTTATAACCAATTCTATAACTAAATTATTGCAATTAGTTGAGTTATTGGCCTTTTTCCTGTTTTGTATACTGTTATTCTAAATTTCCTTGATTTTCCTGCTGTGCTTTGAATGTTTTTATATTTTCAGTTGAACAATGGCCATGATTATCTTCATAATGGGAATATGATGATTTTACTCCCCAGTTAAAATAGCTGTCATTAAATTTAATACTATAGTCATAATGTATTGTATTTATGCTTCTTTCGAAAATTGATCGTTCGCATATTTGTATAATCGTCATAATAATCACAAGCTGGTATTGTTTTGAAATAAGAATTTATTTGAAAGAAGCAGGTCTGGCATTATCCAGATTTCTACAGTTTGGTTTGGGGAAAAGCGAAAATCATTCAGGTTGATAAATATTTGGATCTCTAAGCTTCACCCTCGAATGTATATTCGATTTATTACTTTTATTTCTTTTCAAGCTTTCGATTTCTCAGTCATCCGATGTTATTTATTTTCTGTTTTATTAAATCATTTCTGATATTCTTCCGTATTTGTAGAAGTTATTTGCATCCAGATTTATACTGAGTATACCAGAGATCGAACATGTTAGCAATAAAAAGGTTTTATCCAAAATCGGAACGAAAAGGCATTTTAGGGAAAATGAGAACAAAGAAATAAACTTATACAGGGTGTCGCTAATGACTGGACACATAGGAAAGCGGATTGATTATATTTTTTTTTACCTCCGAAGATTAAACATGGTTTTGTCGAAATAAGAAAGAATTGAACTTAACTTTTTTTTCTGTGGTATGCTAAAGGAGAAAGTGTACTCTATGAAAATCACAGATGGAACATGGCATATATAAGAAGTTGTTAGAAATATTTGCTGATTCCAACATTTAAGAAGCAAAATCTTCCTCACATCACAAAGTAAATACTTTTCTATAATAATATCAAGAGCATCATTAAAAAGAACAATGTTAAATAGATTTCCAACAATCTTTAAACGTGGTACTCACAATCATCTGTGGTCATTTTACAAGGGAAGCTGGTAAAAATCGAGTGATAACCATTGCTGGTAAAAACCGAGTGATAACCATTGCTGGTAAAAACCGAGTGATAACCATTGCTGGTAAAAACCGAGTGATAACCATTGTTAATAAAAATCGAGTGATAACCATTGCTGGTTAAAACCGAGTGATAACCATTGTTGATAAAAATCGAGTGATAACCATTGCTGGTAAAAACCGAGTGATAACCATTGTTGATAAAAATCGAGTGATAACCATTGTTGATAAAATCGAGGGATAACCAGTGTAGCGTTTATATTGTTAAAATCCGAAATTTGAAGTGAATGTGAGTTCACACGCTAACATTTGCTTAAATATAGACAGCGTGTGTTAAATACATTTGAACTCTAAGGGGATCTTTACCATTTGAGATTTAAATATATTTTCCCAGTCGTAGCACGTTGGGTTCAAACTTTGGAATATGAACACCAGAAATATTATACTGGTTGTTTCCCGATTTTCTATATACTTTTATTTTGGCCTTGAGACACACCAGTCACACGAGACACATCTCTGCAGGCAATACTTTTTACGGTAAAGACTAAAGTCATTACCTGGTGCACGAAGCGAACTCAGCATGACAAATGTCGAAGATATTGGACGATTTTAAACCTCTGGTTTTATGTAAGAGTATTCGTTTTAACTCGGCTTTGCGCAGCATTCTGTCTATTGGACATTCGGAAAAATCTCGCATTTTTCTTGAAAACAACCAACGATGGTCGAAACTACTTGTAACAAGACACAAAATATCGGTACCCTCTTTTACAAGTTTTCTACCTGACGTTAATAACAACACACGAGATATCGCATACAAAGGTGGGCCCCAAACCTCCTAGAACCATTATGAAGAAGTGATAATAGAGCTGCGAAATTTTACATTAATTTAAACTCTTTGTATTAATAACTTTATTCTATAATTTTGGTCGTGTGCCACATCTAAGCTATGTTTAGAAAACCACTTATTCTCGTTTTATGTGCATCGTATATATCGGTCAATTGTCAAAGTCTGGACATAGGAAATATCATTAACTATATTCTTTTTTACTTCCGCATATTAAACATTGTTTTGTCGAAAGAAGAAAGAATTGAACTTGGTTTCTTTTTCTGTGATTTGCTAAAGGAGAATATGTACTCAATGAAAATCACAAATGGAAGATGGCATATATAAGAAGTTGTTAGACATATTTGTTGATTCCTACATTGAAGAAGCAAAATATTCCTCATATTTACAATAAGGCCCGAAACAAAGATATGGAGGTAATAGTTGAAGTTTTGGAATGCATCAAATGTGTCCAAAACGTTTTACAAAGTTTTGTAATAAGGATTTATAGCTGAACGATACTCTGTTAGCAGCTAGACTGATAGTGGATAAAGAAAAATATTAATTGAAAATCATGAACGTTATCCAAGTTTTTTAAAATAATGTTCCCTATCCGACTCATGTGAGTCACTTTGATGTGTGGCTTCTGTATAAGTTAAATGAAAAAATACTGCAACGTATATCCATGCGTGATTTGATACTTAAACGAAAACAAAATGTCTCTGCTCTGAAACGAATTCTGTCAAGTCAGTGAAAAGTAGATACATTATAACAAATTGGAATGCAGGAGATCGTGAAGCAAGTAAAATAAACTACCACTGAATATACAAAGCTTTGATATTTAACAAATTTAGTTGATAATATATATACGGAGGGAATTAACAAAGTCCTCTATTTTTAATTGTGTTCCTTTAAGACTGTTCTAAAAGATTTATTCGAACAGTTACTGCACAGAATTAGAGGAAATGAGAGCATGAAGGAAAAAAAAAAAAAAAAAGAATTCGTTACAATTAAGAGATTCATATACTATCAGGATAAATTGAATAATTTATAAAGTTTTTTTTATTTTTAAATCTTTTAAAATTCAGTTTTAGTGTGATAACTCTTAGGAAATATTGTTATTAAGTAAATCTATATTTACTAATCATATATAAACTTTATCTTCTGCTCCACCATACTTAACTATGAAAATAATCGGCGGTCAATCGGCTGTGAAAAATCGATTAACACGTCAGGAAAACAAAACCCAGTGGTTAAGAAATGCTTGTATACAAAATTATATGCTATAAGTATGTAATATTTGTGTCAAATCGGATTAATGTAACTTTAAATTTGATAATTTTTCACAAATAACTTTTGATATATATATATATATATATATATATATATATATATATATATATATATATATATATATATATTATTTTTTCAAGATTTTTAAAACCGAGAAATAACTTTTGTTTACAAATGTGCCAAAGATGGATTCCGATCAATATACTTACTGTTTCTAATACACCACAGAGTATTTTGCTGATTGAAAATGGTAAATTTTAAATCCTTTTAGCTTTCAATTAAAGCTAAAATGAAAGCTTCAAGAAAGCTTTTTCATTCTTTTTAAAAAATCATTTTAAACCTTACGTGTACTGAATTAGTGGATTTACCTTCTTTCAAACACTTGGAAAATCTTTATTCACGTGAAATGAATGAATTTTCGCGTGATTAGATTTTTATTAATTTGTACTAGTGTCATATTTATTTATTACATATTGTATTTTTTTTTATATATATTTATTAATTATAAATTTATAGTTATATATAATTTATTTTATAAGATAAAATTTTAAAATATCACACTTGCAGTCCAAGTTGGTACCGGCTTTTTAAAATACTTTTTAGCACGGTTTTTATCATTTCACCCCAAGCAAGGCGATAATGGGGGTGACATTCAAAGGGTTACTAATAGAGAAACAAACTTTTAAGATGTTAGTGAGTTGAAAGGACAATAAAAGAGCATAATTCACGAATCCAGAAGCTGGCGATTGCGCGGCATTTTGTATTTGGACGATCGTAGGCGGCAGGGAAGAAAGAAGCCGGGAAAGGTGAGCATTGCAAGAAAAGAAACTATTTGAATAGAACTTACGGTAGCTGAAAGTCCAATGTTATTCGTGTTAAAGGCATCAACTAATTATTGTGTCTTTATAATTTCAAACGGAAACAACAAGACTACAGTCGATACGTATGCCTAATGACTATTTCTGACAAATGACGATGCAACATGAAAATATTCAGACAGGTTACCAGGCCTTACAGCAGAAAAATTGATGCCACATATTTTTTTTCAACTATAGTTTCGTACAATACTTAACTTCGGCTAAGAATAATTTTTACTCTTGTCTTTTTTCTTCATACCGCTCATATATATATATATATATATATATATATATATATATATATATATATATATATATATATATATATATATATATATATATATCAATTCAGCTAAAACGCATAACACCTAGTAAAGATTTTACAATCATTTTTATCAGATGTTCGAATCAGAGCAGATAGCCCCAGGACATTAACGACGCAATCATCATAATTCTTTACAAAAACAAAGCATCTAAGACAGTTTGCTCAAATTACCAGGGTATCACTTTGCGTTTGATTGCAGGCAAAGCACCCGAGAGAATACAACTAAACAAACTCGTCACTCAAATTGCTGAGGGTCACATCCATTTAAACCAATGCGGTTTCAGAGCAAACCGTTTACAACCGATATGATGTGTACCCGAAGGAATATTCAAGAGAAATGCCGCGTACAAGATAACGACGTATACATCAAATTTGTCGGCTTGCAGAAGCCGTTTTCTACGGTAAGCAATTGAAGCCTCTGGACATTCTTGAAAATACTGAATTGCACTTCAAAATTTCTCATTATGATCATCCAACCCCGCTAGGCGCAAATCTCACAATTCCTCTGAGAATGTGACTTTTCCTAATGATTCCAAATTGGAAATGGCGTCAAGCAAACTTGCGTGTTGGCTTTTGCATTATTTTTATCATTCTTTTACATGATTCTGAAAGAAAATTCAGACAAAATGCATGATAATAAGAGTGTAAACACCCGAACGCCAAAAATGTCAACTTGTTCACCATAAAATCTTCGATTCCATGAATTCCAGTGTTAATGATCAGAGTGTATTTTGGTCACAGATGACGTTTCTTTCGTCAGTCAAGCTTCTCGGGTCGCTGCTTTGCAAATACCGCAAAATATTTCGGTATAGCATTCAACCATAAAAAGATGTTCATGCTTCAGCAGTTTCTCTTCAGATCAAAAGTATTTGCCTTATTCCGTCTCCATCAACCCAACAACACTGGAAGTGTTTAAGAAGTGGTTTACCTGACTAGGAAGGTGAATGTACTGAGAAATAGGCGACTGGGCAAGGCTAATGAAGCTATTCTAAGACAGCACAAACCTATTTGGAGCAACAGAAACCTCAAAAAAACATCGTGCTGCTGGGTTTTTTAGTCATATACCCGTGACATTTGTATCTCCTCTACTAACTTTAACACCATTTTAAAAATGTATTGTATTGGAACGACTTTATCACTAAATATGATCTTCTCAGCTCAGCCAGAGTGGAAAATGTTGAAAGTATACATTTTTTTAAGGTAATTTACCCCAAGCAAGGGGGGAGTGGCTCTAGCATGCAAGGGATTACATAGGATTGAGAACAAGAGTAAAGATGCGTGTTTGAGGAAAAGATTCAGATAAGAACGGGGAAAAAGATCAGTGTGTCAGATGTCGATTGACATTACACTTGAATATTTGAAGATGATAGTCATCGGAGAAGGGAGTTCAACAGACAGGAAATACGTGTGAAGAAGCTGTGAGAAGAAGAAACGGTTACATTTAACCGTTTTGAGAGTGAAATGGTGGAGCCCAGATGCCAGCCTGGTAGCTCGTTTAAATTCATGTAGTCTGGACACCAGCGAAAGTAGCTCGTCATGCCACAAAATATATAAATGCTATGGGCGATAGACGTTGCGAACATGGAAGACTATATATAGTCT
The DNA here is from genome assembly GCA_963932145.1 of Acanthosepion lycidas. Lineage (NCBI taxonomy): Eukaryota > Metazoa > Mollusca > Cephalopoda > Sepiida > Sepiidae > Acanthosepion > Acanthosepion lycidas. Next base: position 75,318,895 of record OZ010577.1, read on the forward strand.
TCTAAAGATTTCCCTCCTTGGAGAACTGGATTCTGACCAGTGGAAAGGGGTGTATCACTTATAAGACAAGTAGATATAATAGCTACTTGATAATAACACTCCATTTCTCTCATCTCAGTACCTGTCAGTAGAAAAGGGAGGACGAAATGGCGACGTGGTTGTGGAAAATCTGGCAGGAAAACTCTATCGCAGAATTGCATTTAAAAAAAGGAATGAACAAAATAAATTTTTCATTATTTTCACCCGAAATTAATGCAAACATTCGAACATTAGAACGACTCAACATCAGACATAATAGACATTCATTGTCTGTTATACTTAATAATATATGTTTAGATCATATCTAGTAAACATTCTTCTTTCGCTTTTGATTCTCTTAGTTTCTTTCCTTCGTACATGTAATGTTCAGTAAAGAACATAAAATTATTTTTGTATTTAAAATTCAAAAAGAAACCAACTTAAAATCTAGTAAAACTGATCATATAGTCTTGGCCTTTTAGATCACGTGTCCACATTATCACTATTTTTGATATCTTCTTCGTGAGACAAACAGTGGTTTAGTACGATCGTTTCGTAAACCATTACTAATGAATTGGTTGCTCTATAGATGGGGCCACATTGGTTGCTCTATAGATGGGGTCACATTGGTTGGTCTATAGATGGGGCCACATTGGTTGCTCTATAGATGGGGCCACATTGGTTGGTCTATAGATGGGGCCACATTGGTTGCTCTGTAGATGGGGCCACATGCTAAAGATAGTCTTAGCCAGCAAATATACTTTAGTTACCATGGACATAATTTAGAATATACATAATTTAGAATATACATTATTTATAATATACATTTATTAATTATTTAGTTTATTGTATTAATGAAGCTGAACGTGAGTGGATCATTAAGTCAGTAAACTGATACGTTTTCGACATGTACAATGCAAAATATTAATAATGTTATACACTGCAGAAAATTTGATCTCTTTTTTATTCACTCTACATGTCAGTCGAGTCTGAGCGCTAAGAAAGCCCCCCCCCCCCCCAAAAAAAAATGTCGTTCTCTGCGCAGGGTGTCTGAGCATAACATCCGGTCCACAAAACAAATCCCTTAAAAAATAGTAATAAACAAAACGAAACATGAAAGAAGTCGATCGTGAAAGTTGCCTTCGGGCCGTTCCGTTACCTAATTTCACTCACAAGACTTAGTATTGCTTTGAGGCACTTTTAAACTTGCTGTATGATGGAAACGCATCTCCAATCCAATATTATTATATTCAATTACACTGACACGAATTTGTAACTAAAATAAAAGCTGAATTAAGATCGCTGAAAGCAGTGGGTAATTGTTTTGGAGTATGCGTGGATGAACAAATAAGCAATCCTAAGGAAACGTCCAGGGTTCATTGTCAATATGGTAGGCGTCAGTTTTCTCACAGATGTACAGGAGGCTAGTGACAACAGAGATGGATTTCTACAAAAGGATACTGTGAATATCATGGAACTAGCATATGAGCAACGAGGACGTTATAAGGAAAATAGAAACAAAAAGGACACCTAGAATGAAAATCAGAAAGAGATAGTTGAAATTTCTAAGACACATAATGAAACATAAAAAGTCTTGGAGAATTTCATTCATATAGGAGATACCGAAATTAACCCTAGAACACTGACCATGGGTATATAGTATCCAGCACAAATTTTCCTATTCTTTATTACAATTTTCAGTACCTGATTTTCTTACCTAAATAATGTTTTTCAGTTCCTATTAATGTTAACTCAAAGCACAAATTTTGAAGTGCCTGCATGTAAAATATTTCAAATAAAGATTCATATTTAATATTTTTTTGTTATTTTCAAAATCGGGTATGATATACCCATGGTTAGTAGTGGTGTAATTTTAATTGATGGTTAGTGTTCTAGGGTTAAGAGAGATAAAGAGAAAGAGCGACTAACCCTACGTAACGAGATGAACGGAATAACATGAAACTAAATGAGTATTTTTTATGTGCCATGTCCCTTCAGGACGTTGGCGATCATGGCTCTCCACAATATCCTGTGCTTTGCAGCTCTTAATAATTTTTCTCTTTTTGTTGCCTCTCCTAAACCTTGTCCCGCAATCCATTTACTCAAGCTCAATAGCTGGGTCATGCATTATTTTCCTGTCCCTCTTGCTTTTAATATCATCTATGAGTATGACATCTTCTAGCCCCGCCTCTTTCCTCTTAAATATGCGGAGGATAAAATATTGCTAAAAGTTATAATGTATAGGAAGTTATGGAGATCCACGAACACCCATGCTATGAAGGCGTATGGCATATAAAGGATGAAGATATCTACGTAGTTAATAGCTTCCATTTTCCGGCATGTAGCAGGGATTATTATTCGCGTTAAACAATTTTCTCTTAAAATAGCGTTTTAAAATAAATGATAACAAACACAATATCAAAGTATTACTTTCAATTCAATTATTTTAATGACTCTTCCAGTGCAATACATATTAAAAGGATAAACCATGAAAACGTGTCAAAGAAATTATAGCTCTCATTTTCACAATCAAGCCAAAAATAACCTGATTTTTTTTATGTATTCTTTCTTTCTTTTTTAGTTATTTTCTAAACATCGACTGCTTGCGGTTTCTATTCGCCATTTTTTTCTTTATTGCATTCTTTCCTTGCCTCTCCAAATTCTTTTATGATTCTCTTCACCAATCTCTTTAATTTCAATCTTTCATTTTAAAAAGGTTCTTTCACTAAACGTTGCGCTTATTCTTTTCTTTTCTTTTTTTTTTTTTCCGGTAATGTTATGTTTTTCATCTTCGTCATCTGAGTCAGCGTCAATACTTTTTTTCTCCATCTTTTCTTTTATTTTGTTTATAAAGGGTGAACTCTCTCTGAACTCGTTCGCGCCTAGACGAAAACATTTTTTATAACAAACACGTGTCTATACAGGCATATACAAGCAGGGACAATCGATGCGCATGTAATAACGGAAAACACAGTCAATCTATCTATCTATCTATCTATCTATCTATCTATCTATCTATCTATCTATCTATCTATCTATCTATCTATTCCAGTCTCCTCATTATCTATCTATCTATCTATCTATCTATCTATCTATATATCTATCTATCTATCTATCTATCTAATTCTTTTTGTGGTAGTTGGTTCCATGTGTTTTGCATCGTTTTGTCTTTGATTCCTTTTTATTCATATTATTAGTTTATGATTAAGCTAAGTTAAATCATGCATCCACACAGGAAAACACAGTGAACTTAAATTGTAATGTGATGAGAGAGACCATCTCTAATATCTGTTGATAGAAAATTCGAGCGATACACACCAAATTCCAATAGAGGAATATTTGTGAAATAATATATGCTTGGTGCAATTTGGCAGACATTCTTCTGTAACTTTGGTAAAAAAACTGACGAAAAACGTTTGTTAAAACATTTTTATGCATTGTAGATCATTTTCCATGGTTCCGATGCACATTTAAATACAAATTGTCCAACGTCTGAGTACTTTGGCTTTTATTATGCCAGAGTATTAATTTCTCGGTTTCATAATTAATGCCTCCAGTATTTATATACTGGAGGCATTAAGCATAAAACAAAATAAAAAAAAAAAACAACAACACAAGAACAATAGAAATTTATCAAATTTAGGAATACGATAACACGAATTGTCAGGTGTAGACGTAACTGTACAATATAGCTACAAAGTTCTTTAATGATAAATTACTGGAACATTGCACAATCGACAATTAATTTTGTACTGAAAACCAGAAAAATGGCCTCAAACATAAAATAGGGAAACATTCTTTGCTTTTTAACCAGTCTTGTATAATCAATCTATCTATCTATCTATCTATCTATCTATCTATCTATCTATCTATCTATCTATCTATCTGTGTATAATAATAATAATAATAATAATAATAATAATAATAATAATAATAATAATAATAAATGTATTTCATTTTTTTAACCGGCATTTTAGTACTTTGAGTATTTGAGTAAACCTTTCTTATATCTTAAATAATATTAAAATTATTTTCGTCTACTGACCGGCGTATTCGACAAAAGTTAATAAAGAATGTTTCATATATATATATATATATATATATATATATATATATATATATATATATATATATATAAAGATGGAGAAATAGAGAGAGAGAGAGGGGGAGAGAGAGAGTAATGGCACATAATGTCGTATTATAAGTCGATAACTTCCTCTCGAATACGAAAATAATGTTAACAAAGCAGATATTGAATTCGAATGATGTCAACGAGAGAGGATGTACATTTATTCAAAATGGCAGCTGTGCGCGGCTGAGCTGTGAGAATATTCGTGACTCAGTTGTATAACGTACATCTCGCATAAAGGTGCCTTTCCTCAATCTGGTGGGATCACGTTCGATCACCAATGAAATTACAAAATTCTATATTGATATTTTCGATTGCACTGACGTCAATTACAAAGTTTAAAAAAAGCATGGGTATAGACTAAAAATATACGATTATTATTCTTCTCTCAAGTATTATCTAGTCGCCCCAATAAAATCTCATCATCTCTAGACAGATGCTGGTAGTGCTCGAACTAGGGCTTCTGTGGCGCCGATGACGTATCCATCTTCGTGTCGTGCCGTAGCGACATTAAGGTGGTGCAGAATTCGCTTGAACGGTACGAGAAGCTAACGGGGGCCAAGATTAACCGTAACAAGTCTTCCGGCTTGCGGTTAGGTGCCTGAAGGTGGTCGCTCTTCCGGGGCCCTTCGGCTAGACTGAAGGACCCGTCCGCATCATTGGGGTGTGGTTCGAGCCTGGACTCCGGTTGAAGAAGAATTGGTCAGAAGTACAGTCAAAGGTCGGATTGTCGGTTCAGACTTGGCTTCGAAAGTGGTTGCCTTTAAAGGGTAGGGCTGAGGCGAGTGCTTTCCCCCCTTTCCTCTTCGGCGTTGTGCCACAATTTTGTATATTTTAAAAATAAATATATTTCTATTTTATTTTCTATACAATACGGATCGCATTTCTACTCTGTCCTCTTTTACTATACGTATCTCTATTCTCTACTCTATTCACTATACTATTTCTCTATTCGGATCACTATACGGGTTACTATTCGAGCAAGTACTATTAGTAAGTGTGATATTAGAAGGCGTCTAACACCAGTAGTGTTCAACGGCGTACTATAGTTATATCTACGATTACAAAGTCTCTACTTCAATGAGCATTACGAAAATGACAACGTGTATTCGTAGAAATCCTAAAAGTGGCAAGGAGTGTTCGTTTACATCACGAAGTAAATACTTTACTGTAACAATATCAAGAGCATCATTAAAAAGAACATTGTTAAATAGATTTCCAACAATCTTTGAATGTAGCACTCGCAGTCATCTGTGGTCATTTTACAAGGGAAGCTGGTAAAAATCAAGTGATAACCATTGCTGGTAAAAATCAAGTGATAACCATTGCTGATAAAAATCGAGTGATAACCATTGCTGGTAAAAATCGAGTGATAACCATTGCTGATAAAAATCGAGTGATAACCATTGCTGGTAAAAATCGAGTGATAACCATTGCTGGTAAAAATCGAGTGATAACTATTGCTGATAAAAATCGAGTGATAACCATTGCTGGTAAAAATCGAGTGATAACCATTGCTGATAAAAATCGAGTGATAACCATTGCTGGTAAAAATCGAGTGATAACCATTTCTGATAAAAATTGAGTGATAACCATTGCTGGTAAAAATCGAGTGATAACCATTGCTGGTAAAAATCGAGTGATAACCATTTCTGATAAAAATTGAGTGATAACCATTGCTGGTAAAAATCGAGGGATAACCAATGTAGCATTTATATTGCTAAAATCGGAAATGAACTGAATATAAGTTCACACGCTAAAATTTGCGTAAATATAGGCGGAATGCGTTAAATACATTTGAACTGTCAGAGGATCTTTACCATTTGACGTTTAAATATATTTTTCCAGTCATAGCACGGTGGGTTCAACCTTTGGAATATAAACAACAGAAAGGCCATACTCGTTGTTTCTCAATTTTCTATATGATTTTCTTTTGGCCGTGAGACACACAATTGAATATTTAAGTTCAGTTACAGGAGGTTCATCTTTTCACGCAATATTTTTTATCGGTGGAGGCTAAAGTCATTATCTGGCAAACTCAGCAGAAATATCAGGACGATTATAAACCTCTGGTCTTATTTAAGTGTCTTCTTTTAAAACCGGCTTTGCGCAGCATTCTGTTGATTGGGCATTCGGAAAAATCTCACATTTTTCTTGAAATTACACGTAACATAACGTAAAATTTCGGTACCCACTTTTACAAGTTTTCTATCTGACGTTAATAACAACACACGAGATATCGCATACGAAGGTGTTCCCAAAACCTCCTAGACCCATTATGAAGAAGTGATAACAGAGCTGCGAAATCTTGCATACACTAATTTAAACTCTTTGTATTAATAAATTTATTGCTTATTTCCAGGTAGACTGACACTTGACTGTTCATAGATTTCAAAAGAATCAAGTAGCGACTTTGGCATCATGGTTTTATCATATATCTATAAGAAAAAAAGGTTAAGTCCTCAAGGATATTTATGCTGACCAGATTGATACATTAGATGTCGCTCCAGCTTTATCAACAGTGCAAAAGTGGGAAGCTGAATTTAGGAGTGGAGAGTGTTGAAGATGCGCCGAGGTCTGGACGTCGTACAACTGCGACCACCTAGGAAAACATTGATCTCACTGTTCGGTTCTAATAACTAAACTACTGGTTTACTGGATAAAAACGACGGGAATATCCACTTTGATCTCTCTCTCTCAATATATATATATATATATTGATCTCTGCATATATATATATATATATATATATATATATATATATATATATATATATATATATATATATATATATGTGGGTTATGGTGGACTCTCACGTCGTATTCGGCGTATGAGGGTCAAGCTAGGAACCATTAGCCAGACACTAGCACATATGATTTGATTATTGTGTTGAAGGCTTTGTGCAGAACCAACCACACTTTTTGAAGGGCCGAATACAGAGACCTGGTGCCCAACGTGCCACAAGGTCCCCAAACGAACCTCCGCATTCAGAGTTGTCCTTCTCCTAGATCAGTTGCCATCCAAGGCTATAGAACGCAGTCTGTTCTGCTATTTATCCATAGCTGGAGGGAGAAGAGATTTTAAAAGGTAATATATATATATATATATATATATATATATATATATATATATATAGATAGATAGATAGATAGATAGATAGATAGATAGATAGATAGATATAGATATATATATAAGTTAGAAAGGGTTTCTCGTATCTTGCTTAACGGACTTTCCATATATATACCGTGCATACATTTACATCATTATTCCGTGAGTATCGATATTTGGGCTTATATAAATCAATGCGGACTTTTTTCATCAACAGATTTAAATAGAAATGCATGTTTTTGATCGTTCCTATATGAGTGTATCATATTCTCAATGAACTTGTATTTGTACAAATGTGACTTCCTGCTGTGTGTTTGTGTATCCATTATGGTCTTCGCTCATGCGCACAAATCAACTCACCCAATAAATCCATGTGTAAACGTGACAGAAATTGTTGTTGCGTGCTCAATCGTGCGTGCATATACCGTTGAGCGGACGCCTTCATGCATGAGACTGATTTTTTTTTTTCATTCCTGAGTGTGAAAAGCAAAAAGTAAACACTTATGATATTTGGATATTAGGGAATTTAGAAGCACGTAAACAATATGAGTGTGCTTCTTTTCTTTAAAATCGATTACTTTTTTCTTCCCTAGCTCACCAAAAAATGCTTTTCTTAAATTTATAATTGATTTTGTATTTTTCTACTCTTTCTCCTATTACGCCTATCCCCAGCACAAATATCTATCTATCTATCTACACACACATATATATATGTGCGTGTGTGTGTTTACAAGAGGCACTTACAAAGTTCAATCGTGGTAAAATAATTATGGTAATTGTTCTTAAAAACAATATTTTTCTAAATTAGGATAATTTAGAAGTATAAAAAAATGCAATGATTTACAGAACACAAAACAGTTTTTTACAAAGAAATGTGCAACACCAAATATAAAATTACAAACTTTTCAATTCACATAGAAATTAAATTATCGGTATTATTAACTGAATACCAGTACCAAATATGAATAAAACATATGTAGGCCATGAGTTATTTGTGCATATTTACACCCACGGGTCTTCACTAATTTGTCAAGTGTTCTGACCTAATATCATCACCAATTATCATCAAAAGATAATCATTTAAGTGCTCAATGTTTTCAGCTTCGAAGAATTTTCTTACTGGAGGGGAGAATTCATAGAAAAAAAAATTGAACCAATATTGCTGCCATATTTGGACTGGAGTCGATCATTCCTTACTGTCCATCCATGACAAAATTCAAAATCATTTAAGCAGTCTTGTAGTGGGAAACTTATTCTCCATAGTGCAGCCTTTTCCCCGCGGAATCTCTATCATCAGCCAATCACTATTTCTATGGCATATATTCAGATGAGTCATATTCTATCGTTCCACTAGTTTAGACATTTACAGCTAGGACACCACCAGGTTATTTTCACCGAGTCGAAACACCATGATTTCCCTCAGGTTCCAAGAGAAGGAAGAAAGTTTTCCTCAGGCAGCTTTTTCACCAACAATTGCCATGTAATTATAACGAGTCAAAGGATTGAAGCTTGGATCAATCAACACATAATAGCTAATATTTGCATGGGAGTAGGTAGATAATTTACATGGGTTCGTTAATATATCAGGTTAAGCGACAGGTGAAGATTTGATTAAAAACCAGCAGTGTTCCCGCTTTTATAGCCACGCCATGTCCTCAGTGTGAAGTAGGGCTCTTTAGTGAATGTACATTGAGTCTTAGCAGCCATCTCTTTTTAAGCAGAAGGATTGGGTTTAAAAGTAATTAGCTTTTATTTATATATATATATATATATATATATATATATATATATATATATATTTGTTTGTTTGCATATAGCATTAGTTAAGGGCTGTATAATATTTTTTAGCCGTTGTGCACATTTTTAGTCTTCGATTTCTGCTCTGATGGGAGATGGCCCATAAACTGCTTAGCTGTTTATCACATTCAGTTATTACCATTTTATGGTTATACATACATACATACATACATACATACATACATATATATATATATATATATATATATATATATATATATATATATATTACACCTATACTTTGTTATTAATTTTTTTTTAGAAAATGCTTTTCAATATGTATACTTTTAATGCTCTAGTAACATTTTGTAATTCTTCCGACATTTAGGAAGCAATATATATCCTTCACTCCATTGGACAGATTGATTATCATCATAGACATCCGAATTGAATTCACTTTAATCGTTGAAGAACACTGTAGCCAAATTTTCATTGGTCCAAGTAAAAAAGCTCGTTTGCAAAAGTTAGTCAAACTGTATTTGGCTCGTCTGAGAGAAAGAGAAAGTTCGTGACGCTATGCTTCAAAAAAACGATACGACACTTTTAGACGAAACCTTTTCATGCCAAAGTATTCAGTTAAATGATGCGAAATTGATGTTAGGCAAACAGTCAACACTGGCTGGAGAGGTTCTAAATCACTCGAACCTACCATGGTGTCGTTTTACGCGTCTGTCGTTTTTACTTTAGCTTATTTGGATCATCAATTATAACGATCATGCATGAATGTTTTTAAAAATACCTTTAGATCTAATAATTTATTTTACAATAAGAGAACTCGTTTTCATTTGAGGTTTTTGCGCAACCACCCGACGCCTGAATGATTTTTCAATCGGGTTAAATTAGAATAAATGTTTCAGTAAAATTGTTTATTTTGCAATGTTTTATAATACGTTAGGAACTGTTACATATTTTTAGAAATCACCCATAAATATAAAGAAAAATAACTTTTTAAAAAGTATGAATGCTGCACATATTTCATGAGTTTTTTGTTCATCATTTTTTTAGCTTTAGTTCATTAATACTTAGTTTATTATACAATTTTAACATTAGTCGAAGAACAGTTATTTGTTTTTTTTTTTTTTAGATTATTTTTCCAATTCTAAATATTGTAGGCTTCCGGCTACATCACGTTGAAACACTAGTACTTGTATGATCACCGAAGTTAACCAACATCAAACCAGTTCATTACCTAAAGGTTTAGCAATGCCAGGTGATGAAAGCTTGGATGTGCGGGTGGTGTAATAGATAATGACTCAGAATTGTTAATCGGAGAGCCGAGTTCCAATTTCAGTTGGTTTCGTTATATTCACCGACGCGCAAATATTTTTCAGAAATGTAGGAACCAACCTCTTCTCCCCGCAGCTATGGGTTAATTAGTAAAATTTATATCACTAAATCATTATTATCCCCCCCACAAAAAAAATCTAAAAATACTTTGTGCCTTTAAATAATCTTCAAGGAGTTATTAAGTTATAGTAGAATTAATCATTATAACACTAGTAGAAATGGAAATGATTTAAACTTTTCTTCTTTAATATTATAAGGAACTGTTCTATTTGAATGTATAAATTAGCATATATTATTACTTAAACGTAACATATAGTGGATACACATATTTAATTATTAAACAGTATATTTATTTACATTCGTCTACCGGCCTGAATATTCGTGAAATATTATCAAAAAAATATGTCCTCTCCAGCAGTATTCGAACTTGGGTCCTCCTTAACAGGAGAAAGCATATCCGACATGTATATATCAACTCAGCTACGGAATGAGTCTCTGATCAAGCAAAGTTCAGCGTCTACTTAAATATGGGCATCCACTAAAAATAACGTTTAAGTAATAGAAATTTGCCGGATCAATAAATAAAATTTTTTTTATTATTCTTTAGAAATTAACATACATACATATTTATGTTTTAGTCAATCAGTAATCTTGTAGAGTGATGATAAAATAATATATTTTGCATAAGATACGCATTTTTGATATAATCTCTTCTTTTCAAATCATTTAATTATTTAGTGAATATCAGTTACAACGACCGAACGTAATGCAGTGAAAAGTTCAGACTGATATTCCGGTACGTTTCAGATTACGGACTAATTTATAATCTCTTATATATGTATCCCTACGCGAATCAAAACAGAAAAGAACACGTAAGAAATAGTTCAGAGATGAAAGCTAAAACAAATAGAAAAAAAAACTGACAGCAAAGTAAAAAAGAAATTTCTAAACACGATGTTACTGACATTAAATAATTCCACCTTGAAAAAAACAAACTAAAAAAAACAAACGCAAGAATACTTCATGATGTTTTGAAAAAGTACAGAATGTATGTTGGATCAAAAAGAACAAGATAAATTGTGAGACCCTAGGAGTCTTGGGGAAAAAAGAAACAAAATTTTAAAAAGGCAAATACAATAAAAAAAAAAAATGGAAGCCATTTAATTGTTGATTGAATCATGTAAAAAACAGTACAAGAAACAAGACTTTGAAAGAAAGGCAAAGAAAAAGAAAAACGTCGAAATAAAAAAAGGGGGTGAAATGAATAAATAAATAAATAAATCTGAACGGCAGAAGATATCAAAAACAGAAAGTTTCAGGAAAACGGGTAAGGAGAGCGAAAAAGAAAATAGTAAAAACGAATTTAAAAAAAATAAAATAAAAAATCTAAAGCGTCTGAGAAATTTCAAAACAGAAAATAAAGAATAAATAACTGCTTAAAGGTAGACGTTTTCAAGTAAAGAAAAACAAAAACAACAACAAAAAAAAAAAACAGAAAACAAAAAAAAAAAAATAACACGCTCCACACCAAAAAAAAAAAAAAACGCAAGCTTCCAGGAGAAGAGTTGTGGTAGGTAATTGTACTCAACTATTTGTTCACTTTACTAAAATTTGATTATGTGTATATTTATTTTATTAAACGAGTCCTTGAGAATTTCAATATTTTTTTTTTGAACCCAATGGTAAAATAACATTGTACTGCGTAAATTATCATTCAAGAACGTGGATAAATCTAGTTTTAGCAAATTTTCAGTTTATTTGTACGCGTTGACGTTGTGTAATGGTTAGCACGCTGGTCAAGCTAAAACAATTACGACTGAATAGTGATTTCCATTCTCAAAGAGTGCTCCACGTTTTCGGCCTTGTGCCACATCTAAGCTACGCTTAGAAAATCATGGCTACTTCGACGTGGTGTAATAGTTACCATACTTGTCTTGATAGAACAATTACGGCTGAGTTGTGACTTCGATCCTCGCAGGGTGTTCTACACTTTTGGTCGTGTGCCCCATCTAAGCTACTCGTAGAAAACCATCTATCCTCGTTTTATGTGCATCGTATATATCGGTGAATCGTCAAAGTCAGGACACAGGAAATATCATTAACTGTATTTTATCACCTCCACAGATTAAACGTGGTTTTGCTTAAAGATGAAAGAATTTAACTTCTCTTTTTGTGGTATGCTAAAGAAGAATGGATACTGAATGAAAATCACAGATGCAACATACTCGAATGAACGCATAAAAATGAAATGTGCTAAACTGACAGCAATGTGGAGTTATTGCATCGACTTCACGTGAATCTTCCAAAAGGCATCAACCTTTGCATCACAAATGATGGAAACCATATTAAAGATATCATTTAATATTCCAATTCAATAAAATGTTGAAAATTTAATTTCTTAGAAATACGCATTTTTGGCTATGTATCCTGACTTTACGGACAGCCTGTATAGATCCTAGAGGTACTAACAAACCTTATAATTTCTCCATCAGTAATATGAGGAAACGCTCGTTTTACTATTTACTTCGTACAATCGATTGATAATGTATTCAATTAGCGCGTTAGCCGTGAACTGCTTTATTTTTATTAGTTTAAATTAACTATAAATCATAACCTGACGTGGCAAAAGTCATGCGTTAGCTTTTCTTAATACTAAAATTCCCGCCAATACAAAGCTTGAGCCCCTGAAGATGGAGGGTTAATTTTAAATCGGTAATGATGAAAGGTGCATAATATCAATTTCAAGAGGAAATGGCAGGAAGAAAAGATAATGAGAATAGGGAAGATGGATAATGTTTAACCCTTTATTTGGAGAGGTTACGAATTTAGTTTTCAGGGAAACACCCACGCAGCAATTTGTTTTCCAAAGTAGCAGTTCTTGGGTGCAAAAAGCTGTCTTAGGAACTTCCTTCCTAGATCTGGAACAGAGGGTAAATGAGGCGGGTCGACATTGATAGTAACATGATCTGTCGCTGTAAATGTCTAAACTGATGGAAGTAAAGAATGTAGTTCAGATAAACATAGAAATAGCAAGAAAATACCGATATTGCGTCTGTGAGAAAGAGCTGCAGATTGGAGTGTAAGTCTTCACTCATATGTCTACATAAATGATTTTAAACTCTCTCAATGCCTTAGTGAATTCTTCACTTGTAATTCTGTGTAAATAAACTAACTTTAAATATGTAAACCTACTTTCTAGCATGTTCGGTGTTCTAACCCTGATAAAAAATACGATTTTGAATGCGGATTTTCGTGGACATTGCTGCAACAAAATGTTTCTATCTTCCGACTTAGGTTTTTGCCGTACTAAACAATCGGATTGAGGAATCGGAGAGCTGAGTTCAAATTCTAGTCGAATCCATTACGTTCATTTATGTGCTAATACCCTGGGGAAGGTATGAATCCTCTTCTCCCCCCCGCTATGGGTAAATAGCAGGACAGAACGGGTTCTATAGACTTGGATAACAACTAATCTACCACAGAAAGAAATAGCAACCTATTGCGGGAAAAAAAATAATCTTCCTTGTCAGTCATGTATTGAAAGATACATGATCGCCTAAGCGTGTATCACGCATCACACATAACTGACTGACTGAAAAAAAGATTATGTAAAAATGTAGGTTATCAGTTTCATTAACTACTGGAAATTATCCAATGATTATTTTTGGCTGTAAGTTCCGAGGTATAATTTAAAATTTTCCTGGTGTTAGTTTACCTCACTTTGATATTCTGTAAAGATGGTTCAATAAAAATTCTATCGTCACCTTCGAATAATCACTCAATGGACCTAGTACTTAATGACTTGAACAGTTCCTGATATAAATTAAAGTTTTCAAGAAACCCGATACAGGTTTCATTTTGTTGTTGGTTCAAACACATTGTACTATTTACTTCCGGGTTTCTTTACATGAATTCATTAGACAAAAATAACATGTTCCAATACCAAAAAAAGTAAAGAGGAAAACCAGGAATATATATATGTTTAAGTCGTTATGCTTTCTCCAATAATCATATTTGTGGACAAAAGGAAAATAATTGAATTATAAAGTTATTCAGTACCTCCAATTAAATCGTTCTGAAAACAAATTACATTTCCTTATATGGAAAGCATGACTCAATATTTAGTCAAGGTTAAAACCCTCAACTTAGCCACTTCGTCATAAGTTGACATATTAACTTTAAAACGTTTCATCTCTTATTCTTTTGTCTCAGATTCTTGAAGACTTTCTGAGATCAGGATTTATCGAATTCCATCGCTGTCGCAAACTAGTTTAATCTAATCAAAGTTCGTTGAGTTAGAATCGTTGTTGTTAGCTTTAGGTTTTACTTAACTTAGAAAAAACTTAAGATCTTCAGTTATTGCGGATATAATCAAAATATCAATATTTACTAAGATTGTCTTCAGATTTTTTTTATTGCGCTTTAAAACCTAGAGTTAATATGAGATGAAAAATGTGGAAACTGAGGCACAATCTCACGCTCTGCCTCTTATATATAGGAACGCTGAAAGCCTGAAAACGTTAATAATATTAAATTTGATCTTTTCAGAAGAGATCATTTAACCTGTAAGAAGCTATGTGTGCTTCTGCGCAAAAAGAACGATTTAGCCAGAAATAACGAAAAGAATATGATAAATTTTTTATTGTAGCTTTTCTATAATCAGTCATTCGGAGGTAATAATGTTAAATTTTTTATTAATTTTTTTTTGTTTGTGGGGATTTGCTTTGTGGCACGAATCATCTGCTCGTAATATTATGTTTTCAGTTTGGGTTTGGCGAAGCACAAAGTTCCTATTACAGGTCGAGAAGACGTGGGTTATAAGCAGTGTCCTTGACTGTGTTCTCTGTATATAGGTGTTGATGTACCGGATATGTTTTGATAAAAACAGACAGGGAAACAGAAAAAAAAAAGACACAGGGAGTAAATGCAAAAAAGAATAAAAAAAAACCCCAAAAAACTAAGAAATAATCAGAGTAAACAAAGACAGCTAAAAAAAATAAAATAAAGAAAAATGGGAGTATAACAGAAGGGAAAAACAAAATGCTATGAATGTTTACAGTTGTTCGAAAATAATGACGTGTTGATGATTTCGAAAATTTGATCCATTTTCCCCCATCTTTTGTTTTCGTGTTATTGAAATCTCTTTTATTGTGTAAAAATGAGTATTTTCACGAATTATTTTTACAAACTTTTGGAGGAAGAAATACTTATAAGACACATTAGGCCCCTCGACGTGGTGTAATGGTTAGACAGCTTGTCTTGCTAGAACAATTACGACTGAGTAGTGAGTTCGATCCTCACTAGGTGCCCCACACATTCGGCCTTGTGTCACATCTAAGCTGTGCTTAGAAAATCGTTACTTATAAGGTACATTGAACTGACTTCATTGAATTAATCTTGTCTTTAGATGTTTTGTAAAACCTTATGATTCATTACTGCTTTTATCAGGATTTTCTAATTTCCATTAAGATTAACTTTTGTGTAACAAAAGTATATTCTCATCAAATCTTTCAGATATCATGAAAAACTATTTACATTATTTAGATTGATGCCCTCATGTTTATTGCCACATTCACGACGTTTTGGTCTCTGTGGGATGAAGTTGAAATATTAAACAGAATATCACTGGAAAATACAAAAATTTAAGGAATCAGCACATATGCTAACCTACAAAATCCCCTAAGCAGGCCAAGTATAGACATAAACACAATATGTCTAAATATGAATATATAATATTAATAAAATATCTGAATATAAAAATGAATATACAATATGAATAAAATATATGAATATAAAAATGAATATGAATAAAAATGTTTAATGAGACATTAGGTTTATAGGGTCACTCAGTCGGACAGTGGGTAAAAGTGTTGGCTGATTGATATTAGGTTGGTGCAAAAATAATGACGTTATAATGTCGTTCTTTGACGTAAAAAATACGTCGAAAAACGACATTATTACGTCATTATTTTTGTACCAACCTAATACAAAAGTGACTTGATGCAAAGAGTTGTGAGTTCAATACCTGACCACAGCAGAAGGAACAAAAACATGGTAAACTGATTATCAAGGGGAATTAACTAAAACTGAGATATCTGAAAGCACGGCACGTGGAATTAGAGCAATCTACCAACGTGGACTAAATAAAGTGCTAGGTTCGAAATTTCAACACATATCACCTGAAGAAGGCCGGAGCGTACATCCGTCAAAACGTCTTGAATATGACAATAAAGATGGGAACAAAAATAATTACCTTACGCAGAAATATAGAAGATCATGAAAGTTACACTAAGGTCAAATTTTTGGCTTTCATTTTTGTTCTGTTATAGATAAAAAACAGATCAATAACAGATATGACTTCTGGACGAAGATGTTTGAATAATGCTGAAACTGAATTAGACTTTTGGGAAATTATTTCCTGTTGTACCAAAACTTGTTTCATTCAATAAAATGCTATTAATTTCATAACTTTTGTTTCGTAGTATAGTAATCAGATTTAGTTTCAGTCACTTTTGGGGGTCAAGATTTTTTTTTGCTATTAGGCTGATTTCAATAAAGAAAATTCTTGATCTGATGGGCAAATATGTGATTTTTCTGTTCAGAATCTCGAAAATGTTCTAATAAAGTTGAAATATTTAATTGCTCAAGACACTTATCGTGCTAGTCAGTGTCATAAATATACATATTGTGCGTGCATACATATGTATGAGATAACGATATATACACGTTTATATATCGAGAAAAATATTAGGGGAAAATGTATGAAAAATTGAAAAAAGTTTCCGTGTGACGTGTTTCGTACTTTAGTAATTCATTGTACTAAATTTATGTTGGTGCGACTACACATGCGCATGTACGAGGGATGCTGGGAATTTAAAGATTTTTTTTATATAATGTAGACGATTTCATTTAAATTTTTTTGGTTCCATTATTGTTGGTATTAAATACCCAGAACTGTAATGATAGAAGATTTGCCAAGAATGGCGAAATGCCGTAAGAGCCATGGCACAAATTCTCTGTGGATGACCTAATGTGCAGTCGCACCATAAAAAAATTTTGTCTGATGAATGAAATCATAAAATGCGAAACGCGTCACACGAAAATTGTTTTTCAGTTTGTCATATATTTCTCCATATATATATATATATATATATATATATATATATATATATATATATATATATATATGCGTGAGGAGGAAACAATGGAAAAGACAGAAAGAAAATGAAAATTTAAAAGAAATGAATAAATAAATGAATTAAAGAAAAATAACATTAGAAAATGGCAGGAATATAAGAGTCCAAGAAATTAATTGAACTTTTCCGAAACCTGTACGTTTTCAATCAATCCATGGTCCTCGGAGTTGATTCATCGTCTTGCAACATCAGGACTTCTTAATTCCGCTTTCATTTGGAAATATAATCTCGTAAGTTTTGGGTATCATTATACTTATGACTTATAAAAATATTGTTTAAAATTTCCTATATTTATATAGGAAGAGTGCTCTATTATCGCAGATAGATCGTTGGTAGATACAGTGTGGACATAGGAATCAACACTGAAATGGTGAGCACCAGTTTCAAGATTCAATTGGATCATCTGACACTACTCTATGAGAAGGCTCTATGTATAGATCATTGAAGGCTCAAGGCAAAAAGTAAGAGGAGGGGAAAACTGGAACATCCCACTTGTTTTGTTAAGGACTAACGCTTAGATTTTTTTATGGTCAGTACCTATCACATATACATTTTTTTTTCTCCTTTGTGCTGTGTAAATTCACTCGGTTTGAATTTTTTCCCTCATACCATTAATCAATTCATTTTTTAATGTGTTTTAATTGTATGTAGGGTGTTTGTGTGAGTCAATATATATATATATATATATATATATATATATATATATATATATATATATATTATAATGCATCATTCATGCATAAAGTAAATTAGTAAAGTTCCTGAGATAAAATGGCAAATCCCTTCGCTAACTGAATTTTAAAGATGAATTAACCCACTAATCACTCAATGAATGCTATGATCCTTGTTTTTTTTTAATTATAAAATGTATTAGGTCTTCCTTAAATATGCAAGTACTTTCGACAGTTCCCCCAGTCATCCTCAGGCATGGAAACTGTTTTGTCTGTAGTAAAATTCAGGTAGCATCCGAGACGAAAAAATATAATGCAAATCGAAATATGTTTTCTTTTTAAATGTGTTATTAAATAACAGATACAAAAAACATATTTCGATTTGCATTCTATTAGCTAGCTTTGTATGCATGTCGAAAGCCGACCGGTTTAATTGTAACTAGCCATATTTATAGGACTATTAGAAGAATGAGTAACGACGTACCTGTTAAATTAACTTGGTAACTTGAGTTTAAAGCATCAAACAATTGGCTAACAAGAAACATATGCTGAAAATTCTTACAAATTATAAAATGAACTTGTTTATATTGAAAAAGGAACGAATAAGGAACACGCACTAGTTTCGCTGGTACTGACACGGTTTCAAACATACATTCCAGTGTCCTGTTAGATATATAAATGTTGGAATACAGAAGACGATTATCTCCCTTTGGTTGAGATAAGTCATGTTGGTCATGTTACAGCCGGTTCAAAATATCACTTCATACTGTGACGAAAGTGGCCAGTCATTCAGTTTGTTTACAGAGCCAAACCAAGCTACTGATTTTTTTTTGTCAGGGCAAAAGGCTGCTGCTAAACCTGCCTCCTCCAACAAATGCTAAAGTTTACAAGTTCATGGTGCTGTTTCCCCTTGATATTATATCTTTCCCTCATAGAAATCTGTGACTCAGACCTCATTTGGGAAACCCCAAGTCTCACTGCTTCCCCTTCGTGGAATATGTCCTCGCATGGGGTATAGAAGATGAATCCGACCCGTTTGAATCTGGAGTTACAAACATAACTTCTGTAGAAACACAGAAGAATCTCCATATTATATGTAAGACACTATCTTTTTGTTTTCCTTACACTTTGCTTTCCGTAGAGATATATGTGCGATATATTTTTCTGGATGGGGCACTTATAAATATTTATATATGATTTCGTTTTGTTTATGGTCTCTCTGAGGAAAAAAAAGTCTGTCATTCCTTTTCCTTTCAATTATTCTCTTCCGTTCGTTGAAATACGGTATTATTATAACATTGATATAATGATGCGCATAATGGGGGAAATTAAAATAGGAGAATAAAACACTCTTCCAGAGTCTCTCCAGTTATATAAGTATTCAGTAATCGATATTTCTGTTTCGGCCCTATAGACATGGATTACTTTAATATAATTTTTAGACTTTAATATAAAACAAAACTAAACTTAAAATAGGTGATTATGAGAGAGTTAGAATTTATAACAGGATTCATTATTGGCGGATACAATCTTAACATAAGATATACAGATTACAAAATGTTGCTAGCAAATACTGAAAGGAAACTACGAGAAGTCTTACGGAATGTAGTGAAGAAAGCGAGGAGGAAGGACTAAGCATCAATTACAAGAAGACTGAATCTATAGTTGTTAGCAAAAGGAACAGCTCAACATGCAAATTTGAAATTTTTGATATCGAAATCAAACATGTGGAGCAATTTAGATATAAGGGAAGCATTTTAATAGAGGACGGAAAGTGCGACACGCAAATCCGAAGGCGCATTGTGATAGTGAAAGATGCTTTCGAAAAACTAAGGAAAGTATGGAGAAACAAGAAAATATCGTTAGGAATAATGAAAACACTACTGAACTGTTATGTAATATCAGGCTTCAAATATGTTAATGAATGAAGGGCAATGATCTCACAGATGAAGAAAAGATTTGAAGCAGCGTAAATATGGTTCTGGAGAAGGATGCTGAGAATATCATGGACTGAACATGTGAGTAAGCACGAAGTTCTAGAGACAATAGCAACAAGGTCACTTATACTTATTAGAAAGAGACAGCGGAAAGCAACACATAATCTACCTAGTCAGCTTGACGAATGAATGGCGGATCACTGTTGGGGAAAGATGGCAAAATTTTAAGAGCTACAATCGACAGGAAATTGTGGAGAGCTATGATTGCCAACGTCTTGAAAGAACGTATTACATAGAAGAAGTTAAATAATAATAGACAGTCAGTTGCTAAAGTAATTTCTTCCATCTTTTGACCACCAGAAAAGATAGGAACAAAAAATCTATGATAATTTTGTGAAATAAAATGTATTGCCATTTTCACAAGCTAAGATTTTTTTCTCGAGTTTCCAAAATAGAAGTAATATTAAAAAAAAACACCCCCCCCCACAAAAAAAAAAGATAATATAAACCAGTCTATAAATTGTGTCGTTAAGCCAATCAGTAACGGCGTACGTAAACATTCTCTTGTATTAACCAATCGGAGGCGATCTTGTATCGGTGGTAAACGGTTACAGCGCCTTCCCCGGATGAAAAGTAACGTCTAGCAAACAAAGGAAAATATGCGTTTTATTTGTTTTTTTTTTTACAATCAAGTAATCTATTATGATACTATTTAACGGTAAAACACATTTCAAATTTTTTCTGAAAAAGTAAAAATATTTGGAAGAAAATCAAACAGAAATTCGGTCGGCAAAAACTGAATTTGCTTGAGATGGTAAACCCTTGAAAGAGACTTTTACGTCAGTCTATTATAACCGCTAAGTAGAGAATATTGGGCCTGAAACTCACACCCGACGTCAAGTGGAACTCTTATATACGATCCATGGCTAATGGTTCAGGTAAAATGATCGACTCCAGTAAGTCATGATGTGCAGTCGGCAAAGTAAAAACAAACAACGCGCATGCGCGAAATTAAAAATATAAAATAGCGGCATTTTACCCATCGACCCCTCTCTGACTCTCTGTCCACACGCGCGCACACCCACACACACGCACACACACGCACACACACACACACATATATATATATATATATATAAATATATATTAAATAAAAACAGACCACTTTAAGGTTCCATGTAATAAATTATTTCACCACAGCCTTTTTAAAAAGGACTGCGGGTCATTCCAGACAAAAAATAAAAATAAAATTTATACATCATTGACGGGCTGTATTAAACATATGTAAATTAACGAAGTGAGGAAGTGAGAGGAGAGAGAGAGAGAGAAGACATGAGTGAGTTAGCAGATATGGACACATTCTCTCTCTCCCTTTCCAAAACAGAAACTATGACCGAGAAGTGAAATGAAAGCAGATTATTTCATCAGATCGAGATTTTGTCATGCATGCCACCAAACCCATTCAGAAATTGTCAACTGTAGACGATCGCTTTCTCAAATCAATGATTAAAAAAAGGCTTCTCGCCAACTTGGCAACTTTCGATAACAACAATAGCTAAAATGGATAGTACGTATCGCTCAAAGATAAAATAATACAAAATATTAAGAAGGAAGCTCTCCTTAATACTGCAAGTAGTGATAATAGTTACTGAATTTGAGAAACCTATTTTCTTGATAAAATATTTAAATGAAAACTGTAGCACTGTCTCCTTGGTCAATGAATTCTGCATCTTTCCTTTTAAGGAAATGTTTAATATTACCATAACCATTATCAAATAGACCTGACTGTATCTGTATCTGTATAGCGATATGTTTGTAGTTCTTCTTTGCGTCACTCTATTCCGGAACCAGAATTACCATTTGTGCGCAACACTAATGGAAAACATTCCAAATCCATTTTAATTTTTCACAATGTTTTTTACTTTGTACAAAAATCTAAGTGAATTTTACATTTAGTATGACTTCGAAACTGTACTATGTTTTATTGAATTTTATGTAACCCGATCCCTGCGAAATGTGGTATCGATTTTACGAGTCATTAGAAACGACTTGGAGACATGTTATCCCATGTGATTTCTATATTCTTTCGACAGCTTCTTGATATTTGTAGCTTGCATGTGAATGCACCTTTTCGCAAGGTCCCTTAAATATTCTCTTTGGTTCCTGTCACTCTATTGTGTCGGCGATATCATTCTTGGGAAATCTCTAGAATGCTCTTCAAACTATTTCTAGGAAAATTGGGACGATGACACGGCTCATCATCCTGCTAGAATAACCCTTGCTGTTGGAGAACAGGGATCTTATGAACGGGCGTACATGATCACAAAGCAAGCAATGTCACTCTCATCGGCCAATGACATGCTTAGG
The DNA here is from genome assembly GCA_963932145.1 of Acanthosepion lycidas. Lineage (NCBI taxonomy): Eukaryota > Metazoa > Mollusca > Cephalopoda > Sepiida > Sepiidae > Acanthosepion > Acanthosepion lycidas. The sequence goes on from OZ010577.1 coordinate 75,341,405, forward strand.
GGAACTAGTAGGCCCAAACCCCGCTACGTCAACAACGCCACACTCACTTGGGAAATTATCACCAGCCTGCGTGATACCTTGCAAACAACTCTAATTTCATATCATTCCAACAGCTTGGTACAGTCCTGTTAGCGCCGTCAATGGGTTTCGAAGAGAGATGACTTACGGCCGTATCCCGTTGAAAAACTCTGCTTCTCCTATGATCAGCGGTTAAGCAACGTCGAGCCTGGTCATTACTTAGATGAATAACCCCTTGAGAATACCAGTTGCTGTAAGCTTGGGAGTGCAGGTGGTGTAATGTATAATGGCTCGGAGTTATTAATCGGTGAGCAGAGATCAAATTCCAGTCAGGTTGATTATATTCATTTAGGCGCAAATGCCCTTATGGAAAGTATGAATCAACCTCTTCTCCTCACAGCTATGGGTTAGTTAGTAGAATTGTAGCAGTAAAATCAAAAAAAAAAAATCTTAGAATCTAAAAATATTTTCTGTAAAACCGTAAAAAACCAAACCAATCGACGACACATGGTCTTTGCTAAGACCTAAATGCTTTCTTCATTTGAAGCCATTTTATCACATTTCTCTGATAACGTGACTGTATACAACTGACACTTTCGATATTTCTAAACGAGGTCAGCGCTTTGCTTGACATCCATATGTAGGTCTCAACATGTTCTGACTGGAAGTCTCCGGAGTTAGCATGGTAGTTAAATTAACAATAGTCCTCATTGAATTACCCAGCAACATAAATCAATGAGATCTATTAAATCATCAGTATCTTTTCCAAAGTGTCTTTTCTCTTCAATGTCACGATATTTAATTCTAACGAATGTTAGTGAGTGCCTAGAAAAAGACACTCTCGCGTAACTAGAACTCGGCAGTATTAACTGTAAACTATTGTTAAATAGTAAACAGTAAACTATTGTTAAATAGTCAACTTTGAGAAGGAGCGTACAATGAGACAGTACAGAAGCATGAGTTTTGGAATTTAACTGAAAATGACTAAAAGACAGACAGAATATAAAAGTGACTACAGCTTCCTTAAAATTAGCAACAATCTTCATTCAAATATTCAACGGCATAAATAATCATCAGGATCCTTTTAAAAAGATCTTTACTTTTAATTGAAAAGAATATTGTCGAGTACTTGTAAAAAATAAACACATTGTTTCATGACCACAACTCAGATGTTAACCTTGATTTGTTATTTCATTTTTCTTATTGCTTAACAACCTTTTATAGGTTATTTAACGTCGAAACATATTTCGGTTTTAGGGAGTTGCTTATAGCACTCGATGTTCCCTAGCGGTCTCCATCTAAATACTGACCGGGCCGGACGCCACTTCACTTCAATGATCGAACGAGAATAGGTGTTTTCAGCGCGATTCTACTGCAGGGAAAATCATCTCGGAATAAGTGGAAGTGTGTCTCATTTGGGTACGCTACACGTCGGGAGACTTTCAAGGTCCACTTAATTGCCAAGAGCCTCGGTCAGGCAATATGTCCTGTGTTGTGGTAATAACAGGATATTCCTGGATGGTTTTCGACTTTCATTTCTCAAGGACGCTAAAGACCGCTGAAAAATACCATGCGCTTATACGTACCTTGAATGTTAATGTAAAATGAAACTGTATCGCTTGTCTAGTAATGCAGACAATTGAAATAGACGCTTCTGTTCATGAACATTAAGACACGCGGTAGGTAACGAAACTGTTCACGTAGTACATTAATGACTTTTATCAGGTACTAGCAGCATGGCCCGGCGTTGCCCGTTCTTGATTGAAAAATCGTACGACTCATACAGCAATCGCTATCACTTGACTTAAAATATTTTTGCCCTTCCTTGCCTTTAAAGGAGTGACCTTTGCCGTGCTGATGTTGCTACATGCCTTACTTCTTGACTATCTTACATTGCGAATTTTTTCTAAGCTCCATACTAAACATTAAATCTGTTACGAAAAAAGAACTAAACAAAATGAACACAAAACGATCAGCTTTAAAAAAAAGGACTCGTAACTGGAAAAACCGAATTGAAAAAAGAATGTCAACAACAAATACTTTTCACACCCAACCCAGTCCTGCGGAATCAGAATCAACGTTGAGTTTAAGCAAGCGAATGAGCCAATTGGAGTAAAGAGCCATGCATATTTAAAATTTTCCCACTTGTGACGAATGCAGCTATCGATTTTTTTGCATGCTAGCATGCTAGTTAACATTCGTGTCAGTCAGCTGTTGGCTCTCACGCTGGCCAATAGAATCTTCCTTGCCTATTCGTGTCAGCCAGCTATAGGCTCACACTTTGGCCAGTAGAAAATGGCCGCAAACTACATGAAAACTGCCGTAGAAGCATGAAAAAATCAATTATTTCCACTATCGATGTGTGTTGGGAAATGCAAAGTCGGTCTTGGCTTTCCCGCTAACTTGGAACATGTGCATGTAAATTTTGGTGCAAATCCGTCGAAAATTACGGCCGTGCATTGGTTACACACACACACACACACACACACACACACACACACACACACACACCCTGCCTTTTATAGATAGAGATTCTAGGTAAACACGTTCCGAACATCGTTAAATGTCTCTACGGTATTACAAATAGAATATCCAATTCATCTTACGCCCTTTTAAACTCTGATAATTCCCGTCGTCTTATGAGCAACTTAGCCGATGTTTATGCTGACTTTCAGATTTCAGAAAACAGCTGAATCCACTGTCTGAATAGAGTGGCGCCATCTACCATTACTGTTATATACTGCTACCTATGACTTTGGCACGTCATCGTTTTCTGCTGGACACAAATATGCTGCTGTTTTCGGCTAATATAATATTCACCATTGTTATAAACGTAGACATTCACAGTAAACATGTCTTGTTTTCCCGAATAGGACATTATTTACGAAACTAGGTTTTATTTTCGATCTAATATATTCTGATCCTCGGTGAGAACGTTTGTCTTATAGAGATAAAAATATGAAATGTTCATGTAGAAATTAATGAAAACTTCGTCTTATTGTAAGGTAATTAATGAAATAATGCTGCTGAATTAAATGGTAACCTTCGAAAATCTTTTAAAATATTCATATTTTACGAACTTCATTTAATATTCAGGATTTCGGGTTGAGATCTTAACATTTCCTTAATCTCTAAGGTGAATCATGCTCAACCCTACGGGCTCTAGTTTTGGAATTTAATGCAAACCGACAAATGCTTCCTGAATTATTACAAAGAATTTTCTAAAAATTCCTACCTTTTAAATTTCAAGAGAATTTCATTTTTCCAAGCTATTTTCTGTTTTCCTTTTTTATCTTTTCCTACCTACACTTTCATTTCTTTTCTTTTTTTTTTCTCTACTCCTCTTTTTTTTTATCATTTCCCACTTACTCTTATTTTTTTTTTATCTTTTCTCGTCTACTCTTTATTTTCTTTTTTTTTATCTTTTCCCTCCTATTCTTTCTTTCTTTATCTTTTCTCATCTACTCTTTCTTTTTTTCTTTTTTCATCTTTTCCCTCCTACTCTTTCTTTTCTTTTTTTATCTTTTCCCTCCTATTCTTTCTTTCTTTATCTTTTCTCATCTACTCTTTCTTTTTTTCTTTTTTTATCTTTTCCCTCCTACTCTTTCTTTTCTTTTTTTATCTTTTCCCTCCTATTCTTTCTTTCTTTATCTTTTCTCATCTACTCTTTCTTTTTTTCTTTTTTTTATCTTTTCCCTCCTACTCTTTCTTTTCTTTTTTTATCTTTTCCCTCCAATTCTTTCTTTCTTTATCTTTTCTCATCTACTCTTTCTTTTTTTCTTTTTTCATCTTTTCCCTCCTACTCTTTTTCTATCTTTTCCCTCCTACTCTTTCTTTTCTTTTTTTTTATCTTTTCCCTCCTATTCTTTCTTTTCTTTATCTTTTCCCACCTACTTTCTTTCCTTCTTTATCTTCTCTCATCTACTCTTTCTTTTTTTATCTTTTCCCTCCCACTCTTTCTTTTCTTCTCTTTTCTATCTTTTCCCTCCTACTCTTTCTTTTCTTTTTTATCTTTTCCCTCCTACTCTTTCTTTTCTTTTCCATCTTTTCTCCTCTATTCTTTATATTTATTTCTTTTTTTGTCTTTTCCTTCTTACTCTTTCTTTTTTTATCTTTTCTCGTCTACTCTTTCTTTTGTATTTTCTTTTTTATATTTTCCCTCCTATTCTTTCCTTTTTATCTCTTCCCTCCTACTCTTTCATATCTTTCTTTATCTTTCCCTCCTACTCTTTTTATCTTTTCCCTCCTACTCTTTCTTTTCTCTTTTTCTTTTCCCTCCTACTCTTTCTTTTCTTTTCTTTTCTCATCTATTCTTTCTTTTCTTTTTCTTTTTTATCTTTTCCCTCCTACTCTTTCTTTTATTTTTATTTTTTATCTTTTTTCCCTACTCTTTCTTCTTTTATCTTTTCTCATTTACTCTTTCTTTTCTTTTCACTTTTTTTATCTTATCCCTCCTACTCTTTCTTTTCTTTTTTCTTTTCCCTCCTGCTCTTTCTTTTCTTTTTTCTTTTCCCTCCTACACTTTCTTTTCTTTTTTTCTTTTCCCTCCTACACTTTCTTTTCTTTTTTCCTTTTCTTCGGATAATGTTTTCTTCATGTCCTAATTTCTCTTTTGTCTTTTTTACATTTAATTTTTAATAATAATAATAATAACAATAAAAATCTTTCGAAATTCCCCCGGCATTTGCAACGTTTGCGGGTTTTCTACCTACCCTTAGTGTGAAGAAATTTAGCAAGAATGTAACTTTTAAAAAAAAGATCTATCTTTTTCATTTTCCTTATATTCTTTTTATATTGGCGAACGCTGCAAGCCAGATGAAAAGGTTTGCGCGCACACGACACTCTGGAAAATCAAACTAAAACGTAAATAATCGCCCTTGGCATGTTCTCCTGACAAATACTTAGATCGCCTTGTTTTTTCTACTCGTGCACTCACAAAAAACTTTGAACTCAGTCAACCGCCATCATAATGTCCAAGGAGAAAGCGCTTTATTAAATCTTTCAGTTGAAGATCACTAAATATTCGGTTCAAGCATATATGCTTTGTCAGTCAGGCTTGCTGCAATGGCAGGTAAATGATAATATAATATATAAATATTGGCAGATTGACAATCTTTAACGTTTGTGCCCGCAAAAACGGAAGGTTTTTCCTTTGACAGTGTTACCATTATTCTCTCTTAAAACAGCAATTATTAGAATCGTGATAAAACCTCAATATATGAAATGAATATACTGTATATATTCTTTGTTTTTGATAACTGACAATAAAAATAGCAAACATTATTTATTTGTCTATATTTCTGAGATGAGGTATTATGTACATTATTTACATTATTCGGACTATTGTCCTCATCTTTGTCGCCATATTTTTTACAACGTTTCGGTCGTTGTACGCTCCAGCCTTCTTCAGGTGGTTGGAATGTCGAACTGAACCCTTTATTTCACTCACTTGGGTAGACTGTTCTAGTTCCACGTGCCATGTTAACTGGATGTCAGTTATCAGTTATCTCCTGTTAATTTTCCCTCTGAAAGTTCTCCACTGCCTTAACCGGGTATTGAACTCACACACACTTTGGGTCTTGTCACTGGATCTAACCAACATTTTTATCCACTGTGCCATGTGTCCTTGATACACGGTTAAGTATAGAGGAGAACTTTCAGAGGGAAACTTAACAGGAGATAACTGATAACTGACATCCATTAAACATGGCACGTGGAACTGGAACAGTCTACCCCAGTGAGCGAAATAAAGGGTTCAGTTCGACATTCCAACCACCTGAAGAAGGCCGGACCTTACAACGGCCGAAACGTTGTAACAGATTATTTATTTGTTAGATTGTTTATTTACACTATTTATTATATTTTTATTGGAATTGTTGGCATAACATCGATTAATTGCCAATCGATTCGAACTTTATATAGTAAATAATAACGATTTTCTGATATTGGTTTACATATTTTATAATTAAATGTTTATAAATCTATGGATAAATAATTCTTTCATATTCATTTCTTTATAAATTGGGAAATTATATTGCATTTGTTTTATTGTAAATATAAAATTATTCTTATAACTAAACAATTTAATAAATAAATGGTGTTTGATATTTTTATTGTAAATTCTCAAGAAGGAAACGACCATGTATAAATTCATTTTCATCATATGTTTAGGTTTTATTGTAATTCTAATAATCGCTTTTTTAAAACAATAAACATTGCTGAGGAGTGAGGGTAGTTAAAATGATAGCGGTTTCAAACCATTCTTAGTGACACTCCGTTCTTTTTGCTTTTTTTTTTTTTTGATGCCACGAAGGTCTCTATTGCCGGCGGATCCATTTTGAATTTTCCGTTTCGGGGGATCAGTTCTAATGACAAATGCATCACCTTAATTACTAATAATATGTGGAAGTTTAAGGATTTGGACTATAACAACATACCTCGATCCTTTTTTTTTTTTTTTTTTTTTTTTTACAGCAGTAGCAACATGAACAGTCGATTAAAACTTATGGCCACATCACGTTGAAACGCAAATATGATCACCGAAGTTAAACTATGTCGGGCGATCGCTTGGGACTACCAGGTATTGTAAGCTTTGATGTGCGGGTGGTGCAGTGGATCATATCTTAAAATTGAAACTCGAAGAACCAATTCCATTTTCAGTTTCAATTCCAGTTGGGTTCGTTATAGTCACTTACGAGCAAACAGCCTTTTTTAAGCAATTCGCCAAAGCAAGGCAGGAGCGCCACTAGCACGCAACGGGTTACAGATAGTGAGACTAAGAGTAAAAAGCAGTATTTGGGAAAAGGACAAAGATAAGGATAGGGATCAAGGTCAAGGCATCAGATAATGTCGATTGACATTACATTTGAATATTTGAAGATTATAGCTATCGGGGAAGCAAGTGATAGGATGGGAGTTCCACAGACTGGAGGTGCGAGATAAGAGGCTATTGCAGTAGAAGAGAAGTAAGTAGAGGGAAGGAACTTGTTGGGAGCTGCAAGGTATAGAGGAAGGAGGAGAACCATGATCGCCTAAACTCTGATAGGACATGGCATATAAGAAGAAAAATCACTAACAAGACAGTATTATCTAAAAGAAATGTTTACAAAATATATAGATTTAAATGAGCCACAGAGATGTTGGTATGCCGTTAAACAAAAACAATCAACAGAGGTTTAAAAGACGAATTTTGTTCTCTATGTCAATCCAAGGCCGCATGCAAGAAATATAACGCAGAAAGTCTAATTGGACTGTTGGACGGTTGACTCGCCATATTGACCAGGCATATTCAAGAGTTTATCGAAAACTTTTTCACTACAAAACCTGCAGAATTTTACCCAAAACGTATCAAAGAGTTAGTTGTCTGATAATTGCCAGAAAGTCATCGCAAATAATGGTGAATTGAATAAAATGTAATTGCATTTTCTTTTTCTGGAGAATAAAATTGGTACACAAAACTGGAAATTACTTATGACTCAAGCTAGCATATTTGATACGGTTGTTAAAACGTAATACTGAACGATAAATTGGGTGAACACCCATCAGAGATGCTGACTCTGTAATTTCTATTGACAAATTTTCACCCGAGAGAAGATTAGTTATTAATCAAATGGTACAATGCTTAGATTTAAATGACAAGGAGATAAAGATGTAGACGTGATCATTCTTGATAGAAAATCTGTAATGATTCGCATTTAGTTAACGAAAACCAGTTCTGCCGAAGCATAAGAGGACTCGATAAAAAATAAATGTTTTTATCCCTGTTTTAATTTACTTTTATATCTGTCTTACAATTGTTTCTGTTCTCTAGTTTCTAGCCACATACCGTACGATCACCGGAGTTAAGCAGCATCTAACCTGGTCAGTAACTAGGTGGGTGATCAAGCCTCTTGGTAATACCACGTGCTGAAAGTTTAGAAATGTCTGTAGTGTAATGGATGATCGTTACATTTACACGCAAAAAGGTACGAATGCACCTATTGTTCCTCCAGCTATGGGTCAAATAGTAAGACGTGTATCACTAAATCATTATTATCGGTAAAAATAAAATAAAATTGCGTACGAAATATTTAGATTTAATCATTAAAAAAAAACATAGAGAATGATGTTGCTAAACAAAATTAACCAATATATTTTTTATTCAAACAACCAAATTTTAAGGAAGCTGTATTTAACAATAGTTTACAGTCAATACTGTCGAGTTCTAGTTACGCGTGAATGTCTTTTTCTTAGGCACTCACTAACATTCGTTAGAATTAAATATCGTGACAATGAAGTCAAAAGACACTTTGGAAAAGATTCTGATGATTGTATAGATCTCAGTGATTTGTGTTGGGTAGTTCAATTAATTTAACTGCCAGGCTAACTCCAGCCATTTCCAATCACAATGTGCCAAGAGATTCATAAGGATGTCATACATAGCGCTAACCTTGTTTAGAAATGTGTCAGTTGTATACAACCGAGAATTATTTAAGATGGCTTCGTTTGATTTGTGTGATTTTTACGCTTTGCCAACATCTTGCGACTTATTTAAAGCTAGAAAATATTTTAGATTGTTAATATTTATTGTTGTTTTTTTTTGTTATATAATAATGATTTTGTAGATACAATTCCTGCTAATTAACACATAGCTGTGGGAGAAGAGGTGGATTCATACATTCCCCATGGTTTATGAACTTTATCAGAGAACTGTTTAGGTCTTAGTGAGGAGCATCTCACTTCGTTGGATTGATTGATTTGGATTTTTACGGTTTATCAACATTTTGCAGGTTATTTAAAGCCAGATCGTAAGAATTTGTTGCTGTTTTTAGATAATAATGATTTTACAGAAACATTTCCTACTAATGGGTTACGTAGCTATGTATTACATAGCTATGGGTTACATATCTGGGGGGGAACAGTTTTATAATACTTTCCCAAAGGGTATTTGCGCTTTTTCAGTTGAATTTTTAAAAATGGCTTCGAACGAAGGAAGCATTTAGGTCTTAGCTATATCCATCCGTCTTCGAACCTCGTAGACTAAAGCTGCAGAATTACCAATAAAGAATTGTGTCAAATAACAAAACAAAACTTTACGACTTTCAGCAACAGAAAAAGCTAAAATGATGACAATCATTAGAAAGATTAAGATTATAAAGAAAAGTTTAGGCAAGAAGCCCCCATCCGATCAGTACTGGAAAGAACGATACCAGTGAGCTTGAGAAGACAATTTTTCTAAAGATTGTTTTAATAGAAAAGTTTTATGAATTTTAAACGAAGGTGGAAATGAATGCGGAGTGTTTCCTTATAAAGAGCAGCTAATATACCCATTACCTTTACTACTTCCAAATTCTGTCACCTTTCTCCTTGCTGATATATTTATTTCTCTATTTTATTTTCTATTTTTATATATTTTTTCTGTTTTTACTATCTTATTAATTTCTAAAATATATATATTAAGCAAAGTTTAAACTAGTATAGACTAATTTAGATTATGATATACTAATCTAGTAATATCTTGAAAATCAGAATTTATTATTTCGTTTTTATCCGTTATTTACATGGGTTGAAACACAAGCGGCCAGCATCAGTCGAAAGCATGTTCCGTATATTCTTTTCAGAGAGTGAACATTATTAAGTTTGTCACACTGTCTATTTCATAATGGATCTCCTTATAATTGTAGGGAAACGGGGCTCATTAGCTCTGGTAGGGAAAAGAGTCTACAAGAAGAAATACTTTGAATTTAAGGGCTCTGTAATAATTTATTGACGGAATCACATCTACCGCTTGTAAGGCCGCAGCCCATATGTTACAACTACGAACTTAAAAGTTATGGAAATTGTGATCATTATATTTTAATTAGTATGTGAAAAAGAATAAAAAACGAAACTGATAAAGAATATCTACTGGTGTTTACTGAAAATGAAAGGGAAAGAGAATAAGATGTTTTGTAAATTGGGAAGATTGAGGAACAAAAAAGGAACAGGGTTCAAGAAGACAGATGTCAAATTTTGAAGAATGTAGTTATCAGGGAAGCAAGAAATCGAAGAAGAGAGTTCTACTGGTGAGAAGTGCGAGAAAAATACTCTTAGAGTAGAAGTGGCGGTTGCATAACATAGCCATTTTTTGTCGAAATGATCTCAAATTTCAGAAAAAAAAAAATTGAATGTTTCTTTTTTTCAGGATGAAGAATGACGTTTGCTTCGAAATTAAATCATATTTTGTGTGTAAGAATATGCCCGAACACATTCATACCAGAGTGTACAGTGTGTATCTGCGAGAAAATTCAATAAAAATGCACCAATTATAAAGCAGATTTGGACATGGTACAAAAAATTAAAATAGGAAGACTGTCTATGCAAATGGATCTGGGCGATTACTACTATCGGAAGATATCGTCATTCAGGCCCGGGAAAAATGTGCGAAGCCGTAGAATGTCTGCAAGAGCATCGGTGGAAACCCAGATATCTCATAGGTCACTTTGGCGATGGAGAACGTAAGACATGCTACGGTATGTTTAGCAGAAGTTGGACAACCGACTTGAAGTGCGTCATGACGTATGTGTATACTGAACATTTGTGAAGGCTTGTGAAATTGGCTATAAAATCTACATCCCATTGAATATATTGTTTGAATATATATATATATATATATATATATATATATATATATATATATATATATATATATATTATAAATTAATTAATTTAAAATATGTTTTTTCGCTACACAGTTCTAACCATGTTTCAAAATGGAAGCTGAAAGCCCCGAATTTAATTTTGTAATTAAATTAATGACATTAGTTCCATTTCATCCTCAAGCGAATTTTTTTTTCTTGAGGATTAAATGGAACTAATGTCTTTAATTTAATTACAAAATTAAATTCGGTGCTTTCAGCTTCCATTTTTGAAACATGGTTAGAACTGTGCAGCGAAAAAATATTTTAAATCAATTAATTTATAATATTAATGTTCTGTATATTTACATTGAGCACTATTTTGTAAAAATAAAAATATGTATAAGAACACCGGATTATATATCTTACTGTTCTTTCTTCATATATATATATATATATATATATATATATATATTATTGTTCGACATGAAGCCTATTTAATATCGTTTGCATGTATATTCTGAAATATTCTCATTTTTAATGATGTCAACTTTTGGGAGACGATATATATATATATATATATATATATATATATATATATATATATATATATATATATCAGTCAGTTATGTGCCATGCGGGATACAAGCTTAGGCGATTATGTATTTTTTGACGAGGCATATTTTTCCCGCAGTAGGTTGCCATTTCTTTCTGAGATAGACAAATTGTCATCCAAGGCTATATGTCCTGCTACTTACCCAAGGGTATTTGCAAGTAATTGAATGTAATGGATTCGACTGGAATTCGAACTCGGTTCTCCGATTCGCTATCCATTACTCTACCGTGCCTCCCTATATCATTCTCTTTTCATATATATATATATATATATATATATATATATATATATATATATATATATATATATATATATATATATATATATATATATATATATGTGTGTGTTTGTGTGTGTGTATGTATGTATGTATGTATGTATGTATGCATATATGTATATATATATATATATATATATATATATATATATATATATATATATATATATATATATATATGCGAAAGAAAGAAAGAAAGAAGAGAGTAAAACTTTTTCAATAAATGTCTTCTTAATTCTGAAGATGGAAATTAACATACATAAATGTCGAAGTTATGTGCACCTGCCAATCATTTGACTGATTAGTTACACCTCTTGGGAGTTCGATCCTTATTGGTTGCTCCTCTTATATGGCGTCGTTCCAAGGTGAGCTACGTTGGGAAAAAATATTTTATTGATAATCATAAAGACAGAAAAAAGAAAACCTAATTGAAATAAAAAGGAATTTGGTTGCCTTAATTCTCTGATATATCCACGTGTGTTAATATCTCTTTTTCCCTCATTGTCCCGCCTCTATTTTTCGTACCACCGTCTCTGTCTCTTTCTTAGAACGTAGTATTTTTTATTTATTCTCTGGCATTCTCTTTTTAAAATATTTTTCTCTTTTTCGCCTATGTCTGGCTATTGGCCTTAAATGTACAAGATCTTTCTGGAAGGCTCAGTAAATCAGGCACGAGTTATACAAGCGGAAACGCACGTTGATTGACCGTATAATGGTGCACCGATGCATGCCGGGACTGCTGCAACAGCAGCCCTGTCTTATTCATCACGTGCCGCGCTCGGCTACCTATTTCCGGTTTCCACAAGCGCTGAATATGGCACCCGTTTGTGCACACGTGATGGCAATCACACCAAATCATCAACGATGCATGCAATTCCTGGGGCCAGTTTACACCGTCTCTTTATCCCATCTTCCGAGCATTACGTGAGTACACAATCTGTGAGCAGGGGTGTGCACGAAAGTGTGCAAACAGTTTAATAGCACTGCAGAAAGGATGTTTTCAGTAAAAGATTCTTAGATCAGTGACCATAAGATTCTAAGTTCAGTTCCTATCGAAAGTTATCTCAGAGACTGTGTTTGAATGGTTGTAAACGTTCACACACTCGCCCGCTCAGTGTAAGAAAACGAAATAATGATTATGCAGACGCTAAACTCTTTTTCGGATATTTCGGTTAAAAAGATCAGAATGTGTTATTTTTTTTATACTTTTTCTTACAGTTTCTTAGTTTTGAACCCTGCTGAGGTGATAATATTTTTTTTAGATTTTCTAATATTTAAAATTTTTAAATATATATCAGAATTAATTCGCCGCTATGAAAAAAGTTAAAATCGGCAGCATGTAATCTAAATCTGAAAATTTGATCTGAAAATTTGATCTGAAAATTAAATGGTTTAGGATCATGTGACATGTGAAAAAATTGCGTTATAATTCTTTTAAAAACTATCAAATGGTGGTATAACTAACAAATTAAATAAATACAATAAAATAATATATAAAAAAAATGAAACAAATATCTAAGCTAAGGAAGTGTATAGGAAAATGTCAAGAACTAGATTTAAAATTTTTATCTTTAAATCCCCCCCTCTACGAAAATATTAACGCCTGCTTAACAATTCTAACAAACAACAACCAATCTCTATTTTCATATTACGACATGGGGTGTATTAGTTAATTTACGCATTCAGCAACATAATCTAAAAACTTACTCTTGCGTCCCGCAGCTAATTTTCTGCACGCAATGTAGCTCTATACATTTCATAATTATGCTTGCCTATTCGAAATGAAGGCCAATTCTTTGTTAATGGAAGTATTAGGTTGGTGCAAAAAATAATGACGTAATAATGTCGTTTTTGACGTATTTTTTAACGTCAAAAAAACAACATTATTACGTCATTATTTTTGCACCAACCTAATAATACTGTTCAGTATATCAAAGAACTATAACACGTCTTGGTGGGCTTGACAACCTCGAACGGGTTAAAACACTCCGAATCAAACGGTAGTTTCTTCTACAAAGGGAGACGTAGGTTCGAACCCTGCCGGAGAACATATTTTCTTCATCAAGATTTCTCCAGTGGCGTTATACACATTGTTTAAAATAAAAACAGGACGTCTATTTCAAACACAATTATACACCAATATAATAGTTGAGTTAATAAAAAAAATGTCGGCATTGTTTTAATTGTTCATCATGACAGGTGCTGCGCTCTCACGATGGAACTGTAATTAGTGTCTGCTCAGTATAGGTGCTGTATAAACTATAGGTTGACGTTTTAGGTGTTGAACAAATACATATGTGCCCGAACAAGTGATTGGCTTGGTTGAATTTGTTTAGTGGCACATCAACCTCGATGGGTTATTTAATACCGAAATCTATATATCCCGCACACAATTTTATGCCTTCAACTACAGATAACTTGTACATAATTTTATACTTTTAAAGTAAAAGTATGTTTTTAATATATACTTTTTGTAGATCATAAAATGTATTGTTGATAATTTTATTATAAAAATGTATTTTTTATAGTTGCATTTATTGTCATTTTGCGATAAAAAATTATTGGTCATTTTATTATAAAAATTTAGTATATTTAGGGGTTCATTATTTGTCCATAGCTGGAGCCCTAAATGGTTCTACCTCCCAGGGTCTGAATGAACATGGAAACAATGCCAGTTCAGAGGTGGTTTCACGTTCCTTCAAATATACACTCTCCGTATCAGAGGCCTTGCTGCTAGATGTAGTTTATCGTCATAACCTGGACGCAGAGATTGGCTAACGGCTCTAGCACACGGGTGCGCTCGGATAATGAGAATAGCCATATATATATATATATATACATGACTTCAGATTATCATTTTTAGTAGATACACGTATTTGAATAGATGATTTGTTTTTTAAACAGTGTTTAGTCCAGTTAGTGGCCTGTGCACTCGCTAAACTTAATGAGGAAAATGCTCTATGTTAGATTTTTAAAAATACCATTAATTCATTAGATATTGTTTTGTTTTCATTTCGGATACGGATTTCGGATGATAGCTTTCGAGAGAATTTGAATGAATGAATGTCCTTTAAGGCAAATAGGATCTTGATGGCTGTGTTAATGAGTAGTCAAAGCTAACCGGACCATACTGTGGCTTCACCAACAAAAGGGGTGCAGGTTCGAAGACTATCGGAAGGCACAGTTTTGTTGAGTTTGCAGGCTAGTAGATGAAATAAACACTTTCAAGAGACCGAACAGATGGAGTAAAAATCCAAATTCAAAATAATTTTTTTTAATTCAGGAAGTTTCTTAAAGGGGCAATAGGTAAAATTAAAAATATGGAACATCTATATACAATGCTAAATATACTGAATAGACGGTAAAACATAACAATATTAAAGTTGAATAAATCACATAAATATTACATGGGCTATTATATAATAATAAAATAATGGCTTTACAATTGTAATACATAATTATTTATTAAAAAATAATTAAGTGTATTTTAAGGTAAAAGATAAACAATGCCAGCATAACACCTGTAATTCATTTATTTGGTTTAAAAGAGCTTTTTTGTTAGCGAACTTAATAATATGTACAGGGCACATAGAACATGCAAGGATTTACATGTTCTAGTTTTTTTGTTTTTGTTTTAAATATTTTCCATTTTACCGGACGAGTTTTGATAACTTCTTTCAAGTACCAAAAATATTTCGAAAGGGATGTTCTATTACGGCACGCAATGATGTTGAAAGATAATACGTGTTGATACCACATAGTTTAAAGGAATTTTTGGTACTGCCGATATAAAATCTTTTAAATGTTGGGTTTTCTCTAGATGAAATAGTACTTAGGTAAACAAGAGAATCACTTTGACACCTATTTTGTAATTGACAGTCGTTAAGATTTCTACAATTACACACGTTGGTATCATTATTGTTTGCTGCTTTCGAATGGCCATTGTTACTTGGGTTTAAGTGTTGATTTAGAAACTTATTATTGTGTTTTTTAATAATTTTTTCAATATTATGTGTACAACTATAAGTTAATTTAAGTGTATTTTTATTAAAAATCTTACTAAGAGGATCATTTGTGGAGAAGTGTTTCTCAATTAAATTGAGAAACTTCTGCCCTAACTTAATAATAACCATCTGGTTAAAAAGTTGTGTGTACCAAATGATTTTTCTGCTTCTATTTTTTTTTTACTATCACTTTTATGTTTAATGTATTTAATGTCAGGGCACTTATAGCCACAATTTTTAAGACAATGTTATAAGACATTATTATTTTTAAGACAATGTTTATAAAATTCATCTTCACTGGAATAGTTATTACTAGTTTTATATTCTATGGAGGAGCGTATGTGTTTGATTATGGATGGAGGGTGATTAGAATTTGCGTGGATATGACGGCCTTCTGAAAAAATTTACAATAGTTAAAAGTGACAAAATCAGGAAATTAATACATAGGGAATATAAACTTCTAAACCTTAAAGTTAAAATCAACACAAATTTTAAAATAAGTAGATTTCCTTGACGTAACACTAGACATAATCAATAATACATACGAACCCTATATGAAAACAAACGCAAATCCAATATATATTCATGAGCTATGCTTTCTGTGTTTACAAGAAAAAATGCATATTATTAAGTTGGCTAACAAAAATCCCTGCTAAACCAAAGAAATGAAGTAACGGTGTTATGCCGGCATTGTCAACCTTTTATCTTAAAATGCAGTAAAAAAAATTTTTCATATATAATTACGTATTACAATGGTAAAGCCATTATTTTATTAGTATATAATGGTCCACACAATATGTATTTGATTTATTTAATTTTAATATTGCCATGCTTTACCCTCTATTCAGTATGATTAGCATCGTATATACATGCTTCACATTTTTAAAGTTACCCCTTTAAGAAGCTTCCAGAATATTTAAAAAAAAAATTTATTTCTGATAAATCTATGTCTACTTCAACATATCAGATCATCGTAGTTGGCTACATACTAATAAATTTATCGCTGACAAGTTTCCCACTTCTACTTCTTCTTCTTATTATTATTAACTGAAACGTAATCTGAAATTGTAACCGTATAATCGAAAGTAATATGTTTTGTTAAATCCATAGACCAGAAAGCAGAGTATGTGAAAAATAAAGATTTTTTGTAATGAATATATATTGTATTTTATGATTAGATTGTCTCTTTCTTTACCTCACTCTTTCTTTCTCTCTCTCACGCACACACACACGCACACACACACGCACACACACACACACACACATATATATATATATATATATATATATATATATATATATATATATATATATATATATATATATACGCTTATGTGGAGGGATGTATCTTACGCTGAATAGTGAACTTGATTTATCTCACCCTGAAGACTCGACTTGTACTTTTTCATTCCACTATTTACTCACTCTCTTCCTCGGCCCCTCTCTCTCTCTCGATATATATATATATATATATATATATATATATATATATATATATATATATATATATAAACTTACTTAAATATATATATATATATATAACTTACTTAAATATATATATTTATATATATATATATATATAACTTACTTAAATATATATATATATATATATATATATATATATATAATGTGTGTGTATGTATGCTTTACTCTCAATAATTTTCTATCTTTCTTGCTTTCCTTCCATATATGCAGAAGGGGCCTTTAATATATATATATATATATATATATATATATATATATATATATATATATATATATATAAACTTACTTATATATATATATATATAACTTACTTAAATATATATATATATATATATTTAAGTAAGTTATATATATATATATATAAGTAAGTTTATATATATATATATATATATATATATATATATATATATATATATATATATAAACTTACTTATATATATATATATATAACTTACTTAAATATATATATATATATATATATATATATATATATATATAACTTACTCAAATATATATATATATAACTTACTTAAATATATATATATATATATATAACTTACTTAAATATATATATATATGTATATATATAACTTACTTAAATATATATATATATATATATATATATATATATATATATATATATATATATATATATATATATATATATATAATGGATACCCTTATTTGAAAGAAAAACTGAAGAAAGCTTAATAATAATGTCTGATCAGGTGTACTTTTGCATCTCAGCTACGAATATCTTTAAAATAAAGCAAGCTTCTATTTTAACCTCTAAATACACTCATTCTTTTTTCTCGAAACGCATATCTGTTCAGATTCGTATCCGAATTGTTGGATCAAAATATAATATTCATTCATTACGGAACAAAAATGCAGGAAATATGGCCCAAGATTTCAGCATTCTTAAATTATCATCAGTGCAAGTAGAGACAATTGTGAGTGTTGAAATATAGATGAAAAGTGTTGTGTGTTTTGTTTTTATATATAACATTGAGTATGCGAATTATTAAATTTTATTTGTTTTTATTTATATTGTTGCGTGAAAATCACTTCAAGAATAATAAGTCTGCTTTTACTATTTTACTT
The DNA here is from genome assembly GCA_963932145.1 of Acanthosepion lycidas. Taxonomy (NCBI): domain Eukaryota; kingdom Metazoa; phylum Mollusca; class Cephalopoda; order Sepiida; family Sepiidae; genus Acanthosepion; species Acanthosepion lycidas. The sequence goes on from OZ010577.1 coordinate 75,359,504, forward strand.
TGCTCGTATTTTTGTATTGTTTGCATGTATAATGTTTAATGTTATCATGCTAATGTAGCTTATTAATGTTTTATCTGATCACACTCTGGTTGTAGAGATGGTAGGTGTATTTCCATGATACTGTGGTGTATTAAATGGTAGTTTATTTTTTTTATTGAATATTTTCATTTCTAAGTTGGCCATATAAATGAAAATAAAGATCCGAGAGAGCTGACTATAGCAACGCCGACACTGGGTATAAAGGTGATCGTGCAATGAGACTTGATTTGTGCACGGAATTTCTTCTTTATCTGAGAAGAATTATTCGTAATTTGGAAAAGTCGAATATTAAAATTAACCGACACAAAACGTTTGCTTTAATAATATCTACTTCAAGAACATTAGCACAGAATATATATATATATATATATATATATATATATATATATATATATATATATATACATATATATATATATATATATAATTATTTAGTTAAAAATATGATTCCAACACGCTACATAACAGTTCTCAAGTTTCAAAACAAGAGCCTAAAACTTCAATATAATTATTTGAATTAAATTGAATTAAAGTAAGCTCTGTTCCATCTTCAAGCGACATTTTTTTTTGAATAACTTATTTCTGAAATTTACGTGTCTTAATAGCATATTCATTATTGAAATCAAAATGAAACATGAGAACTCTTATGTAGCGTGTTGGAATCATATTTTTTTAATAAATAATTATATTTATGCTCGACTTTTGTATGGGGCACTATTTTTTTAAAATAATAACAAAAATACTAAGGAACTTTGGATTATTTACCTAACGAGTTCTTTCCTATTTTCTATATATTTTTCACACACACACACACACACACACACACATATATATATATATATATATATATATATATATATATATATATATATATATAAGCTTCATGTACAAATATCATATATAATAAAATAAACGAATAACGTGATGAAAATCAGGATCAGTAGCGAAAGAGAAATATGTGCACATCGATTTTCTTTATTTTTGAAAGTCGAAATGTTTGTTCACAATAGGGAATTACTGAAAAAAAACCTTCTGATTTCCTTAGGCTGCATGATTCGAAATATTTTCCAAAATGCATTTGCAGAAATATAAGTATAACCTTATGTACACATTTTATAAGGAAGTATTTAGATATTTTAATGCATCTTTTATTCACTAATCTAAACGTTAAAACACATCACATGTTTTGAGATTGCTTTAATATTCGAATCGTTCAGAATGACGAATCACATTTGTTGGAAAAAGAACATTTTCTTTAATAATTTTATACCAATCAAGGCAATAAAGCCACTAAGATGCAAGGCGGCGACTGCTGAGTTTTAGAGAATATGAGATAAATATATTGTTAAGAAGAGAGAGCAATAAAAATTTAAGAATTAAGAAGACACTAGATAACGATTCACATAGAATTTAAATTTGTGAAGATCAAATTTGGCTGGAATGCGTAAAGCCGGAAGAGAATTCTTGTTTCTCTTTCCACCAATTCACTATCTACACACTCTATCGATATTCTTTTTCTTTTCTTCCTCTGTACCCACTCTTTCCTTTCCTTCTCTTGTTTCTCTGTTCTTTCTTCCTCCTCTCTCCTCCACGTTAACATCCTCACTACCCTTTCTTTTCTCACTACTTTTCTTTTCGTTCTCCTTCTCACACATTGTTTACTTTTCTCTTCTTTTTCTCGTCACCTCTAATAGAAAGGCGAGATAAAAGAATCTCTATTCATAGAACTTCGGTATAGCCAAGGACACATTTCAAAAGGTGGGCACAGTACTGCGAGGCAGCGGGATATCTTTGGTAAAAAAGAAAAGAATACTGAACTGTTACGTGACATCTTGTTGACCATGTTTGCCGTAGTCTCTGAATATGGAATCCAGTGAAGTCCGTAATGTCTTCAATATCAGAATTTGGTAGTGAAGATTCGGAGAAAGTAGCGTCTGTTAAGTAATTCTTTAAGTCTTCGATATCAGGTTGGCAGTGACGATATTTTGGGAGACAAAACAAAATGGCTGCCTTTATACACGTCGGATTGTATATTTTGAGCTTTCTGATTGGTTAACCCTTCTATTGGTGAACTATAAAATGAGTCATCTCATTTTGACTGGCTCACTAGTACACAGTACCCAGGGAGTTTGTGTGTTTTAACTAGTGCTTCTGCGCAATTGAAAGTCAAGCCATTTCAAACAAACGGTCAGCGTTTCTTTGTATTTTGTGTTGTAAAGTTTTATTTTGTTTTCTAAAACTTTGAATTTTTCCCCCCATTTTTTGTGTACGTTTTGATTTGATTTGTTTGTTTTTGTTTATTGATTTTCTTTTTCTTTGTGTTTTTTCCCCCTCTCCCGTTTTAATTTTTTTATTCTTTTGAGTTCGTTTTTATTTTACTTTGGATTTATTTTTGAACTTTTTGCATTTTGTTTGAGTTATGTTGACAAAAAAGACCTAAAAAGGCGAACGTTTTTACTTTTTTGAGCCGCCGGGGTAGCAAATCCCCATGGCGGAAAACATAATATTGTCACCGTCTCAGACGGTGCAAACGGTGCAAACGCCACCAATAGAAAATGTTCCACCGGCGGAAAATGCGTCACCGGCAAAAGCATCGGCCTGGGTGGAAAACAGGCCTCAAAAGAAGGATGCTGCTTACTACAGCCTCTTAAAAGTAAAATATGACAAGTACGTCAATGGGACAGAACTCTTAACCATCCCGGAGGCGTTAGAGGCGGTTAACTCAAGAATAGTTTCCCTGCTGACGTCCGACGTGAAGAGTCGTAAATTGACTGGAGTCAGCAGGGAAACGATGGAAGACACACTTAAAAAGTTAAACATCGTTCCTCGGATCTTGGCGAGGAGGTCAAATGCCATGTGGGATATCCTCTTAGCCACAGAAGGAGAGGCAAAGCAGTTAGCGGGTAGTACAATGGCGACCAACAATATCCGGCTCCAGACGGAGTACATGGGTACCCGCCGTACCAAAATCACGGTGCATGGGGTGCCCGTAGATATTTCGGCAGATAGACTGGGTGCGTTCTTCGCCCAATATGGACCAGTCGAGGAGGTCTCCGTAGTTACCAGCAAGGCGGGCATTGCTACGGGCGACATGACGTTGCATGTAACATTAAACAGGGATGCCTTCAGAGATGTACCAAATACCCTGTTGTGTCGGAAGAGACGGATGCTGGTGGTTGTGGAGGGAAGGAAGCCACACTGTTGGAACTGTGGGGTATCTGGGCACATGTCCAAAGACTGCCCAGGCAAGGCTCCGCAACCCCAACCCGGCCCAACAACTACGGCGGCAGTGGCCACCACAGCAACAACATCTAAAGACAAGACAAAATCAGCGGTGTCAACAACACCAGCAGCAACACCAAAAGCATCGGAGAAGGCTTCAGAAGGGGAGTGGACAACAGTGAAGGGCAAAAAAAATATGCCCTCCTCACCTAAACAGATGGCTCCAGAGCTGCAGCGGCCACCGCAGGAGCCAAAAAAACAAAGTCCCCAGAGGCCGACTGTAAAACAGGCAAAAACCAAAGAGGTTACGCGCAGCCCGGAGAAACAGGCTAAGCAGCCGCGGGAAAAGCAGCTGGGGTCCCAGAAAGACAAACACACCCCAAAGGAGCAGCAAGAGCAACCGAATGCAGAAGAGAAGATGGAGGTGGAAGTAATGCCTCCACCACGTACATCAACCCTGAAGAGAGGCAGAGAAGAAGAGGAGGAAGAGGAGGTGGGAAAACCAGAACAACCAGGAAGGAGTAGGGTAGACAGGAGTCCAGCTATATTGAGGTCACAGTCCTTCTGTACGCTCCCTACAGAAAAAAGTAGAAGCCCCAAAGCCAGGAGCATCTCTTCCTCCCCTTCCATTGATTCATCCCCCTCTCCCTCTACATCTCCCCCTGTGTTTATCTCCACATCCCCTCAGGCGTCTGATGCCTCCCCACCCCACCCGTCAAGGAAAAAGAAGGTGAAGAAGAAAAATTATTTCGTGGAACCCGAAGAAATTTGTAGGGTAAATAAGGGTGAATTAGAAAAAGATTTACCCAAACACAAAAAGCCCCTACTAAACATGTTGTTCAAAAAGAACATGGTAGATGGAAAGACAGTAGAGGATCCCCGTAACTTCCCGGAGGCCCCGGGAGTTATTACTTGCATAAGGGAGACAGGGAGTCGACTCAGAGTATGGAGCCATTTGTATGAGGCAAGAGAGGCCTTTCCGAAAATTAAGATGCTGGTGGTGGACTCACATTACTTAAAAAAATTCAGGCAGTTCTGTTCCGGGAGGGTCCCTGTCATACTCCATCCCTCTTTATACAGAGCCGTTAAGTTAACATACCCCATGGATGTCGGCGGAATTGCCCTGGATGGGCGGATGACGTCAGAGCTTGGTGTAGGGAGCCTGGGGCATTCCGTCGGGGTCCTGACTGACGCGGATTTCCGCCCCGTATGTGAATAGGTTAATTCTGTCTTTTTGATTTTTTACAGGACTTAGAAGATGTCAATTAAGATAGCGACTCTGAATGTGAGGGGCTTAAGGGATCGGGGTAAGGCGGCCCGCCTGCTCCGGGACCTTCTGTCCCTGGACGTGGATGTTGCCGCGATCGAGGAGACCCACTTTGTTTGCAGTTCCGATGCGTGTGTGCTGGACGATGACTTTGTCGTCTATTCAGCATATGGGGACCGTTCTGCCAGAGGAGTTTCTTTGCTTGTCAGGCGTACTCTTGATGCGAAGGTGGACCTTGTGCATACCGATGCCGAGGGCCGGTTGATCGTGGCCGATATTGCCGTGAAAAGTGGTTCGTTCCGAGTCGTTGCGGTTTATGCGCCCAACGACCGGGAGGAGCGGGTCTCGTTTTTTCGGCGGTTGGGGCCGTTCCTAGTGGATTCAACGCGCCTAGTTTTAATGGGGGACTGGAATGCCATCCTGGACCCCAAGTTAGACAGGGGGCGGGGAGCTAGCGGGAGAAGGGGCGATCGTAGCCTGGTTGATCTGATCGACGATTATGGTCTCGTCGATAGATACCGGGTCGATCATCCCGGGGGGAAAATGTGGACGTGGGCTCTTAATTGGCCTTTTGACAAGGTAGTTAGCTACCTTGACAGAATGTTAGTTAGAAGAGCCGACATAGATCTACTAGATTGCCCTACGTTCCACTGGGTAGGCTATTCGGACCACAAACTCGTTTGTGCCCGGGTGGCGTTAGACTGTAGGCCTAGAATGGCTGGTTACTGGAAGTTCAATCTGTCCTTACTGGACAGGGAGGACTTTCGGGAACAGCTAATTAGACTAGTGCAGCGGGAGCTAGTGGGGGCGGTTATCGGGAATAAGTGGTGGGAACGCCTTAAATGTAGGATTAGGTCCTTCACCACTGATTTCGGCAAACGGCTCGCTCTAGATAGAGCTGATAAGGTGAAGACACTCAAGTCTAGTTATTCCCGGGCGGTGGCTGGGGGGGATCCCCTAGAGATAGCCTTAGCTAAGGAGGCCCTGGATCGTTCGAATAGCGAGCGGTACATGGGCCAGGTAATTAGACATAAGTTAAGCAAGATGTCTTCCGAAGCTGTGAACTTGGGCGCAGATCTGCGCAGGGAAGAGGTCCGTCGAGGTGGCGATCGTTACATTCGTGAAGTCGAATCCCCGGAGGGGCGTACTCTTCGGGCCACTGACGACATGTGCGAGGCGTTTCGGCGCCATTTCGAGAGCCGGTTTACCAAGGAGCCTGGTCTCCGTGAGGAGGAGTTTCGTAGCTATTTGGCTGACTTTCCTCGGCTTTCGCCGACTGAAGCGGCTAGCTGCGAGGGAGAGATCACGGAGGGCGAAGTCTACGCGGTTTTGAAGAAGGTCGGCAGAGGCAAGTCGCCCGGTCTGGATGGTTTGCCCTATGAATTGTACTTGAGGCTGTCGCACATCTTTGTTCCGATTTTGACTGCAGTGTTCAACAACTGGTTTCGGTCGGGGTCCATCCCCAATCGGATCACCAGGGGCGTGATCACTCTGTTGAAAAAGGGCAAAGGTGGTGGGGGGAAACTAGATGACTACAGGCCCATAACTCTGCTAAACACAGAGTTAAAGATTATGGCCAAGATCCTGCAGGAGCGTTTGCAGTCAGTTGCCGAGTCTCTGTTGGGACCTGAGCAGACTTGTTCTGTGAGGGGCCGAACAATTCAGAGCAACCTGCATCTGATCCGCACGATCATAGAGGGTGTAAAAGACGACGAGCAAGCCGCGCTGATCAATTTGGATCAGTCCAAGGCATTTGATAGGGTCGACCATCGCTACCTTGCTACTGTCCTGCAGGCCGCTGGATTCGCACCCAACTTCTGCCGCTGGATTAGCCTCCTGTATCGCTCCCCCAGTGCTGTGGTACAGGTGAACGGAAGGTTGTCGGACGCGTTCGTGCTGTCTAGGTCGGTTCGTCAGGGTTGTCCGCTGTCGCCTCTCCTTTATGCTTTGGCGTTGGAGCCTCTCCTTCGCCGGCTGAAGGACGAGACCGGCAGTCCGGCCCTACGCGGAATCGCCGTTCCTGGAGGGGCTCGAGCCAGGGTTTCCGCGTACGCCGATGACGTATCTGCTTTCGTGTCGTCCCGGGACGACATCGAGGCGGTACAGAAGGCGCTTGATCGGTACGAGAAGGTGACAGGGGCCAAGATAAACCGCGACAAGTCTTCCGGCTTGCGGTTAGGTGCCTGGAAGGGGGTCGCTCTTCCGGGCCGCTTCGGTTGGACGGATGGACCTGTCCGCATTCTTGGAGTGTGGTTTGGACCGGACCTCCAGCTGGAGAAGAATTGGTCTGAAGTACTTGCAAAGGTCGATTCTGCCGGCAAGACTTGGAATCGACGGCGGTTGTCCGTGAAGGGCAGGGCGGAGGTGTGTGCTACATACATTTTCCCCCTGATTCTTTATCGATTGTCTGTACTTCCTCTCTGTGAGACCCATTGGAAGGCGCTCGAGCGATCGCTATCCTCCATTTTATGGAGGGGACGCGTGAACAGGGTCGACAGACGAGTCTGCACTAAACGTCCGTGTCATGGGGGGCTGGGAATGCCGCACCTCTTGAGTCACGTCCGTGCCTCTAGGTTGGCTTTCCTACGCCGCGCATTGACTGGGAGAGATCCGATTCTGGAGGGGATTGTTAGGGACGCCTTCCCTAGCCTTACCATCAGTCCCCCCATCTCGAGGGTTGAGCGCCGTCGTAAACCCCGGGACGAGTCGGATTTCATCCGCGAGTGTCGGTCGGCCTTGAAGGCCATTCCCCGGTCCAGTGACCTGTCACGGCCTAGGAAGGTCTTCTATCGTGGATTAGTGGAGGGGCCCGCGAAGGATTCCCTACGTGATACGCTCGGCTTGTCGGAGGAGGAGTATCGCTCCTACTGGTCTTGGGCGCCAGCGGCGGATTACCTCAGTAACCCTGAGTTTTCGCTTACCTGGCGATTGGCTCGGAATCGGCTGCCTCTCAACGACAAGGCTTTCATATGGGGTTTGGCGGATTTGCCAGACTGTGAACGGTGTGGTCTTGGCTTAGAAGAAACGGCTCCGCACGCCTTCTACCATTGCCCCCGGGTCCGCCCCTTATGGGACCATGTCGGCGAGCTGACGGCTCGTCTCGCTCCCGAACAGCTTGTGTCCATTGATCGCGCATACGCGTGTGACAATGTGTCGCCCCCGTATTCCGGGGTGAAACGAATGGTGTTTCTGACGCTGCTGGCCACGGCTCGAATGGTGATTTGGACGACGCGAAAGGAGGAAGTCTTGCGGGGCAACCGTCTTTCTCATCAGCATCTAATCCAATTCTTTGAGCATCAGCTCAAGATGAAGATTAGATCTGATAGAAAACGATTGCATTCGACAGTCTTTAGCGAAAGGTGGGTAAAAGAGGCGAGCTTGGTTCGTGTGACCGGGGCTAGCCTTGATTTTCTCTTCTAGGTCAACCTATTGCACATCGGGGTGGCTTCCTGTGGAACCCTCCCCTTGGTTAGGATTAGACAAGCTTCAGTGTACCTAGTTAATGTGAGTAAGTGTTGTTCCTGGTCTGTAACCCGGCTACTCTTTGGTTATGATCCAAGTCGAGATTCCCAACCTCCCCAGTTTGTTTCGGCCCCCTTTTATCTCGACTGGGTCAGCTTTATATTTTTCCCATTCCCGCATAATATTTTAGCCTTCTTCCCTCTCCCTTAGCGAGAGTTGCCTCTTGATTTTGTCCCCTGGGCAGAATACAGCGGCCTCTCTATTTTGAGGGTTGGACGGTCCCCTACTAACATCTGTTATGTTTAGTTTGTATTTTGTGTTTATATTTATTTGATTATTGGGTTCATCTCCCTCCCCTCTCATTCTATCATTATTAAAATTTTATGTATTTTATGTATTATCATCAAATTTTTATGGTGTGGGGCGCGTTTTTGCTAGGTTCCCCTTGAGAGGATGCGGTATTATGGTGGTTGGAGGATTGTTTGGTGACGGACGAGTTCTTGTGGTGAATGGGTAAATTGTAATGTATGAATGGGTCGTGAATCTGATTAGCTAGGTATAGGATAGTTAGTTTGGACCAGCCTTTACCCCTCCCCTTCATCGGCCACGTGCCACAATTATGTATCAAATCATAATAAATCTCCTAGTACACAGTACCCAGGGAGTTTGTGTGTTTTAACTAGTGCTTCTGCGCAATTGAAAGTCAAGCCATTTCAAACAAACGGTCAGCGTTTCTTTGTATTTTGTGTTGTAAAGTTTTATTTTGTTTTCTAAAACTTTGAATTTTTCCCCCCATTTTTTGTGTACGTTTTGATTTGATTTGTTTGTTTTTGTTTATTGATTTTCTTTTTCTTTGTGTTTTTTCCCCCTCTCCCGTTTTAATTTTTTTATTCTTTTGAGTTCGTTTTTATTTTACTTTGGATTTATTTTTGAACTTTTTGCATTTTGTTTGAGTTATGTTGACAAAAAAGACCTAAAAAGGCGAACGTTTTTACTTTTTTGAGCCGCCGGGGTAGCAAATCCCCATGGCGGAAAACATAATATTGTCACCGTCTCAGACGGTGCAAACGGTGCAAACGCCACCAATAGAAAATGTTCCACCGGCGGAAAATGCGTCACCGGCAAAAGCATCGGCCTGGGTGGAAAACAGGCCTCAAAAGAAGGATGCTGCTTACTACAGCCTCTTAAAAGTAAAATATGACAAGTACGTCAATGGGACAGAACTCTTAACCATCCCGGAGGCGTTAGAGGCGGTTAACTCAAGAATAGTTTCCCTGCTGACGTCCGACGTGAAGAGTCGTAAATTGACTGGAGTCAGCAGGGAAACGATGGAAGACACACTTAAAAAGTTAAACATCGTTCCTCGGATCTTGGCGAGGAGGTCAAATGCCATGTGGGATATCCTCTTAGCCACAGAAGGAGAGGCAAAGCAGTTAGCGGGTAGTACAATGGCGACCAACAATATCCGGCTCCAGACGGAGTACATGGGTACCCGCCGTACCAAAATCACGGTGCATGGGGTGCCCGTAGATATTTCGGCAGATAGACTGGGTGCGTTCTTCGCCCAATATGGACCAGTCGAGGAGGTCTCCGTAGTTACCAGCAAGGCGGGCATTGCTACGGGCGACATGACGTTGCATGTAACATTAAACAGGGATGCCTTCAGAGATGTACCAAATACCCTGTTGTGTCGGAAGAGACGGATGCTGGTGGTTGTGGAGGGAAGGAAGCCACACTGTTGGAGCTGTGGGGTATCTGGGCACATGTCCAAAGACTGCCCAGGCAAGGCTCCGCAACCCCAACCCGGCCCAACAACTACGGCGGCAGTGGCCACCACAGCAACAACATCTAAAGACAAGACAAAATCAGCGGTGTCAACAACACCAGCAGCAACACCAAAAGCATCGGAGAAGGCTTCAGAAGGGGAGTGGACAACAGTGAAGGGCAAAAAGAATATGCCCTCCTCACCTAAACAGATGGCTCCAGAGCTGCAGCGACCACCGCAGGAGCCAAAAAAACAAAGTCCCCAGAGGCCGACTGTAAAACAGGCAAAAACCAAAGAGGTTACGCGCAGCCCGGAGAAACAGGCTAAGCAGCCGCGGGAAAAGCAGCTGGGGTCCCAGAAAGACAAACACACCCCAAAGGAGCAGCAAGAGCAACCGAATGCAGAGGAAAAGATGGAGGTGGAAGTAATGCCTCCACCACGTACATCAACCCTGAAGAGAGGCAGAGAAGAGGAGGAGGAGGAGGAGGTGGGAAAACCAGAACAACCAGGAAGGAGTAGGGTAGACAGGAGTCCAGCTATATTGAGGTCACAGTCCTTCTGTACGCTCCCTACAGAAAAAATTAGAAGCCCCAAAGCCAGGAGCATCTCTTCCTCCCCTTCCATTGATTCATCCCCCTCTCCCTCTACATCTCCCCCTGTGTTTATCTCCACATCCCCTCAGGCGTCTGATGCCTCCCCACCCCACCCGTCAAGGAAAAAGAAGGTGAAGAAGAAAAATTATTTCGTGGAACCCGAAGAAATTTGTAGGGTAAATAAGGGTGAATTAGAAAAAGATTTACCCAAACACAAAAAGCCCCTACTAAACATGTTGTTCAAAAAGAACATGGTAGATGGAAAGACAGTAGAGGATCCCCGTAACTTCCCGGAGGCCCCGGGAGTTATTACTTGCATAAGGGAGACAGGGAGTCGACTCAGAGTATGGAGCCATTTGTATGAGGCAAGAGAGGCCTTTCCGAAAATTAAGATGCTGGAGGTGGACTCACATTACTTAAAAAAATTCAGGCAGTTCTGTTCCGGGAGGGTCCCTGTCATACTCCATCCCTCTTTATACAGAGCCGTTAAGTTAACATACCCCATGGATGTCGGCGGAATTGCCCTGGATGGGCGGATGACGTCAGAGCTTGGTGTAGGGAGCCTGGGGCATTCCGTCGGGGTCCTGACTGACGCGGATTTCCGCTCCGTATGTGAATAGGTTAATTCTGTCTTTTTGATTTTTTACAGGACTTAGAAGATGTCAATTAAGATAGCGACTCTGAATGTGAGGGGCTTAAGGGATCGGGGTAAGGCGGCCCGCCTGCTCCGGGACCTTCTGTCCCTGGATGTGGATGTTGCCGCGATTGAAGAGACCCACTTTGTTTGCAGTTCCGATGCGTGTGTGCTGGACGATGACTTTGTCGTCTATTCAGCATATGGGGACCGTTCTGCCAGAGGAGTTTCTTTGCTTGTCAGGCGTACTCTTGATGCGAAGGTGGACCTTGTGCATACCGATGCCGAGGGCCGGTTGATCGTGGCCGATATTGCCGTGAAAAGTGGTTCGTTCCGAGTCGTTGCGGTTTATGCGCCCAACGACCGGGAGGAGCGGGTCTCGTTTTTTCGGCGGTTGGGGCCGTTCCTAGTGGATTCAACGCGCCTAGTTTTAATGGGGGACTGGAATGCCATCCTGGACCCCAAGTTAGACAGGGGGCGGGGAGCTAGCGGGAGAAGGGGCGATCGTAGCCTGGTTGATCTGATCGACGATTATGGTCTCGTCGATAGATACCGGGTCGATCATCCCGGGGGGAAAATGTGGACGTGGGCTCTTAATTGGCCTTTTGACAAGGTAGTTAGCTACCTTGACAGAATGTTAGTTAGAAGAGCCGACATAGATCTACTAGATTGCCCTACGTTCCACTGGGTAGGCTACTCGGACCACAAACTCGTTTGTGCCCGGGTGGCGTTAGACTGTAGGCCTAGAATGGCTGGTTACTGGAAGTTCAATCTGTCCTTACTGGACAGGGAGGACTTTCGGGAACAGCTAATTAGACTAGTGCAGCGGGAGCTAGTGGGGGCGGTTATCGGGAATAAGTGGTGGGAACGCCTTAAGTGTAGGATTAGATCCTTCACCACTGATTTCGGCAAACGGCTCGCTCTAGATAGAGCTGATAAGGTGAAGACACTCAAGTCTAGTTATTCCCGGGCGGTGGCTGGGGGGGATCCCCTAGAGATAGCCTTAGCTAAGGAGGCCCTGGATCGTTCGAATAGCGAGCGGTACATGGGCCAGGTAATTAGACATAAGTTAAGCAAGATGTCTTCCGAAGCTGTGAATTTGGGCGCAGATCTGCGCAGGGAAGAGTTCCGTCGAGGTGGCGATCGTTACATTCGTGAAGTCGAATCCCCGGAGGGGCGTACTCTTCGGGCCACTGACGACATGTGCGAGGCGTTTCGGCGCCATTTCGAGAGCCGGTTTACCAAGGAGCCTGGTCTCCGTGAGGAGGAGTTTCGTAGCTATTTGGCTGACTTTCCTCGGCTTTCGCCGACTGAAGCGGCTAGCTGCGAGGGAGAGATCACGGAGGGCGAAGTCTACGCGGTTTTGAAGAAGGTCGGCAGAGGCAAGTCGCCCGGTCTGGATGGTTTGCCCTATGAATTGTACTTGAGGCTGTCGCACATCTTTGTTCCGATTTTGACTGCAGTGTTCAACAACTGGTTTCGGTCGGGGTCCATCCCCAATCGGATCACCAGGGGCGTGATCACTCTGTTGAAAAAGGGCAAAGGTGGTGGGGGGAAACTAGATGACTACAGGCCCATAACTCTGCTAAACACAGAGTTAAAGATTATGGCCAAGATCCTGCAGGAGCGTTTGCAGTCAGTTGCCGAGTCTCTGTTGGGACCTGAGCAGACTTGTTCTGTGAGGGGCCGAACAATTCAGAGCAACCTGCATCTGATCCGCACGATCATAGAGGGTGTAAAAGACGACGAGCAAGCCGCGCTGATCAATTTGGATCAGTCCAAGGCATTTGATAGGGTCGACCATCGCTACCTTGCTACTGTCCTGCAGGCCGCTGGATTCGCACCCAACTTCTGCCGCTGGATTAGCCTCCTGTATCGCTCCCCCAGTGCTGTGGTACAGGTGAACGGAAGGTTGTCGGACGCGTTCGTGCTGTCTAGGTCGGTTCGTCAGGGTTGTCCGCTGTCGCCTCTCCTTTATGCTTTGGCGTTGGAGCCTCTCCTTCGCCGGCTGAAGGACGAGACCGGCAGTCCGGCCCTACGCGGAATCGCCGTTCCTGGAGGGGCTCGAGCCAGGGTTTCCGCGTACGCCGATGACGTATCTGCTTTCGTGTCGTCCCGGGACGACATCGAGGCGGTACAGAAGGCGCTTGATCGGTACGAGAAGGTGACAGGGGCCAAGATAAACCGCGACAAGTCTTCCGGCTTGCGGTTAGGTGCCTGGAAGGGGGTCGCTCTTCCGGGCCGCTTCGGTTGGACGGATGGACCTGTCCGCATTCTTGGAGTGTGGTTTGGACCGGACCTCCAGCTGGAGAAGAATTGGTCTGAAGTACTTGCAAAGGTCGATTCTGCCGGCAAGACTTGGAATCGACGGCGGTTGTCCGTGAAGGGCAGGGCGGAGGTGTGTGCTACATACATTTTCCCCCTGATTCTTTATCGATTGTCTGTACTTCCTCTCTGTGGGACCCATTGGAAGGCGCTCGAGCGATCGCTATCCTCCATTTTATGGAGGGGACGCGTGAACAGGGTCGACAGACGAGTCTGCACTAAACGTCCGTGTCATGGGGGGCTGGGAATGCCGCACCTCTTGAGTCACGTCCGTGCCTCTAGGTTGGCTTTCCTACGCCGCGCATTGACTGGGAGAGATCCGATTCTGGAGGGGATTGTTAGGGACGCCTTCCCTAGCCTTACCATCAGTCCCCCCATCTCGAGGGTTGAGCGCCGTCGTAAACCCCGGGACGAGTCGGATTTCATCCGCGAGTGTCGGTCGGCCTTGAAGGCCATTCCCCGGTCCAGTGACCTGTCACGGCCTAGGAAGGTCTTCTATCGTGGATTAGTGGAGGGGCCCGCGAAGGATTCCCTACGTGATACGCTCGGCTTGTCGGAGGAGGAGTATCGCTCCTACTGGTCTTGGGCGCCAGCGGCGGATTACCTCAGTAACCCTGAGTTTTCGCTTACCTGGCGATTGGCTCGGAATCGGCTGCCTCTCAACGACAAGGCTTTCATATGGGGTTTGGCGGATTTGCCAGACTGTGAACGGTGTGGTCTTGGCTTAGAAGAAACGGCTCCGCACGCCTTCTACCATTGCCCCCGGGTCCGCCCCTTATGGGACCATGTCGGCGAGCTGACGGCTCGTCTCGCTCCCGAACAGCTTGTGTCCATTGATCGCGCATACGCGTGTGACAATGTGTCGCCCCCGTATTCCGGGGTGAAACGAATGGTGTTTCTGACGCTGCTGGCCACGGCTCGAATGGTGATTTGGACGACGCGAAAGGAGGAAGTCTTGCGGGGCAACCGTCTTTCTCATCAGCATCTAATCCAATTCTTTGAGCATCAGCTCAAGATGAAGATTAGATCTGATAGAAAACGATTGCATTCGACAGTCTTTAGCGAAAGGTGGGTAAAAGAGGCGAGCTTGGTTCGTGTGACCGGGGCTAGCCTTGATTTTCTCTTCTAGGTCAACCTATTGCACATCGGGGTGGCTTCCTGTGGAACCCTCCCCTTGGTTAGGTTAGACAAGCTTCAGTGTACCTAGTTAATGTGAGTAAGTGTTGTTCCTGGCCTGTAACCCGGCTACTCTTTGGTTATGGTCCAAGTCGAGATTCCCAACCTCCCCAGTTTGTTTCGGCCCCCTTTTATCTCGACTGGGTCAGCTTTATATTTTCCCATTCCCGCATAATATTTTAGCCTTCTTCCCACTCCCTTAGCGAGAGTTGCCTCTTGATTTTGTCCCCTGGGCAGAATACAGCGGCCTCTCTATTTTGAGGGATGGACGGTCCCCTACTAACATCTGTTATGTTTAGTTTGTATTTTGTGTTTATATTTATTTCATTATTGGGTTCATCTCCCTCCCCTCTCATTCTATCATTATTAAAATTTTATGTATTTTATGTATTATCATCAAATTTTTATGGTGTGGGGCGCGTTTTTGCTAGGTTCCCCTTGAGAGGATGCGGTATTATGGTGGTTGGAGGATTGTTTGGTGACGGACGAGTTCTTGTGGTGAATGGGTAAATTGTAATGTATGAATGGGTCGTGAATCTGATTAGCTAGGTATAGGATAGTTAGTTTGGACCAGCCTCTACCCCTCCCCTTCATCGGCCACGTGCCACAATTATGTATCAAATCATAATAAATCTCCTAGTACACAGTACCCAAAAAACAGCAACACATCTGTCCTTCTTTACAGCAGCGAATGTTGGACGATTTTCTCAAAGATGAAGAAGAGACTCGAGGCGATGGAGACATGGTTCTACAGAAGAATGCTATCATGGACCGAACGTGTGAGCAAGGATAAGATCTTAGACAGGTTTAAAACAAGGAGGAGGCTTATACTTAATATCAAGAAGAGGCAGCTGAAATTTCTGGGACACAGAATGAGGAAGGAGGGCCTGGAGAATCTGATACTCACAACTCGAATAGAGAGAAAGAGACAAGGAAAAAACACGTGACATACCTGGCGGACTTAAGCAAGTGGTCTGGGGGAGGGAGCTGAGGGAAGGAACGTTGAAAGCTGCAAACGATAGAGGGAAGTGGAGAACCATGATCGCCTACGTCATGAAAGGACATGGCACATAAAAAGAAAGAAAGAAGACTACATCTAGCCACTCCAACTGTAAAATGATGAGCCGTTGCCGCCAATCTAGTACTCTGCTTAAATTCATAAAGTCTAATTGGGAAAGAGAAGCCGGAAGGACAAGCACTGAATGCGAGAGAAGTAACTGTTACCATAGAATTTACGGTTACTAGTTATTTCAACAGTAAAATTATTAGACATTTCCACCAATCTCGTACTGCGCTTAAATTCATAAAGTCTAGGTACTATAGAGGCAAATTCAGGAGAATATTCCTCTATGGCCCCTGAATTTATGATCACATTCATGAAACACTTACTGACGAATAGGTTGGCGGTTTTGGTATAGAATGCGCTACAGCGTGGTGCTATGCTTCACGTGATATTCATTATTTTGTAAAAGTCTATAAAAATTAACCTTTTGCTTTTTGACTTTTGTTTTATTTAGCTCCCTTGATTGCAAACACACTTTGAAGAGACATGAATTCATTCTAGCAAGACTTAATGATATTCATCCCACCATTATCTATAAATAATTCCTCAGCTATAATAAACTTTATATTTGCATCGACTGATCTGTTCCGTTGAAATGTGTATTCATCCATTTCCCAAAGTCACAGGGAAGGCCTTTATAAAGTGGTTATTTCTAAATATGGCTACCTTCGTACGAAGCTGCAAATATCATGGAACGATCTGAACTACATTACGTATTATGGAGAGTTATCAAGGGGATACTCGTTGTATCAAGTCATTTGCATTGAAGGCTAA
>OZ010577.1:75380823-75475823 GCA_963932145.1 Acanthosepion lycidas
TAAACAGACAAGAACGGAGATTGTATTTGAAATAGTTAATTGTTATGTAAAATATATATTTTCATCGTTAGTTTACGAACTTACCAATTTCGCAGCTATATACAATCACTTTTTTCTATCATGTCTGCTTATTTATTTTTAAACAAATAATACAGGTTGAGATAGAAATACCTCCCACATTTCAAAGATTAACAAACAGACGAAGATAACTCCTATTAAAAAAAATCACTATTGTTTAAATAAAGGACTACAGTTTTTATTCCTTTGGTTTTAAAAATGACATCCTCAAAATGGTGGCCTCAATTCACTATTTAGTGTTGTAGACGGTTTCTAAAGTTTTCATCACCAAGAAATCGGGGTGTGTCGAGGCCTTCCAGGTGGCTTTCTTTTAAGCGCTCAACTCGTGGCCCTGAAATTTTAAACCCGTAGTAGTATCGATTCTCTATCTATTACAGCATCTTTCCGACGTAAAATGATATAATCAGGGAAAGATCTCTTTCTTGCAATTACAGGTTCACTAGTATTAAAAATGAGAAAAATGTTCAAATTCCAGTTGTTTCCATTACATTCACTTACGTGTTAATACACTTGGGAAAGATATTATTTATCTTCTTCTCTCCCTAGTTATGGGTGAATAGTAGGACAGACTGGGTTCTATAACCTTGGATGGCAACTGGTCTACCGCAGAAAGAAATGAGAAAAAGAAAAACCTCCTGCGGGAAAAAAAAAATCTGCCTCGTCATTCATGTATCGAAAGATACATGATCGCCTATGCGTGTATCGTGCATAGCACATAACTGACCGTATAAAAAAAAAACGCAAAAAATAAAAACGTTTCAAATGCAAATGTACGCTGTTACCGGTCCAAGCCATGATGGTAACTGATGGTATCTGAAAAAATGATAATACATTAGCTTAAGAGAGATACCATTGTCATTTTTTTTACTGGCACTACACGGTTGGGAGTTTAAAATGTGGGAGATATTTCTGATATTTTCTGGTCATAAATTTGAACCTAGTAGAATTGGTGGGGGGCAACTATTGATGATGTAATCCTAGTTTGTCGCAGGGCAGAGGAGGACCTAATAAGAACAGACCTAACAAGAGGACCTAATAAATTCTAGTTTGTCGCAGATCAGAGGAACACCTAATAAGAACATATCTGTAACAACGTCGAATAGGTAGGCGAGATGAGCTTGTTCAATATTGTGCATCTGCCTACATCCGAACGTATACAGTATGCAGCAAGGTGCATGACTGCAGTTTTCGTTTTTAACGACAGAAAAACAGAAATCGATGAATGAAATCAGCGAATGAGATACAAGAAACCCGATGAACGAGAGAATAAAAAATTCTTTCAAAGGAACAAGAAAATAAAATAAAAAAAAAACAAAAAATGATTGTCTCGTATTTTTGTTTTCAAGCAAGCACGAAAGTCGATATTTTCAAGGTTTCAAATCACTTCTTTTTTTTTTAATTTTCTCGTTAAATGTTTTCTTTCACACTTCCTATTTCGTTTTTGTCTAGCAAATTTTAATTTTATAACTTAACAGCTTCTTTCTTTCTTTCAGCCTGTATCGTTTATTCATTCGTTACTTTATAAAATTGTCTTGCTTTTCATTTTCTTTCTTTTTCTTTCTTTCTTTTTCTTTTATTTCACCTCTTTTATTCCTTCGTCAATTTATAAAATCATTTTGCTTTCCATATTCATACTTTCTTCCTTTCTTTCTTTGTTTCAGCCTGTCTTCTATATTCATTCGTTATAAAATTGTTTTCTCCCTTTCTCTATTTCTTTCTTTCTACTCTTTTCTTTTTTCTTTCTTTCTTTTTTCTTTCTTTCAGCATATCTCTCTTGCTCATTCGTTAATTTATAAAATTGTTTTCTCCCTTTCTCTGTTTCTTTCTTTCTACTCTTTTCTTTTTTCTTTCTTTCTTTTTTCTTTCTTTCAGCATATCTCTCTTGCTCATTCGTTAATTTATAAAATTGTTTTCTCCCTTTCTCTGTTTCTTTCTTTCTACTCTTTTCTTTTTTCTTTCTTTCTTTTTTCTTTCTTTCAGCATATCTCTCTTGCTCATTCGTTAATTTATAAAATTGTTTTCCCGCTTTCTTTATTTCTTGCTTTCTATTTTTTCTTTTTTCTTTCTTTCTTTTTTCTTTCTTTCTTTCTTTCTTTCTTTCTTTTTTTCAGTTCATCTCCTTTATTCCTTCGTTAATTTATAAAATTGTTTCCTTTCTTTCTGTATTTCTTTCTTTCTTCCTTCTTTTCTTTCCCCCTTATTCATTGGTTAATTTATAAAATTGTTTTCTTTTTCTTTTTCTTTCTTTATTTCGTCTATTGAATCTTCCTTTTTTATTTCATTCATTTATTCCTTCATTCATTTATTAATTCGTTCATTTCTTATTCAAGCAGTTCTTATTCATTATTTTTCAGTCATGTATTCACTTACTTTTCATTCTTTATTTCTCTTTCACTTAAACACATGACCCAGATCTCTCATCTACGCTGGCAATATACCTTCGCCTGCTTCTACTTCCAACACCTCCTCATCCCACTCCTCCACCTCCTCCTCCTCCTCCACACATCTTCTTCCCTCAGCGCACCCCACACTGCTTTGCTGCCGCATTTCTCTTTCTCACATGATAAATAGAAAGTATTTGCCGGCGACATTTCGTTTTCATCGTTCACGAGGAATTTATGCCCTTTAAGGCCAGACCCGGGCATTTGTCCTCATACCTGTCAGGGAAATGGCTGAGAAAGAAAGAAAGAAAGAAAGAAAGAAAGAAGGGGAAAAGAAAGTGGAAAGAAAAGTGGTAACTTGTCTAGGAAGAGGAAATAAAAAAGTACGAGGAAGAATAAGAAAGAAGAGAGAGACAAAGGAAAAGAGCTTTAGAAAGAATGATAAGGAAAGAGAGTGTAAGCAGAAGAAAATTCACCAAGAAAGAGAGAAGTGAAGAAAAGAGTGTTGTTAAGATGAAGGAGTGGGTAAGAGAAACAGGAAAGAGAAAGTGAGATGAATGGAAAAAAAAAATTATGTAATGAAGAAAAATAACATTTTTCCTTTTTATTTAATTCATTCATTTCTCTCTTTCAAGAAACTGAGAAGAAAAAGAAGTGTATCAGAAGTAAAAAAAAAAAAGAAGACAGAGAGAGAGACAGAGAGAGACAGAGACAGAAAGACAGACAGACAGACAGAGACAGATATGTAGGAAGAAAGAAGACTGAATAGAAAGAAGAGTAAAGAGAATAAACGCGAAAGGGAAACCATCTTGGAAGATAAAAAATGATAGACATAAGCCAGAGGCAGCGAAGGAAGAATAATTGTTTAAAACGAGAGATTGACAGAGAAATAGACAGAGAGAATAATTACCCGAAGAAAAGAAAGAAAATATTCGGGCAAGTAAGAAAAATGAGACTATATAAAATGTAAAAGAGAGAGAATGATAAACCGAGAAAAAGAATGATTGGGACTCAGGAAGGAAGGAAGGAAGAAAGAATAAACATGACAAGGAATAAAAGTATTGGAAAAAGAAAGGAAGAATATTTGCAGAGTAAAGAAATAATTATGAAATAGAAAGAGATGAAAGCAGACGGGAAATAGACAATATGAAGAAAAAAAGTCATGGTTGTGACAGGGGCGTTGGTTCTGGGGAAGTCTTTGACGAGAAAATTCTACTTTATGGTCGCTTGCCAAACTTTGTCACTTTGGAAATGGTCGTAAACATCAGGCGTCGGCGGTTGTACATACCGTTCCTGCCGTCCTCCACACTTTCTTGCCTCTGCCTCTTTGTATGATGACGTTAGTTTGGTTTTTGGCGAAGTGGGCTCAGAGGATGAGGGTTTGGGCGGGAAAGACAAAAGCGATGAAGAAAAAGAAAAAGAAAACTAAAGAAGAATAAGAAAAATGAAAATAAAATCTGTGATTCTTCTCAAATTGATAAAACGAAAAGTAATGTTAGCCTCGAAGACTAACAAGATTCGTCTAATAAAAGCAAAACACTCTTTTCTGGTAAGTTAAAAAAGAGTTTGGTGCCCTAATTGAATTTATCTAAGTAGATAATTGCAGACCAAATATTGGTTTTCCAGTTTCTAAAATAGTGTATAGTTTTATTAATTAAACTTTTAGTGCCAGCACAAAGTTGCAAAATTATGACGAGAGTCAGTATATATTAATAAGCTATAAATGCAATTTTAACGCGATATGGAAAAAACATATTGTATTTTTTATGGATGGAGAAACTTGAAGCGAGAGAAATGTCATTCTATAGAAAAATGCTGAGGGTACCATGGACCGAACATATGAGCGACGACGAGGTTTCAGAGAAAATGGAAACAAAAAGAAAATTTATAATTAAAATCAGAAAGAGGCATTTGAAATTTCTGAGACACGTAATGAGGAAGGAGGGCTTGGAAAATCTAATACAAGACAAATTGGAGGAAACACAGACAGAGGAAAGTAGTGCATAACATTCTTAGAGCCTAAGTAAATGGATGGTATATCAGGGTTTTGGAGAAATAACAAGACAAAACTTATTAAAGGCGACAAAGAACAGGAAGCTGTGGAGGGCCATGAGCGCCTACGTCCTGAAGAAACGCGGCACATAGATGAAGAAGGTTTGTTTTTTACAACTTTTTTTATTAGGTTAGTGCAAAAATAATGACGTAATAATGTCGTTTTTTGACGTATTTTTTAACGTCAAAAAACGACATTATTACGTCATTATTTTTGCACCAACCTAATAACTTATTTAAAGCTAGAAATTATATTTAGATTGTAAGAATTAATATTAAGCTTAATGATTTTGCGGTACAAGTCTTACTAATGGTCCATAGTGGAAAAAGTGTTTAGTTCATACCTTTTCCAAGGCTATTTGTGCGTAAGTAAATATAACGAACCCAAACGAAATAGGAACTCGGCTTTCCGATTAACAATTCCAAACCATTATCCATTACACCCCTCGCATATCCAAACTCACAACACATGGTATTCTCAAGCAGTTACCTATCAAGGTACTAACCAGACTCACGGTTGCTTAACTTTGGTGATCGTATTGGAACCGATGTTTCAACGTGATATGACCGTAAGCCATATTGTATTAGATTGGTGCAAAGATAATGACGTAATAATGTCGCTTTTTGACGTTACAAAATACGTCAAAAAACGACATTATTACGTCATCATTTTTGCACCAACCTAATATTTTAGTTTGTTCCACGCATATTATAAATAAACTCAAATCATCAAAATTAATGCTTCTGTTGTATTAAAATATGTCTCAAATTATGTCCATCCGATGGAAATTAAGGGTTCACCCTTTTACAATGTGCGCTAAAGCATGTGATCTCTTAAGATATAACCAATATGTTTTCTTATAATGATGAAATGAAAAACTTATTTAAATGGAGGAAAAAAATTAGATAGAAATTAATGAATGTACTTGCGAAAACTTTGAATGTTTTGATTGGCAGCATGATTTAGATCTCATGTGAAAAAGATGGCTCGTCAGTAGAAAGCCAAACTCAGCGTTCATTCATTGCTTCTTCTTTATGTAGCGTATCCCCCATCCTGTAGGCGATAGTGGCTCTCCACAAGTCCCTATCCCTTGTAGCTCTGTAAAACCTGTTTTGTTATCTATTTAGTCAAACTCACTAAATATGTTATCAGTTGTTTTCCTCTGCCCCCCCCTCTCTCTCTCTGTCACGCGATTATCAGATTTTCAAGGCCCTCCTTTCTCATTATGCGCCCCAGAAACCTCAACTGCCTTTTCTCTTATGTTAAGTATTAATTTTGTTTCCATTTTCTCTAACGGTTCGTCGTTGTTCCCATGTTCGGTCCATGGTATCCTCATCATACTTCTGTAGAACCACATTTCTGTGGCTTCACATTTCCTTGTCATTTTTAAGAAGATCGTCCAGCACTTTGTGTCATACAGAAGGACATATATCACGTGGAAATTTAGAACTAGTTTCCTTGCTTCTAACGAAAGATGTTCTGTTTCTTACTACGCTGCTTTGCTTTTGAAATGCTTCGTTAGCTATCTCAATACGTCTTCGGATTTCAGTGTCACAGTTTTCCGCCATCCTTTAAAACACACCCCAGACTTTTAAGTTTCCATACTTGTTTATTTCGTATATTTTATTTTGAAATACACACTTGGGGGGCTCATTCTTTTCCTAACAGAAATGTAATCTGTTATCTTGCAGCTGATGTTTAATCCTTTCTTCTCGCCTTTCCTTCCCTAACTTTCTTTCTGCGTCTCCTATCACCACTGTGTCTTCTGCATAGCTTATGTTGTGAATATTGTGGCCGCGTCTTTCACGGATTTATTCGTTGGATTCTTATTTGAAATTTTCCGTGTACATTATTCATACTATGTGGTTAATATTGACCACGTATCTAAATGCTTTGACAAGTAACAATATTAAGCTATCATCATTTAGCTTCATGCCTATTGTTATTGTTGTGACGTTGTTAGGGCCAGAAATAAAGGCACAAGAGAGGAATTGAGTTAAATAAATATATTAACAGAAACAGTAATACAAATATATACAAACGAGAGAGTTACAGCAAGAATGTTCGGTCCGACTGTCAGAGTTGACTGCTGGAAACTTCCCTCTCCAAAAGGCAGTAACTGCTCCTATTTATAGCTGGGAGAGTTCATGTGTGCGTTGGTATATTATCATAACAGTTATATAGGAAGAGAGTGTCGCTGCCAACACTATTGTTCGAACATAGATCGCCAGGAGAGCAAACAGAGGCGATCCCATTTTCAATTAAAAAGACCATTTGACCGTAGAGGAAACATAAATAGGAAATAGCGAGGCGTTTAATTAACCATACTTTCTATTCTGTCCTTTATTACTATACAGATAACTCTTTTTACACTATCCTCTGTTGCTATACAAATCGCTATTCTCTATATTATTCACTATCGTATTTCTCTATTCGGATCATTATACGGATTACTATTCGGGCAAGTATTAGCGAGCAAATACTATTAGTTCGCCGCTTACTATTTGAAGGCGTCCGACATTAGCATTGTTCAACGGCGTTACTATAGTTGTATCTGCGATTACAAAGTCTCTATTACAGCGAGCACTACGAAAGTAACAACGAGTATTCATTGGTTCGCAAAAGTGGCAACGAGTATTGCTTGACATCACAAAACCTATTCACATACAAACGTATATATATATATATATATATATATATATATATATATATATATCCGAATGTAATGAGAACGAAAAAAATAAAGTTAAACGCTCACAGCATTAATTTAAAAAAAAACGGGTAAATACCAAGGATTGACACCAGTCGAGATGCAGCTGCATCGAAACAATAAGGCATCTTTGTGGTGAGTAATTTGCTTTCTCCGTATGTAAAAATTATATATATATATATATATATATAGATAGATAGAGAGAGAGAGAGAGATTGCGGCTGTTAACAAGCTAGTTGGTTTTGTGTGTATGTTTCTGGTGAAGGTATGTGTTCAATATGTAAACAAGGAAGATACAGACGTTTATTCCTTTTACGCTGACTGTATGGATACAATGGTTAAATGCCTCTTGAGTATGTCCCTTTTCATATTTGGTTCAGAATTTATTCAGGGTATGAACAGGTAACGATGGTCGATCTCAAGTCAACCTCGCGCTGAGTTGGGGTGACCGAACCTCTACCTCATGAGTAAGGCTGGTAAAACACGCTCGAAAGATGTACTTTGAAAGAGACTGATTCTCTCCTTTTCAGTAGTGTTGTCATCAAATCGCACATGTGATCAGAAACTTTTCCGATTTCTTAACAACTTGCATCAATGAAAAATTAATTAATTTATTTTTTATTCTTTTTATTTCATTTCGTTTTCCCACAATATCGTCGGCTTTATCTCATATCCAAAATTTTATTTTCTTCTTTGGTGCTTGATTCCATTCCCGTTTGGCTTTTGAAGAATTGGTTGGAGGTTAAAGAAAATCAGAGACGAAAAAAGTGCCGATGGCGTGAATTTGTTTAAGATGCACCACAAACTGACTGGAAACGATCGACCAGATTTCATGACTTCCTCTGTGGTACATATGGAATGAAAGACGCAGAAACCACTATATATATATATGTATATATATATATATATATATATATATATATATATATATATATATATGTATATGTATATGTATATATATATATATATGTATATGTATATATATATATATATATATGTATATGTATATATATATATATATATATGTATATGTATATATATATATATATATATATATATATATATATATGTATATGTATATATATATATATATATATATATATAATTTAATATATATTGTATATTACAATACATTGAATTATTTCACTATATTATCCAAGTTTTGTTGAATAATACAGACAAGTTTTTGCAACGTCCGACTAATGTCTGTCTATATTTCTGAGATGAGGTATTATGTACATTATTTACATTATTCGGACTATTGTCTTAATCTTTGTCGCCATATTTATTACAAAGTTCCGGCCCTTCAGTATCTGTCTATATTTCTGAGATGAGGTATTATGTACATTATTTACATTATTCGGACTATTGTCCTCATGTTTGTCGCCATATTTATTACAACGTTTCGGCCCTTCAGTATCTGTCTATATTTCTGAGATGAGGTATTATGTACATTATTTACATTATTCGGATTATTGTCCTCATCTTTGTCGCCATATTTATTACAACGTTTCGGCCCTTCAGTATCTGTCTATATTTCTGAGATGAGGTATTATGTACATTATTTACATTATTCGGACTATTGTCTTCATCTTTGTCGCCATATTTATTAAAACGTTTCGGCCCTTCAGTATCTGTCTATATTTCTGAGATGAGGTATTATGTACATTATTTACATTATTCGGAATATTGTCTTCATATTTGTCGCCATATTTATTACAACGTTTCGGCCCTTCAGTATCTGTCTATATTTCTGAGATGAGGTATTATGTACATTATTTACATTATTCGGACTATTGTCCTCATCTTTGTCGCCATATTTATCACTATGTTTTGACAGTTGTACTCTCCGGCCTTCTTCAGTTGGTTGGAATTTCGAACTGAACCCTTTATTTCGATCACTGGGGTAGACTGTTCTAGTTCCACGTGCCTTTGTGGGATCATGTTTAGATCATAGACAAGGAACACCATTGGAAAATTCGTAAACTTAAGGAATTAACACATATGCTAGGCAACAAAAATCTCCTGAGCCGACCAAGCATAGAAATAAATACAATATGGGAACCAGTAATAAGGAGTGCCAGAGAAAAACAATGATAACAGCAAAATTGCAATATGAGTACTGGTAAAAATGGTTGCTAAAGAAATTAGGTTTATAATACCTAGAAATTCATCGCCAAATGTCCTCAAGGACTCATGGCACAGTGGATTAGATCCAGTGACAGGACCCAAAGAGTATGAGTTCAATAACTGGTTAAGTCGGTGGAGAACTTTCAGAGGGAAATTAGCAGGAGATAACTGATAACTGACATCCATCAAACATGGCACGTGGAACTAGAGCGAAATAAAGGGTTCAGTTCGAAATTCTAACCAAGAAGGCCGGAGCGTACAACGGCCGAAACCTTGTGATAAATATGGCGACAAAGATGAGGACAATAGTCCGAATAATGTAAATAATGTCCGACTAATGTGTTTCATAAAAATGTTAAAATTTCATTTTGTTTTTGGAATCCGCGTACTTGGTATTTATTAATCCACCCACGAGGATTAAATGTGGCACAAGGCCGGTTTAATGTGGGTAGCCCGCGAGCCCGTAGGCTCGGCCAAAAATATGACCTTTGAACACGCCTTGACGGGTTCAGGTCCTGTCTACCTCCCCGAAGGAAACCTTGCCCTTCGGCAAAGCTTCCTCCGAGTTCCTCTCTGCATTAGAGAGTTCGACAGAAGCCAGCCTGGATGATCACAAAGCACAGATACTGCACTTTGATCCTAAACGGGTTCTACAATCGTTTATCAAGAATTGCGTTTCCTTTTATGTTTATGAAAATGTATTTGGCTAATTTCGGCCTTTTTGACGGTTGATGGCATCAATTTTACGTCACTTAAAGTTGACATCATTTAACAACGGCCTCACTTAATTTTGACCTCATTTTAAAACAAAATTACTTAAAAGAATTCTTGCTACTAAATACACCACACGCACACACACACACATACACACATACACACACACACATATATATATATATATATATATCATGATAAACGTTATTTTTTATATGTGTTTGATTTGTTATCCGTGACTTTTTAATCTTAAATATTGTACGAAATAACAACCGGCCTAAACCGGGATGTTCTTTCAGGTTAGATGCTATTACTTTTTTGTGATTACGAAAATAAATAACATAATTAGCTGCTACATACCGTGTACCCACTAAAATTAACGTTTATATTGATAAAAAATAATGTCAGATAAAATATATCCGTGTATATATATATATATATATATATATATATATATATATATATATATATATATATATATATATGTATATATATATAATAGAAATAGATAGTCATTCGTTTCACAAACCTACTCAGTATTTTAAGCAGGAGTAGAGGTTTACCTTAGTTCCCTGTTTAAGTTTGGGTTTCCGGTTCCTTCTAAAATCTGTTCATTCTCATCTTTTCACTGATCAAAACAATCTTAACACCTTTAAGTCTTCGTTCCCTTTCTTGCGCTTACACAACACAGATATCCTGTATGTACCTTAAAAGAATTCTTGCTACATAAATACACCATATATATATATATATATATATATATATATATATATATATATATATATATATATATAGGTAACAAATCGGTTGTTATATAATCCAAGTGGATCCTAGTAGTATAAAATATTAAAATTGATGCACAAAAAAGAGCTGAATATATTTATTATTACAGATCAATAAAATGCAAAATCACCTTATATGGGGGAAAGCCTATTTCGACAGACGAATTTATCAGTCAGCTGTCATTTTTAAGCTTTTGACAGTTAAATTTCTATTTTTGACACGAACTCAGTCCAGACTGGGGTTGATAAGACAGACGACAGTTAACTTTGTCTGCCAAAATAATCTGTTTCCCATCTGAGGTGATTTCGGATTTTATTACTCTGTAATAATAAATATATCAGTGAGCTCGTTTTGTACATACACACGCATATATATATATATATATATATATATATATATATATATATAAGTGAACATAAAAGTCAACACTTAGAGGCAACAGTCTGTTTCACGCTATTTGCAATCGTCAGGCCTGACGATTGCATGTAGCATGAAACAGACTGTTCCCTCTAAGTGTTGACTTCTATGTTCACTTTTATATTTACAAACGCTCTATCTCTGATATTGAGCACTTTATCCCATAATATAGCACACCTTGAGACTATATTCTTCTTATATATATATATATATATATATATATATATATATATATATATATATATATGCGTGTGTGTGTGTACAGTGATAGTGAGTGAGATATGGAGAGAGTGATAGGGAGAAAGATAGGGAGAGAAACTCTGTGAAAATTTTGCTTCAGTCATAATTCGACAGAAGTACAAATACTTACCAGAGAGAGACAATGGTCATTTACAAACATCATTACTGAACAGAATTGATATCTTAAACGGTCAATGAATATCTTAACTGTGTAAAGTGTGACAGGCCAGGTGACTTCTTGTACGATGAGCTATAGACTGTAGACAGTGTGTGTCACAAGGTATTTGGACAGCCTCCAGCGATCAGTCCTGTTAATAAACGTTGGCGACAAGGGAGGTGACAACATCAGGTGACAACAGACGTTAGAGGCAGATCAACTGTCAATGTTGATCAAAGCCAATTGGCCATGATGAAGGTATCCGTCATACTGTTTACCAAGTATATCTGTGAATGAGTGATGCAGACTTTAAACACAGGCTACGTGATGTCTGCACAAAATTAAAGGATTTTATATAAAACCAGCTCTGAACTGTTGCGTATAATATTTCAAAATGTATTATAGTTTCAATATTCTTAGGCAAATCGTCAAGTTTTAAAAGACATTGGTTGCTTTGTCTCTATGCCAAGTCTTAGTAGCATCTCGCTTGAAGAGATGGTGGACATACATTTAAAGTAAATATAAGATTGATGTTTTTGTCAGTAATTTGAATTCACATTGGAGACATCAAAAACATACAGTTACAGAAAATTATGTATCTGCGTAGATTTTTAACAGATGACGGAAAATGAGTCTACAAAACCCGAAGGTGTATTGCAATAGGGAAATTGTTATATAGGAATAAAGTATCGCTGCCGACACTTGAGTTTGAACATAGATCGCCAGTGCGCAAACACAGGCGACCACATTATTGAATTAAGTAGACCACATGACCATAGAGGAAACGCATATACGGAATGTAGCGTGAAGTCTAAACTCTCGCTTCTCATTCTCTATCCTCTATTACTATACGGACCGCTATTCTCTACTCTATTCACTGTACGATTCCTCTATTCAGATCACTATACGGGTTACTTGTCGAGCAGTTTTTATCGAGCAATTAGCGCAAGTGTTATTCGAAGGCGTTTGACAACAGTATTGTTCAACACCGTTACTATAGTTGTAATCTGCGATTACAAAGTCTCTACTACGAGGAGCATTACGAAAGTAATAACGAGTATTCGTTGGCACCACTAAAGTGGCAACAAGTGTTTGTTGAGTCACAAAAGAAAGGTATCTTCCAAAAGGCAAATAGAATATTACAAAACTGAAGGGATAATTTTCTAGAGTGGAATGCTGAGAATGCCATTAGTAGAACATCTGAGCAACGAGAAAGGCTTAAGGTAAAAAAAAGTAGGAACAAATACTTCTTCATCTATGTTCCAGTCCCTTCAGGACGTGGACGATCATGGCTTTCCACAACTTCCTGTATTTTGTAGTCTTTCGAAAATTTGGTCTTTTTGATATATCTCTTAACCTCTGTTCTGCCAACCATTAACATTAAGGTAGCATATGCGCTGATTTTTTTTCTGTTCCTCTTGCCTTCGATTTGACCTGTGAGTGTCATATTTTACAAGCCTTCTTTCCTCGTTATATGCCCAAGAAATTTTTTATTATTTCTTTTTAATTCTCTGGATTCACAAAAGAGGACTGAATTTGGGGGGGGGGGCATAAAAATGTAAGAATGCCTAGAGAATATATTAGATTGGTGCAAAAATAATGACGTTTTCTCACATATGTTACTATGTGAGAAAACGTCATTATTTTGCACCAATCTAATAGCACTCATTGAATGTAAGTGAAACAGGCAAAGCAACGAGCAATCTAC
Organism: Acanthosepion lycidas; assembly: GCA_963932145.1. Classification (NCBI taxonomy): domain Eukaryota; kingdom Metazoa; phylum Mollusca; class Cephalopoda; order Sepiida; family Sepiidae; genus Acanthosepion; species Acanthosepion lycidas. Next base: position 75,394,195 of record OZ010577.1, read on the forward strand.
AAAAAGATGTAAGAAATGTTCATAAGTCACTTATGCAACTTATAAACAGTAAATACGTTACCGTGTTTTAACTTAATAAGCACAATAGTGGCAAAATGATTTTTATACTTTTGCTTTTATAAATCAGCTTGGTTTGGTTGATTTTGTTTAGCGACATATAAAATTCTATTGGTTATGTATTGCCGAAATCTAAATAATTAAAACACAATTTTATAACATCAACTAGAGATAAAATTTATTGCTGATATTTTTGCTATAAAAACATATTACTGGTATTTTTGTTATAGAAATGTATTGCTGGTATTTTTGCGTCATATAGGAATAAAGTGTTGCTGCCGTCACTTCGGTTTGAACACCCATCGCCAGAGAGTAAGTACAGTGGACCGCATCTTGAAATAATTAGATCACATAACGGGGAAAGGAAAGATATATATATATATATATATATATATATATATATTATATATATATATATATAAGAAAGAACAGTAAGATATATAATCCGGTGTTCTTATAGATATTTTTATTTTTACAAAATAGTGCTCAATGTAAATTTACAGAGCATTAATATTATAAGTTAATAGACTTAAAATATGGTTTTTCGCTACACAGTTCCAACCATGTTTCAAAAATGGAAGCTAAAAGACCCTAATTTAATTTTGTACTTAAATTAAAGACATGAACAAAAAAAATGCCGTTAGAATTTTAGCCGTTAATAAAAAAAAATCCAGACGACACGCTTTTAACGGATGTTAGATTTCATTGAAAAATACATCCCTACCCACTACCAAAACGTAACAATAACTGATACATTAAAATATAAACATATTGAACATACTGACACCCCTAGTCTAGCAAAATAGATTTATCTGTAACCTTGGAAACATGAATTTTGTTTTAGCTGTGTATTTAAAACCATGTAATTTTTAAAGTTACTCCAAAATTCGCTTGAGGATGAAATGAAAGTGATATCTTTCCTTTCCCTGTTATGTGATCTAATTATTTCAAGATGCGGTCCACTGTACTTACTCTCTGGCGATGGGTGTTCAAACCGAAGTGACGGCAGCAACACTTTATTCCTATATGACGCAAAAATACCAGCAATACATTTCTATAACAAAAATACCAGTAATATGTTTTTATAGCAAAAATATCAGCAATAAATTTTATCTCTAGTTGATGTTATAAAATTGTGTTTTAATTATTTAGATTTCGGCAATACATAACCAATAGAATTTTATATGTCGCTAAACAAAATCAACCAAACCAAGCTGATTTATAAAAGCAAAAGTATAAAAATCATTTTGCCACTATTGTGCTTATTAAGTTAAAACACGGTAACGTATTTACTGTTTATAAGTTGCATAAGTGACTTATGAACATTTCTTACATCTTTTTGTAGATTGCTCGTTGCTTTGCCTGTTTCACTTACATTCAATGAGTGCTATTAGATTGGTGCAAAATAATGACGTTTTCTCACATAGTAACATATGTGAGAAAACGTCATTATTTTTGCACCAATCTAATATATTCTCTAGGCATTCTTACATTTTTATGCCCCCCCCCCCAAATTCAGTCCTCTTTTGTGAATCCAGAGAATTAAAAAGAAATAATAAAAAATTTCTTGGGCATATAACGAGGAAAGAAGGCTTGTAAAATATGACACTCACAGGTCAAATCGAAGGCAAGAGGAACAGAAAAAAAATCAGCGCATATGCTACCTTAATGTTAATGGTTGGCAGAACAGAGGTTAAGAGATATATCAAAAAGACCAAATTTTCGAAAGACTACAAAATACAGGAAGTTGTGGAAAGCCATGATCGTCCACGTCCTGAAGGGACTGGAACATAGATGAAGAAGTATTTGTTCCTACTTTTTTTTACCTTAAGCCTTTCTCGTTGCTCAGATGTTCTACTAATGGCATTCTCAGCATTCCACTCTAGAAAATTATCCCTTCAAATCTAGTTTCCTCAATAGGGAGATTGTCCAACATTCAAGGCAAACATTTCTAACGAGATTTTCTATGTCTTAATATTTTTTGGGAAACAGAATTCATTATGTGTGTACACCTTCGGATTTCAGTGTCACGTATTCCCTAGTCTGCTATTAGAGATCCTAAAAATGGGGACTGAATTTTAGTTTTTGCTTTGAAACAACTTACAGAAATAAAAAAAAAATCTTGTATAAATGGTTCAGTAGAAAAAGAACGGGCGCTTAATTGCCATTTGATTACCCTTTGAATGTAAAAGAATTCGTGTGACGTAAAAGAAAAACGCAAAAATAAAACTCCATCCTAAAATGATGATTTTCAAATCACTTAAAAAGAACTTTTATCACAAACGAATTTAATTAGCAATGGATGCGTAGACCATTTAAGTAAAATATTTTTTTTCTTCTTTATTGTGTTCAAATTTTATTTTTCCCTGGTTACTGTTAAAAAAATTATTTCTTGCGTTCTTTTTTGCCTTTTTTTGTTTTCCCTCTTTTTAGTTCCTCAGACTTTTTTTTTTATATTTGTAAACATATATTTTCTATCGCTATTTTCGTCACTTAGTTGCATTTTCTAATTTCATTTTAAATCGCGCCTGATAATTAGTTTTGCTATGTTAAGGGGAAAACTAGTATCTGATAAACGCTCAGATATTGATTATAACAAACAATGGCATTGCGAAAGCCTAGTAAGCTATTCTATAATATAAAACAGAGTTTATATATATATATATATATATATATATATATATATATATATATATATATATATATATATATTACACAGGAACGTCTTATTAACATTTTTCAATTTCATGTAACTACACAAAATTTCGCATCTGTTTATCATCATTTGCCTTTATAAAGTCAAATTACGAAACGCGTCGACAAGGACTAAGTTGTCTTTTCCGATTGTCTATTTTATTCAATTTGTCTTCTCTACAGATTTATTCTGAGCATTTTAACAAACATACACGCACGCCCCCCCAAAAAAAAATACAGTAATACATAGCACATGCTCTGGATTCAGTTTATTCACTTTCATTGAATCTGTCATACATTGAGAAGGTCTGTATAAACGCAATTATTTTCGTGTCACCCATCTGAAATAGAAAATTATATTATGTAGGGGTGACCAGACTTTTTGACCACCCTGTACATATATATATATATATATATATATATATATATATATATATATATATATATATATAGTTTATGCAAAACTAGGTAATCCGTATGGGTAGACCCAAGGAGGATGATATCCAGAGAGCTCAATGTAAATTCAGAGCAAATATGTTTGAATAAAAACAGATCACTTTAAGGTTCCACAACCCTTTTAAATGGCTCTGGATCATCAGACTTTACTTCCAAAAGTTGAAATGAAAAAAAAAAAATGTGTGTGTGTATGTGTGTATGTGTAAAAATCAAATTACCAAGGTAATCATCTCACTATAATAGAAGCCATGTATATTAAATTTCTTTCTCCTACTATCAACCTCACCTTATTTAATAGTGGGAATGGTGTACTAAATGTTTTTAAAAAACGGAAATATGCTCAAGTTATACTCGGAATAAACACTCCTGTCCAAAACAACGCTAAAATAAAAGAAATAGACGGTTAAAACATAAAGAAAAAATTAACTCTTATAACAAAACCACCTTGAAAATGGCTAAACAAGTGTCTGAAAGCGCTTGGGACAATCGACATTATGGACAATATTTGTAATCTCTTACTCCCACCACGTAAGAACAGTGGAAAAAAAACTAAACAAAAACTTAATTAAATTTTACTTGTTTGCCATATTTAAATATTGGTGTTGTTAGGTTGTTACCATAACGTTTCGACCGGTTGGTCCACTGTTCATCATTAGGCTTACTTACAGGTAATTCTGAATTGAACTCTTATTCTACGGGCGTAGAGTGTTCTCGTTCCACCATCTATGTCTTGGGATATGTTGTTTAGTTCTTATTTTTAGTACTGCTCAGTTATTGCTTGCTCTATTTCTACTGAGTCCACTTACTCACTGTCTGGCACAGGGATCGAACTCACAGTTACCATGTCATCCTGACAGGGCACGTAAAAGAAGAACATTATCTAAAAACATTCATTGTTTTGCGACGACCTTTATCATCTGGAATCTTAAATATGTCATTCTTTATTTTTTCTATTTCCTGATTATTTTCACTTTCATTTACGTTTTCATTCTCCCTCCTACCTTCTTTCTCTATTTCTTAATTTCTTTCCGTCTTTCATTTTTGAACTCTTTCTTTCTCTTAGTTTCTTTATCTATTTCTTTCTTTCAATTTCTTTCTTTCTTTCCTTTTAATTTCATTCATTCAATTTTTTTCTTACTTACTTTTCATTTCTTTCTTTCTTTCTTTCGATGTTTCTTTGTTTTATGTTTTCATTGTTTCTTGCTTGCTTTCCTTTTTTCATTTATTCGTTCTTTCTTTCCTTTTCCCTTCTTTTTTTTCCTTCCTTCTTTCTTTCTTTCGTTTTCTTTTTTTTTATAATTCTTTCTTTCATTTTCTTTATTTCTGGTTTTTGTTTTGTTTGCTTGTTTCTTTCTTTCTGGCTTGCTGTCCTTTTTCTGTTTTCAGACTTGCTTTATTTTTTATTTCGTTGTTAACTTCGGTTTTTATTTTGCTGTTTTTCTGTTTCTTGCTTCCCATTTTTTTTTCTAATTTCCTTTGTGTTTTTTATTTTCTTGCTTTCTTTTTTATTTGTTGCTTACCTGCTTTGCATTTTCATTCATTCATTCATTCATTCATTCATTTTATTTCATTTTTACTTTGTTCTTTTTTTCTATTTTCTTTCTTGCTTTTCATGTTTTTTATTTAATTTTCTTTCTTTCTTGCTTTCATTTTTTCTTTCTTTCTTGTTTGCTTTCCATTTTCATCCATTCATTATTTCTTTGCTTTAAATTTTCTTTCTTTCTTTCTTTCTTTTACGTTTTACTTGACTATATATAAACTTTCTAATATTAATTTATTTCTTTGTATTCTTTCATTTCCCTTTAGTCTCTTATTTCTACTCATCTTTTTTTAATGGAAGAAAGAGCAATCAAAACCCCCACATTAACAGCAAGAAAATCATGCAAATATATCCCCCCTTTCATTATCGCAAACAAAATAAACAATCAATCACGGCGCAAAACAACTTAGAGAAAAATAATGCAAATACAAATCAAAACAAAATGTCTAGACATAAGCCAATCTTCTTTCAAAATTGCACAAACGCCAATCAATTATCCTAAAATTTATCAACTCCAATGAACCGGAAGTTTAAGAAGAAAAGCGCAGCGATATGCGCCTCCACACTTACACATATTGCTGTATGCATGATGCAATATCAGCTTTTCTGAAATCTTAATTACAACATCTGACAACTTCTTTACAAAGCTCTGTTTGAAAGACGATACTTTGTCTCATACGAAAGAGAAAACATTGAATTGACGATCAACCGTTTTCTAGCATCATAGTTTTGGTTTGCGATTTGAAGAAATCGCAAGAGAAAGTATAAGACTATTGAAGACATCTGGGTGACAAACGTAGTAAGATAGACAAAATCACTAAGTATAAATCTGTATACAGAGTATTTTTTTTAAGTACTTTTAAAATAAACTAAGAGTACTGAACTATTATGTAATATCGGTTCACTTATATAGCAGTGGTAGTTGAAAATTATCATAAAAATAAACTTGTTTCAACAGAAATCTGTTACTGCAGAAGGATGATGAGAATGGCAATGACTAAAAATGTGAGAAGCGACAAAGTGTTAGAGAACATGGAAGCAAAAAGAATACGTATATATAAACTTAAGAAAGAAACAGATTAAATATCTAGGGCACATATGAGGAAAGCGGTCTTAGAAAATTTGAAACTCACATGACAGATTGAAGGCAAGAGGGACAGATGAAAACAACTCATGACCTACCTAACAACCTTGTATAAATAGATGGCAGAAAAGGGTTTAGGAGCAAAACGTCAAAATTTACTAAGAGATACAATGGAAAGGAAATTGTGGAGGGCCATGATCGCTAACGTGCTGGAGGTACATGTCAGATAGAAGAAGAATATCAAAGAGATAAAATGTTCGAGAGCATTCAATAAACGCTGCCGTAATTCACTTATTGCAGTAAAGGGGCGAAAGATGAGTCAGCATTTGAATTGTGCTGGTTAACGGTGATGAAAAGAGAAAGGTTGGTATTTATATACGCCCTGTTGCAAGATGCAATGCATCAAAAGGCTTTCTTTGAACATAAGAAGGTAAGGCAGATTTCTACGTAGGTATTTGCATAAATTGAATAGTTGCACTAGTACATTGCCGCCGGCTTCATTTATGGCAATAGAGACATGGTAAAGGGTAGAAGAAAGTGGTAAACGGTAAGTTTCTCGTCCGAAGTGGAGACAAGGAAAGAGAAAAGTCTCTGTGAAGAGAAAAGCCCGTTCCTTTCTTTCTTTCTTTCTTTCTTTCTTTCTTTCTTGCCCTATTCCTATCTGTGTACTCATTGTATGGTACGGTTTTCTAATTGGTTTATACACGCTGGTGGACTGATGCCATGCATAGAAATTGGTAGTAAATATCTACTTGAGTCTTTTGATCTGTTTTCAAATAGAATTGATAGATAAGATTTCAGATTTAAATTTTCAAGGCGAGCACACTTCATTTAAATAATGTCAAAACTTCTGTCTGTCTAACAGTAAACCGAAGCGCGAAATAAATTAGAGAACGCATTATGCTAGATGATTTCGCTGACTTTTACTTGTAGAGTTGGTCTCTTCCTCATAATAATATAATGTGCAATGTAATAGGTAAAGTAGTTCACACTGTTTATCTGCTGGGGCCAGAACGTTGCACATTCTCACACCGAGCTAAAAACTGCTTTAGGGGCTTCTCAGGAAGGTGTGTATATGGATCAGCAACACCGTAAAATAGTGGAGGAGCAAGAATATAACCGGCAAGCAGCGATTGATAATGGTGTTAATCACCAAAAGAAAAGAAACATTACATCAAATTAAATCGTCATTCAAAGATGCCCTCTCTCAGCCGAGCAGGCTATAATGCTTACACGACATTCCGTGTTGACATCGACCAACGAAAATTCTATTATTAACAACTTGACAGCAGGCCCTGCGACTCAAATAGGTCAGACAACATTGCTTTTGGACCAGAAAAACTGGCAACGTATTATCTTACAGAACTACCAGATTCTTGCACTTTTATAAATTTACCATTCTTCTGTGATAGAATATTGCTGCCATGTCTGGTGCTTCTTATATGAATCTAAAGTTTCTTGGCAGGATCCAAATATGTCACCTTCCTACCGTTGTAACGTTCCCGTCTTTTGCTTTTTCTATAAATAATTCCACGTTAATTGTTCGGATGAGATTTCCTCTTTGGTATCTTAACTTCACGAATTTAAGCACAGTACTAGTTTCGTAGCTACGTCTCATCATCTTACTATTGGGACTGCTAGATTTAAAGAAAAGTTCTATGTTAATAGCTTTCTTTCTCGCACGTCTCACTTGTGGAATTCTCTTCCGGTCTCTTGCTCTCTTGCCAGCTACGATCTTCGAAAATTTAAACGAAACGTCAATGGTCACTTTCTGTCTCCTTAAATTCTGTTCTTGTATTGCCATCTCTCGTTAATGATTTTTTTTCTCAGATTATTTCACATTTGGCAACACCTTGTGTCTTTGTAGAATAATCGCATTGATGATTTGGGAATGAATTAATAAAACGAAATTATTAAAAATAAAGAAAATAAAGATGCGTCTTATATCCAGCTCTTTCGAGTGGAAGGTATGAGAAGAACACATCTAGTTATATGGAGGAAACACGAGTGGTAATGTGCAAGGGAACACACGTGGTCATACAGAGAAGACATGTAGCTATGCGTAGGAGAATACACGTGGCTATGTTTAGGAGAACATATGTGGGTATGGATTTAGAGTGTCATCGAGAAAGATGTGTGTGGCTCCATAATTATAGGGGGCATGGTTTATTTTGAATTTTTTTTTATCTTAGCAAGAAGCAGGAATGAAGCTCGAATCTTTGTTACAAATGTCAACACAGAGTCTGCTGCGGACGATTTGTAACCGTTTCTTGCCAGATTTATACACTATTAAGCATATATGAGCTATATTGCAGATATGGCTAAACTTTTTACAACTACAATGTAACTGAAACACAATTCCGCAAGAGAAATCTCTGAAATATGAGTGAATACATATGATTATGCTACGACTCCAGCAGCAAGTAGAATTCATGATAGGTTCCGTAGTGACAGTTATTCAGGCGAAGGGAGGAGCTATGGCTTATTGGGTATGTATTTCAGTTTCTTGGTTGTGCAATTCATATATTTGTGCAGGTAATATTTGCAATATCATGTGCTATAGGTCTGTATAGGTTTACGTTGCGTCTCATATGTCATACTTAGATTTCCTTATTTTTAGAATGTTATTAACAGATTCAGGGAACTAATTGAACTGTTACTGTCCAATATATTTTACACACACAGACACACACACACACACACACACTTTAGTTTCCTTTCTTTCACCATACAGTCAGTTTTAGATCCACTGAAGTGACAGGGCGTAATCGAGTACTATTTTTTCCTCAAATTAAGTCATTTGCAGTGGTGTGCATTAATATGAATCTATTTTCGGGGGGGGGTGATCAAATTTGTTTATCCTTGAAAACTATAGCGTGATCTGTGATTGCATCCCATTTTTATCACGTGCCGACACTATTGTCCCGACTGTCGATTAGTTGTCTTACGGTCATTGTCTGCGACGGACATTACTCCAAGGAAGCGTATGAAAATTTCTAATACTGCATGAACACGCTGGCACATCCAAGTACTTGACTGGCACGAAAACTCTCCTGACATATCCAGATGAGGTATCTGTGGTCAGTCTGCAAGGTACGACTTCGTGGAATTGTCATGACGAACATGATGGTTAAACAACAAAGAAAATGCTTGTGCATTTTGCTAGCATTTTCCTCATTCTAATAAAAGCATTACAAATTGCCAATGTATTATACTAGCCTTATAGAATAAGTTACTATAATTTATTTAATCTAGATCTGTATTTTAGTTTTTCAAATTTTAAAAATGACACTACTAACAATAAAAAAAAAACAACAATAATAATTGTAATACAAAGAGAAGCGATATTATTAATCATTGCAATGCCCATGAGCACGTGGCAAAAAATGCCCGTAAAACTAGCGCTGATAATCATAAGCATGAATGTAAGTAAGGCATTCGTATGAATAGAATATGTATTCTTTGGTTTAGATTGGTTTGGTTAATTTTGTTTTACGGCATATCAACCTCAATGGGTTATTTAATGCCAACAACATTTTTAGGATAGATTCGTATGAATAGAATATGTATTCTTTGGTTTAGATTGGTTTGTTTTATTTTGTTTCACGGCATATCAACCTCAATGGGTTATTTAATGCCAACAACATTTTTAGGATAGATTCGTATTCGTATAAGAACGTAAGTAGAGCATAACAACATTTTGGAGATGGGAAAAAAAGATGAAGCAAAAAGAGGATTTCTATGAGTAACTTATTTTGTTGTCTTTTTACCTGAAAAGAAAATTACATATATATATATATATATATATATATATATATATATATATATATATATATATATATATATATATATATACTATCGCTCGAGCGTTAAAAATTAGACGAAATCTTTCTATAAATTCTATAACTCACTAATATTTTTTTACCAGAAAAGAACGTTTATATAGAAATAATAACCCCCGAACATTGAAAATTAGGCGAAAAGCTTCTATAAATAAACTCATAACCAGTATGTGTGAATGAAACAAACATTCAAAAAATAATCAACAAGAAAATCGATTAAACAGAATAGAATTGCAATACAACTGCTGTAATATTCCATTAAAAGACACTTGCGTAAGACGTATAAAATGGATAATATTTGAGTTCAGCACATTGGTTGACACCTAGCAGAGATCTTGCTTATGGTATTGCTATAAGTTTTGAATTCAGAGTTGTTCTTCTCCTAGACTGGTTGTCAACCACGTCCAGATAGCCAAGTTTGTTTTGATATTTAACCTATTGCGGGCAGAGAGAAGAAATGGCTTCATACATTTCCCGATGATATTTGCGCGTAAGGGAATGTAATTTACTCGACTGGTGTTCAGACTCGACTCTACAAATTCTCAGTTCGAGTTGCTTATCTATTTACACTACTCGTACATTTATTTACACCAGAAATTTTCAAACATTTTTTTACTGCAACCCACAGCACGAACTCTTAGTTTCCTTTCTTTCAAATAGAATTGATATAAATTTGTATAATATGTCGCAAATATTGCGACATATTATACAAATTTGTATAATATGTCGCAATACATTTTCTATTGCGACATATTATACAAATTTGTATAATATGTCGCAATACATTTTCTATTGCGACATATTATACAAATTTGTAATAAATCAAAGACAAACTCTCTTCACTACGTTCATTTATTTAGCATCGATAATTTATTATAACCTTATGATCCACACATAGTGGAATTGATGTATCTATTTGCATTATCCATTTACATGAATATAAAATTATTACTTTTAGAAAAACAAATTTAAAGGAAATTCCGACACAAAAAAAGTCATTTAATGAGATGCATGCGCTTGTTTGTTTATAAGCAGCTGATTCCAACTGGCAACACAGGTAGATAATGCTAAATGCATATCAGGTGCAGTGTTGAGTCTGTTTCTTTTCTTAAATTGAGTTAATGTGGAAATTCACAGTTCACTCAAGTAATTATTGTAAAAGGCAACAAGAATAAAATAGCGTTTTTACTAAGTAATGGAAATTCTACTTTGTTCTTAACCCAAAACAAGATACATAAGAACTATATATATATATATATATATATATATATATATATATATATATATATAAAGTACAGTGTATGTGTGTGTGTTTGTATGTGTCTGTGTCTAAGCAACTCCACCGCTACCACTCGTCAGATTTCAATGATTCATAACCCATTAAGAAGACCTAAAAAGGTTAGGCGCAAGGAACGTTTTCGTTGATCTCAGATTCAGGTTTGCAAGAATATGCGACGATAAAAATATACATTAATACATTATACTAGCAATTATAGTTGGTTTCATAGTTCAAAGCAGGTAACTTTTATTTTGTATCCAAAATTGCAGTGTACATTTTATTATAAACTAGCTTAAAAGACGCCATATCGGACAGCATTTAAGCTAGATTCTGTGGAGGATTCTTGGTTTGCCCCATCATCCCAATAGCTAGAGAGGAGTAGATGCGATAATTCAACGATAACTCTTCTGCTGCCACTTAATTAAAAGAGAATTTATTGTACGTAGATCCTTATTTTCAGTACAATTATGTTTATTTCATGGGTGACAGAATAGGAGGACAGTTGTTATACTGGAACATACCTATTCTATTGTTAATAGACTCTCCCACATATAATAAGTAGTAGTAGTAGTAGTAGCAGTCGCCAGTGAGTTGGTCAGTCGACTGGCTGATCGGTTGAACTCTCTGCCTTCGGGAGGGAGGAACCCGAAGAAGGCTACGCCGAAGGAGGCTACGCCAAAGGGTGGATTCTCTTTCGGGGAGGTAAACCGACCCTGAACCCGTTTATACGGGTTCAATGGGCATATTTTTGGGCCGAGCCCACGGGCTCGGGGATCCCACGTTAAACCGGCCTTGTGCCACATGATGCCCTCGTAGGGGGGGACTAAATATCGTCGGTGAGTCAGTCGATGTCGGACATTAAAGCATCAACCACCACAACTAGATTGCTGCGTCATTAACTATTATATCAAGTTCCTAACGTTTTGTACGTCGAACCTATTTTAGGACCGACTTAGTGAAATACAAGCCTCCACTGTGAAACTACTCTATAACAACAGTTTATAAGATAAAATTAGTATAGTGTAAAGATGAAAATAATAGAAATTTGAATTAGTTGTACATTCAACATTTGGAGAGTTAGAGAAACATTATGGGTAATTCATTAAAACCTCTATTATGAAATCTACATGAATAACTGCGAAACTGGAGGTGAATTCTCCCGCCAATTCTGAGATTAAAAAATTAGCTACGGCTTTACTTTATAGCAATTTACACAGAAAAGATTCAATATCTGTATTGCATATTATCTACTTCTAGACGATATTATCCTTCAGGTTTAACTAATTTGCATATTGATTTTAAAGAAAAAGTTTATTTCATTAATAAACTGTCCTTCATTACCATTCTTTTCTTCCAGGATTATTTTGATTTTCATATAAAAATATAGTTCTATTTAGGAATATCGTCTTACGTAGTGTAGCAAATTTGAAATTTTGAAATTTGAAATTTGCATTTTACTTGTCCTACAACAAATTGTCATCTATTTGTAAGATTTTCCTCAACTATAACAATCCAATTTATGAATGAAATGTTCAATTAAAATTTTTATTTCAAAGATTTTAAGTAGTAAATATATCTTATTTTGCGAAGCGTTAGCGGTCGGGAAAAACCTGATATATATATATATATTATATATATATATATATATATATATATATATATATATATATATATATATAAAGGCACAATGTTAATATATATATATATACATATATATATAGATAAAGGCACAATTTTAAACAAATTAATAGGGAATGTGCTTTCCCTGTTTTGAAATTACTTGAAGAAGTCGAACATCTATAGAATTTGTTAATTGTAGGATGTCATCTGCTGTAATGCCGCGAGATATGTCAAGAATTGCTTCCCACAACTCAGCGTTAATCCTGAATTGTCGTCCGTTGGCCTACAGTCTTTGCTTCATGATGCTCCAAAGGTTTTCCATTGGGTTCAAATCCGGAGAATTTGCTGGCCACTTTATTTTTCGAGGTCCATCGAAGCCTAACTGTTTCAAATATTCAGTAGTCTTGTGAGCAGCATGTGAGGGAGCATTATCTTGCATAAAAACAATGGATCTTCTGAAGGGAACTCTTTGCTTTTTCATCCACGGTTCAAGATGCTCCTTCATAAACGCTATGTATGCATCAGCAGTCATTTTGACGGCATCTGGTACTCTACATGGGCCCACTAATCTTTTTCCAATAATACCACGCCAGATCATTATGCCTCCATCGCCATGTTGGCGTCTCAAACGCTGATGGCGATACTGTCCGTTCATTACCCAGCCTTTGCACCATCTATCTAGCCTATCAAGTGTTGCTCGAGTTTCGTCTGTGAACAAAACTTTAGAGTAGTCAATTTTCATATTGTCCTCGGCCCATTTCAATCGATTTTGAATTTCTCGTCAACGAAAGCTTCGATACAGGTTTGACTGTTGTTGCTATTTCCCTCAGATACCGACACCGAGTACTTTTAGACACAGTAGGATCCCCAATACGACTGATAAGATCTTTACTGGTAAGTCCAGGGTTCTTCGTGGTCTGTCGTTTAAGTCGTGACATGAGACGACGTGAAATAACCCTCGGCTTGCCTTTACCTGCCCTTTTGCGTACTTGTGTAAGGTTGTGAACTTTTTCACTGTTTGATGCCACCTCCTTATCATTTTAGAAATTTCTAGGGTGGATTTACTATCAGCTCAGAGTTCTGAGGTGATAGTTTTCTTTTCAGCATCACTTAAACTGCTTTTACGGCCCATCTTTTCACTAAATTCTTACACTTTTCTAATAATTTGACACGCTCAAATCACCGTGCTGATAACAAATATAGCGTCAGTTTGTTTACATTGCGCATATCAGTACGAAAATTTCAGGGATTGCGCAGGTCAGTGTTGCCAACCTTGTGTGAAAATCTTATGTGAATTGATTGGACGGTTTTTGAAATATTAGAAATAAAATTATCTCGATAATAATTCGGCACGTATATATGTGTGTGTGTGTATGTGTGTGCGTGTACGTATGTATGTATATAATACGAGCTTACTACCGATGATTCATGGGTGTTGTGGAACATTTAGAGTTATTAATATTTTGCACTTTCATATCACATGCACATTTTTTCCCCTTCTGTCTTGTCGCAAACCATTTTATTTAATTCGCGACCCACTAAATGGTCGGGACTCACAGTTTGAAAAACACTGATTTACAACAGCCATACATCCAATGAATCAAATGGAAGAAAATGTCTAAAAAGATAACAAAGATAATAGAACAACAAAGAACACAAGAGAGCCAAAAACGGCAGCACGGTGATATATTTTTTGTTTCTTTCATCCAAATATGCCTGTTCTCACTTCTCTGTCTGAGAAGGTCCCCGAGTATCTTACTTCCTTGGTAATCACTGTAAGCTAAATTGGGCTCATGCTAAATTAGTAGAAAAAATTTGAATGAAATAACGAAGGAATTGATATCGATGCATAAAGTCTTTTTGTATGAAAATAAAAGAGAGCGAAAAAGTTAGTGTTGAGGGTTGAGTCAAATAGGCAATCAAAAGACACAAAGCCGTATTATAAAATATTGATAATAGCTACTACTAATTTTCAGTAGAAGTGGTAACACAGGACGACTATGGGATGAGAAATCTCCAAATGGAAAAAAAAAACGTAAAGAAAATCAGTTGTTTAGATAATTCAAGAAACAAATTTTCATAACTATGGCCATGTTATCTACTGCAATTCTTTGTCTGTATCAAAGTCAAGCTGAATGTTTCGAAGAACTAGAAATTCGAGAAAGAATGAAAAACATTCGGAGAGCAGACTTATTAAACTATCAGTTACAACTGGTGTCAGATTTGAATGTATTTTTTTACAATAATCTTCCCTTTGTACAAGATCAAAGAGCCGCTCGAGGTAGAGAGTTATAAGCTAAGAGGTTAGGAGCACAGTTTATGAGTATATGTGCGGACGATAACGGTTAAAATTAGTTTTTGACAAATTGCAATGATCGGTGAAGCATCCACTTGGAAGTCGGTTCTACAAAACATCGGTTCGTGGGAACTTACATCTCACCGATTGAATACAAAGAGAATGGAGCTGGTTCGCTACAATGTGCGCAGCATGACGAGTTTTAGCCGTGAAATCTAGAACTGGTGGAATTATGGAATAGCATCTCTTGGTAAGTTTTATAAGAGTTACTCGATGTAGAACTTAAATAAATGCCGTGAAAAGACGCATCATAGTCTTAAGCTCCATTTTGTTTTTGCGTACTTACTCATCATCCTGGGTATGACGATAAACTACATCCAGTAGCGAGGCCTCCGATCAAGAGGTTTTGAGGAACGTGGAACCACCTCTTAATTTATCTTGTTGCCAGTTCCACGCAGACCTGGGGTCGTAGCACCTGTTAGTGCCCCAGCTATGGGCAAATAATTAATCCACCAAAGTGGTGTCAAAAAACCATGAAAGTGTAAAAATAGATTTTTATAGTAAAAATACCAACTATATATATAAACCCATCTACAAAAATACGTCAGTGAAACCTGATCCACAAACTGATTTTTCCCAAATAAATACATACGAACCGATACTAAAAATCTTGGCATTGATGTTGGTCTGCCGTAAAACAAAATAAATCAAACAAAACCGTACTTACTCAATTATTTTTTTGTCTACACTACAGGTGGCTTGTTACCAGTTAATCTACCGGATTCGCGGATTATTCTAATCTACGTACTTACTTAAAAATCACTTCCCAACAGAGAGAAGAACATTTCATAAATTTTTGAATATGTTTAATTTGAGATAATTGGATGGTTTGTTAAATGAGATACGTTTTATTATAGATGAATCATCATCTTTGATTACAACTATGAATTTAGTATTTCATATAAACAAAAAAACAAAAACAACAGGTAACTAAAACATTCGAACCGATTTACTCATTTCATTCTTGTGTGTTCTTTCTGAAATAAAAAGTGATTACACTGCAAGACCTGATCCCAAATCGATTTTATAACACCTTTAAACAATCAATAAATAAGATATTGCAGAATAAAATATTTAATCGTCCTCATACGAAAATTTCCAACCACATCTTCCCGCCATCCATTTCTATCATTATTGGTCAGTTAAATTCTTCTTTTATGAGTCCAGTTTCGCCTGTGAGTTAATCGATGAAGGTTTTTGTTGGTCAACATCTTTTGATCTTTCCTAAATAATTTGGATCTCAAAGTATAAGCCAATGCACAATTTTTGATTTACTTCTCAAGTAATGTTCACTAATACGAAATCGTTTTTCGAGGATTGATGACGTAATCTTTGGTAGGTTATCACGTAGTTCTTCATTGAAAACGTGTCCTTTCTTCCGGATGATATTTAGCGTTATTCACAATAGTCAAGATTATGTACAATCTAGCTTTTTGCCAGTGATTTTCTCCTACTGCTTGACCTGTCTTCTGGTATACTACCACTGTCGTAGATTTCATTTAATATTTCTGTAATCTTGTCAATGCCGAAATCGTCTAAGGCTGCTAGAATCTCTATTACAATTCCGTCTGGCCCTGTCGCTTTGTTTCTGTTCAATTTGACCTGTGCAGCTCCCATTTCGGTTTTTAATATTTCCGGTCCTTCGATATTTCTCTATATTTTCAGTTGTTTTCTTTCGTCATAGAAGAGTTCCCCGATATATTGGTTCAATCTCTGAAGTATTTTTCTTTCTCTAATATCAAAGTTTTGTCCTTGGATTTTATTCAACCTGTTAGTGAGCATGTCTTTTGTCCTGTTATTTCTCTTATTTTTTATGCATAAGCTGTGGTACTCATTATTTCTATTTCTGCACATTTATTGTTGATCCATTCTTCATTAGCTTGGCTTCATTTGTTCTTTATTTCTTTGTGTAATTTTCTGCATTCCGTTCCGTGTCTTGGCATTGTTTTCTATCTCCTTTGCATCATGTCAAGAATCTCATTTGTCATCTATTCCTTTTTTTTTTCTTTTCTGTTCCTTTGAAATGATTTCGTTTGCTGATATCACTAAACCTTTTCTTTATGTGTCCCACTTCAGGTTTCTATTTTGTCCCTTGCATCTTCATTTCATAGTGACCATATATTTTGCCTTCAAGTTCGGGTCGTTAATAAGACTGTTGTATTGAAATTTGGGTGATGTGTTAGGCGTCTTCAGTATCCGAAGTTTCATTCTTAGTTTACATATAACAGTGAAGTGATCGCTTCCACGGTCTGCACTTGGATAGGTTTTGCAGTGTACAACCGCATTCCAGAATCTCTTGTTGATGGTTATGTAGTCGATTCGGTTTTCCCTTTCTCCTTCTGAGCTTGTCTATGTCCATAATTATCTTGGATGTTCTTGGAACAAGATATTTGCCATTATCTGGTCATTCACCGTGCAACATTAGGGCCATTTTCTTCCCCGTTTGTTGCGGGTCCCTAGATCAAATTTGCCAGCTATTTCACCATACCTCTCCTTGACTACTTTGGCATTCAGACCTCCCATGATAATTAAAATTTCTTGGGATTTACACAGAGCATTGTCTAGCATAGAGAGGAAAGTTTCAATTTCTTCTTCCGTGCTTTGTGCTGTCTTTGCATATACAGTCATAGCAGATATGTTGAAAGGTTTTCCTTTTAGTTTAACTACAAGAATTCTACAATAAATATATTTTAATAAGATAGGGATTATATTAAACTGAGGTAAAACTTTTAATATTGTAAAGCTTTAGAAACACTTTCAAGTAACAATTGAAACTATATTTTTACAACTTAGTGGTCGTTTTAAAATGAAGTTATATAGTGTTTTATACAAATAGACATTGACTGAAGCTGATGTTACCAGAAAGATAGAAGGCTTCAGTTAATCTTCACTAAGTTAAGTCGTTAAAATTTGTTTCAATTTTTAACATGGGCTCCAAATTTTCTATGCAACATCCGCAACAGGAAAAAAACGTATTCATTTCCAGGATCAGGAGTTATCATTATTTACACTATTCACATGCGGACTACTATCCTCATCTTTGTTGTTCTTATCACAACGTTTCGGCCTTTGTACTCTCCGGCCCTCATCAGATGTATGTCGATCCGGATAACTTACAAGGATCCTTTATTTAATCTGAATCCTTTATTTAATCTGCGCTGCATCAGCAGCACACATCAGCAGCCAGTTTAGGTTTAAGGCTCCAATTTTCTCATACAGAATGGTCTCACTGGACAATATTCTAGTAGATTAAAGAATTGGTTCGTGAATTTGGTGACATAGGGATTATTAATTTCCTTGGCCGGGTGGTGGGTACTTGACCTCAGTAAAACTAAGCCCAGCAATAACTGAGCAGTACTAAAATCGGAACTAGACGATATATCCCCAAACGTGAACAATTACCCCCGTACATAAAGTGTTCAATTCTAAATTCATACATCTGATGAAGGCCGGACAGTACATCAACCGAAACATTGTGATGACAGCAACTAATATGTAAATAGTGTCAATAATGACTTCATTATTTTATATTCTTTCATATTCAGAATTTCAATAAATCAATTATCTCTCGAGGTCAATATCAATACTTTGCTCATTATCCGCCTCTACAGGAATTCTGAGTCTCAGTTTTAATTTTCTGTAAATTAAATTTTTTCTACTATTTAAAAAAATAAATCTTATGTTAAAGTCTGTTAAAATAAAATTTTACGAAAATTGCGTTAACTTTGTTCGATTTCTACCGTTTAGTTTCGGGTCTTATTCGATCGGAATTTTGTCTGGGAGTTTGCGCAGCAGCAGTTGTCACGCCACGCCAAAATGGTGGTTTTGGTGCATGGCGGAACGAATCGATAGATAGTGCTGGTGAAATATCGAGTTAATTCACTTAGAATTGATTTGAGGTGATGTCTGAAATACTTGCAGAAACAACTCAGTGGTTTGAGCAGTCGACTGGAAGTAATAATGTGTAACATTCAAACAAAATCCTTCAAGATTTTCGATTTTTTTAATTCAATGAAGTCAACGAAGAGCGAGAGAGCGAGCGAGAGAAAGAGAGAGAGAGAGGGAAGAAGAAGAAGAAGAAGAAGAAGAAGAAGTCTATCCATGAGTGAATTTACTGGAGTTTATCAAAAACTAGCAAGATTACCTAGAGTTGTCTTGGTTAAAACAGCGCGAGGAAATCGGGAATCTTTTCAGTCTTCAAGATCTTGGAAGTGTTGTAGCAATCTTTATCAAATGATAGAATATTTAAACGTTTCAGATTTATAGAACAAAAGGAATATTCTTATTATGCTATTTCTAATAATATAAATTCAATATGGGTAGAATGTGTTAAATTTTAAACCCAAACTTATTAATTATATTGATGGACAGTTTCCTCAGAAATGAAGACGAGACTTGAAGCCACCGAAATATGGTTCTACAGAAGGATCCTGAGAATACTTTGAACTGGACATGTCAGTAACAAATAAGTTTTAAGGAAAATAGAAACAAAATGACACTTATGCTTAAAACTAGAAAGAGGCAGTTTAAATGTCTAGCGCAAATAACGAGGGAAGGGTGCTTGGAGAATTTGATACTCACTTGCATATGAAAAGCATGCAAGAGTGAGGTGATCAGTACATAATCTACCTAACAAGAGACGAAGGATCTGAATTTGTGGAGAGGCATGGTAAATAATGACTTGAAGAAAGACAACATTTAAAAGTATTAATATTATCTTGGATTTGTTTTTATTACATGAAACATTATCATCCATTATAAATTCCTGAACAATATATTTTTTTCAATCTTATATATAAAATTCGACAAAGTACGCCTCAAGGACCTGCTAGAACTGCTCAGCAACCTTGATATATTCGGGAAAGATATAATAATCAAGAACCTATACTGGCAGCAAACGGCATGCATTCGCATCGAGAATTAGCTCAGCGAATATACAAAAATAGAAAGACCCGTAAGGTGTCTTCTCACCGGACTTATTCAACCTACAGCGAGGCAATTCTGAAGGAACTGGAGATTCTACCAGGATTCATCATTGGCGGCCACGACCTCACCAACATAAGATACACAGATGACACGATATTGATAGCAGAAGGTAGCGAGGGAGCGCTAGAAAAAAGGACTAACCATAAACTACAAGAAAGAATGCATGCTAATCAGTAAAACGATGAGCCCAAAATGCGACTTGCAGGTCGAGAATACTTAAAACAAACATGTGCGGAATTATCTGTGAAATATCATGACGGAAGACGATAGGTGAGATGTTGAGATTCGAATACGGATTGGGTTGGCCAACGATGCATTCCAGAAGCTGAGCAGAGTACTCCGAATTATGAGGATTTCTATGGTGGTAAAGAAAAGAGTACTGAGCTGTTACGTGATATCTGTCCTCCTATACGGCAGCGAATGTGGACGCTATCCTCAAGGATGAAGAAGAGACTCGGGCCGGCTGAGATATGGTTCTACAGAAGGATGCTGACGATATCATGGTCCGTGCATGGGAGCAACGATGAGGTCTTGGGGAGGATGCAAACAAGGAGGAAGCTTATGCTTAACGTAAGAAAGGGACATATTTCTCGGACACATGATGAGAAAGAAAGGCCTGGAGAATCTGATACTCACGGGACGAATAGAAGGAAAAATGAGACAGTGGAAAGCAGCGCATGACATACGTGGAGGGCTTGGGAATGTTGATAGGGGAGTGTGGTCTGGGGGAGTTGGCAGAAATACAAAACCTGTTGCGAGCCATAAGGGATAGGGCGAACTGGAGGTCCATGATCGCCTACGTCCTGAAAGGACACGTCTCATAAAAAGAAAGGTATGATTATCAAAGAATTTTGAGGTTTTGTCTCTGAAAAGGTGACTTGTGATATTCCGTCCTAAATATTCTGCTAATGCTGCATACACCTTTGAATAAAAAAGACAAATACATTCTTCTTGTTATTGTTATTTCTCAATAAACCAGTTTCAGGCCAATTGGTGTGGAGGAAAAGAGAATACATTTCCTCACGCACACATAGTGTCGACATTCCATATTATTACATCCTCCTGCTAAATTATTCTTCAGTCATAAGTTCTATTACTCATTACTATATAATATATATTTAGTAGATACATGTATTTTTAGCAGACAGCTGTTTTTAAGCAGTTTAATTTTCGTCTGTAGGCCTGGACTTTTCACGTCCTGGGTATGACGATAAACTACATCCGGTAGCAAGGCATCTCATCTGAAGATTTTCGGATCGTGGAACCACTTCTTAGTTGGTATTGTCGCTAGCTCCACTCTGATCCGGGGTGATAACACATCTTAGGTCCCAACTATGGGAAAATAGTCACCCGCCAAAACTGTGGCGAAAACACTATAAAAGTAGAGTCAGTCTATATTTCCCCAAGGACAAATGGCACAGTGGATAAAGGCGCTGGTTAGATCGAATGACAGGACCCGAAGAGTGTGAGTTCAATACTCGGTTAAGGTAGTGGAGAACTTTCAGAGGGAAATTAGCAGGAGATAACTGATCACTGACATCCATCAAACATGGTACGTGGAACTAGAACAGTCTACCCCAGTGATCAAAATAAAAGTTCAGTTCGAAATTCCAACCACCTGAAGAAGTCCGGAGCGTACAACGGCCGAAACGTTGTGATAAATATGGCGCCAAAGATAACATTATATACATTATTCGGACAATTGTCCGAATAATGTAAATAATTTACTATGAAAGTATTTATATAAAAAAATATATAGTAAAAAATACCATCAATATGTTTTCATATTTAAATAAAAAATGACCAACAATACTTTTTTTTGTAAAGAAAATTACTAATGCTTCCACCAAAATTAAGTATCTGAATGAAATGACCCATGAGGAGTTGATATGTCGCTAAACAAACAAACTGGGCTTTTCGAGTCTTTAATAACGTAAATATGTTGAAAACCAACAGTTTCGTCAGAGCTTTCGAACATCAGCTGATTTATAGGATATAAGCATATTCGAAATTAATTACTGTGTAATAACAAAAGATAATTAATGGCTAAAAATACCTGTCATTTGAAGGTAATTGTAGACATAAGGAAATGTCACCTGGTGCAATTTTTATATTACAGTGGATTCGTATTGATTTTAAAAAGCTTCTCCTATAGTAAAACGGGTTATATGAAACCTTTATCTTGTAATGAAGACTCACGCCCAACAGGATATTTGGCGGTGTGCATAAATTGCCGACTGACCTACCGTATAATGCAAGATTTTTTAATATCGTTTTGAACGTGCGAATATAAAATATTTCTATGGTACTGTGCTGTTAGGAGAAAGCCCTAGGGAAGGCCTCAGCTCTCTCCTTTTAGCACAATAGTCAAGATATTGGTTTTACGAGAAAAGATTTCGTGAATATGAGAGATGAACGAATTTAGTGATGAAAAATGAACGAACGGTGATGGAAAATGTAATGTATGATTCAATTTTACAGATGAATTAAATGACAAGATGAAAAACCTAGTCAACAATAGGCGATAAAAGAATATATATATATATATATATATATATATATATATATATATATATATATATATATATATATATATATATGTATGTATGTATGTATATATATATATATATGTAGACAGAGAAACAGAGAGAGACAGAGAGAGAGATGGATGTGTGCGTGAGTGAATACATCTGACAGCATAAATATATTTCTGTGTGATAATATTTACACACTGATAATGAAGCATATGCACGCTCCTACGCTTGTATGCAGACAAAGGCATACCTATTGACACGCAAACAAATGCATGCAATAATGGGGAAACTGGCTGGTAGGTAGGTAGGTAGGTAGGAATACGCACAGTGCCACACACACATATGCACAAACACACACACAATTATATATATTTAGGCGGTATATCTTCATTCAAGGAAGTTTCATTAAATAATATAGACATATTATGTCTATTTTTATAATAATCCTTACTAGTTCTCTAATTATCTTCTTGATGTTGAGTTGAAATTCACCGAGGAAGTCGCTGTATTTTTTGTTAACCCAAAATAATTTCCATCGCCTCCGATATGAATCCTCAGGAGTGAATTGCGAAGACAAACTTAATATATATGTGATCATTGTGATGGTGATTTTTGTAAACAGGCATGAACGCGCTCTTTTATAATTAGCGTTCACAATGTAATGGAAGCAAGCAGAAATTGTAAAATGCAACATGTTAAATGTTAGTTATTCAAATGCATTTTAAAATATTGCTACTATACTCGTAATACATTTTGTTCAGTGTTGGTTGGTTATTTTCTGATATAGACGGCCTCGAGCACGTGAATTTTTTTTTTATTACTTTCATGGAGCAGTATATTGGTTTTTGCAACAAGTATTTTCCTGCATTGTTATGATGGTCAGGAATGTGTCTTTAAATGTTGTGCCGTAGAACTTGTATGCGACAATGGAAGAATAAGACTTCTTGATAATTTTGTCTTCTTACTTTTTATCTGAGATACAATCTCCCATACGACATTTAAACTGATGCAGAAAGTTGGTCTTTTCCAAAACGTTAGTTGACGGAGAAGAATTATTGTTATGAATAACTTGGTTGTTTTAAATTTAACATAGTTTATACAGTGTAACCCGGATATAAGAGAGTTGTCGGGACCGGAGACGAAGTATCTTATATCCGGGTTTCTCTTATATCCGGGTTTGGTCTATTTTGTTTAGGTAAGTATGGCTCTAATTTGGGACCAGAGAAAATCTATCTTATATCCGGGTTTCTCTTATAGCCGGGTCTCTTATATCCGGGTTACTCTGTAATTAGTTTTAATTAAGTATATATATATATATATATATATATATATACACACACGTTTTATATATGTGTTTGTGTGTGTGTCTGCGTGTATGTGTTTGCGTGTGTGTCTCTGTGTGTGTATGTCTGTGGATGAGTAGCTACAACGTTCGAATCTCGCCATGGGCGATTTTTCAGATGTAGGATTTCTTGATTATATCGGTCTCAGAAGGGAATTGAAACAGGTGGCACTACTGGAAAGTGCCGGAAATCCATAGCGAAGGTTAACCTATGCCGTGTGGGTGAAATTAGGTAGACGGAGTCCTTTGCAAGCCGTCAATGGTTTTGCATGAAGTAACAAGTCATCGTGATCGATAACCTGAACGTGCTAGCCTTGTTAAAAATATATCAGGTCAACCCATAAGTTCTGTCCGAATTTGAACTTTTTGTTAAAATGAACGAAATTTAAAGAATGTTTTATAATGTCGAATGGAGCTGAACATTATTTTTATGTTTAGATGCATTTAAACTGATCAAATTTCAGAAAACAATAAAATTAAATTTGAGGCACATAATGTTTTATGAGTTCAAGAAAGGAAACTCAGCAGCCGAAGCAGCTAGAAACATTCACTCAGTTTATGGAGAGGAATGTATGAATGAAAGAACTTGCAGAAGGTGGTTTTGCAAAATTCAGAGGTGGAGATTTCACCCTTGAAGATGAAGATCGAACCGGACGCCCAGTTGAGTTTGATGAAAAGCTTCTTGAAGCAGCCCTTGAAGAAAATCCTGCTTTATCAGTTGAGAAATTGGCAGCGGTTCTCAGTTCAAACCAAAGCAAGAATCACGTCACAAAAGATCGAAGAACTTGGTTGGGAGAAAATTCTTCATCCACCTTATTCTCCTAATCTTGCTCCTTCAGACTACCATTTGTTTCGTAGCTTACAGAATCATTTGGAAGAAACAGCTTTTGTAACACAGGAAGAGGTTAAAACTGACATTTGTGAGTTCTTCGAATTAAAGCCAAAAGAATTTTACAGTAATGGAATTAGTAAGCTTGTTAATAGATGGAAGGAAGTCATAGATAATCAGGGAAAATACATAGTTGATTGAATCTGTAATTAAATGTAACATTTGGTCACTTGTTTTCTTTATTCAAAATTCGGACAGAACTTATGGGATGACCTGATAGTTCACGAGAGATTATGTTCTCTATAACTCAGTTCTGTTCAACATAGTTGCACTATAAACCACAGTTGAAGTATCTGGGTTGAGCAGGCGTCTGTAACAGGGATCTGTCAACCGCCCTGGTAGACGTGTGTACTCCCAAACGAATAACCTATCATTATATATATCATGAACAGTCAATTGCTGATACCCATGAAGAGTGGACGGAGTAATTCCTGGGGGCTCCTTCTATGGAGCTCTTGAGTTGGGATGCTGATGGTACCATCAATCAACTAGACCACGAATCTTTTATTTTTATTAATTCTCTCTCTCTCTCTCTATATATATATATATATATATATATATATAGTGTAAGCCGGATATAAGAAACCCGGATATAAGAGAGATTTTATCTGGTCCCAAATTAGAGCCATACTTACCTAAACAAAATAGACTAAACCCGGATATAAGAGACTTCTTTTCCGGTCCCGACAACTCTCATATCCCGGTTAGAATGTATATATCACATGCAGAAACATACATGCATATATGTATAAATTGGTTTAGAGAAATATTCCTTTTAATTTACAGTCATTATCGACCCTTCGCAAACTGTTAAACATTTCAAATTATGAAAGCAAATTTATTCTATACTTGAAATTCTACCCACTCACGACTCGGGAAAAATACATCATTTCGACTTTCTTTAGACTACCAGGGATGCTTTCATCGGAAATTTTGAAACAACTGTCATCTGAGTAACCGCAGATCAATAACACGCTTTCTCTCGATATAGGAAGTTCTATTTTATTTTACAATGATGTTCCCGCTGTACAAGGTAGAAGATTACATTAAGAGTCACCTTTTATGGCGATAAGTAGGGGAGATATGTATTGACCCTAGATTTGAACAGATTAAGATTGTTGTGATAGGGAAGGCATCCTGTTGGGAGTCGGTTACATAAAGCAGAACTTCGTGTGAAGAAGCTGACTGAGTGGAATTTACATCTTAAAAATGGAATACGAAGTGACTGTTAGTTGTTGGAAAAGATTGAGCCTGGTATGGCGGTTCTTAGCCATGACGGTTAGAACTGGTAGAAGTAAGGGATGCAATTCGTCCGAACACTTTCCCCGAAATAACGATAGAGCAGCGAGAGGCTGGCAACACTTCGTCTGTGGCGTTGTAGGGTGGGAAATAATTCATCACCCACAAGGATTCTTTTTGACTTTATCGAGTCTGAAAAGTGAAGATCGGACAGCTCCTGACCACGTATGTTAGCATTGCTCCATTTGAGGCCCAATCATACTCATGCGTGACTGAATATAAGGATGAACACTGACAGCAGTAAATTAAACATTTGTTTGTATTTATTTTAATAGTTGCATTCTAAAAAATGCCATTACCAAAATCTTGCGTGCAATTCATTCCTAACCACACCTTTTATTTTGTTTTCCAGCACAATTGACAGAATGTAAATCTTTGTCTCCATCGAGTGGTTTGGAATATTGGAGTGAATAAACTATAAAACATCAATTCCATATGAGGCTGTTTTATTTTTCAGTTTTGTTCTTTTTTAACTTCCTATTGCTGTCTTCAATGACGGATCCTTATTCTAGTCTTTTAAGAAGTGGCGGCAGTAGGAAGAAGAAGAGCTGCCTCGCTTCCAATCTTGCACACAATTTGTGTCTAATCGCGCGTGAATTGTCCTTAATATGAAGAGCATTTGAGAAAGGTTGCGCACATCTAAACATTGCTATTTTTAATTGAATGATTTTCAAGTGGGGAAATCGAATTGTTCTATAATAATAATATTGGATTCACTTTTTATTTAAGAAAAATGAAGCGAATATATAATAAAAAAGCGAATATATAATAAAAAAACAGCATAAGAAACGAAGGCATACACATGCACACGTATGCACTGACCCCCACACACACAAACACACATACACTCGCATATATACAGACAGACAGGTAGGTAGTAACAAAATGGAATGAAATAGAAAGATCTAAACAGAATGAGAAGGATAAAGGAATTAGATCTTATGAAGACTGAAATGAGTTGTCGTTGTAGACAGATATATTTTTTTAAAATCGTTTCACCCCAAACAAGGCGAGAAACCACTAAGACTCAAGAGGTTACAGAAAATTTTGAGCAAGATCAGATAGGAGTGATAGAAGAAAGGATGAGGAGAATGGTAGTGGATAGATCAAGGCAACTGGAGATGTCGATTGACATTACCTTTGAATAACTGGAGATTATAGCTCTTAGGGAAACTGGAATAGGGAAGGGAGTTCCACAGGCGAGAGGTGCGAGACATGAAGCTATTGGAGTAGAAGAGACGGCTACATTTAGGAGTTTCGGCAGTGAAAGGGTGAGAGCGGGATGCCATCCTCGTAGGGCGCTTGAACTCATGAAGTCTGGGAACCAGCGAATGCAGCTCCTCGGAGCAATTGCCATGAAAGTATTTGTAAAACAGACAGAGAGTGGCAACAGATAGATAGATAGATAGCTAGCTAGCTAGCTAGCTAGATAGATAGATGTTTTATTCCGTATTAAAAAAATATCTACCAATTCTACTAGTATAATGAGACTGAAATTGGCTTTAAGTACCATTTTTAGACCAAAGCATAAAAATAAGTAAGGGTAGTATCATTTCTTACGCCAAAATTAAACAACTCAACTACTGGTTCAAATTCTAAGTTGCTTATAAAGATCCTGTATAGACCTAGACAGATATATGAAAAGGGTAGATAGATTTTGTCATGCCATGACTTTACAGGACGTCGGCGATCATAGCTCCACACACACACCTTTTTATTAACTGTGAACTGCCATACTTTCTTTTTAAAAATCATTTCATCTCAAGCAAGGCAACAAAAACCTTCAGACGCGTGGGTAGTTACTGAGAATGAAAAAAGCCGAGAAAGACTTTATTAAGGAGAGAGGATAATGAAGGAAAGACAGGAGATGGCTTATTGGATTACATAGTGGAATGGTTTTTACAAGAATTGAGAGTTTTCCTTTTTGACTGGTTGCCATCTAAACCTAGTGAGCCATGTCAGGGATTCATGCCTTTTCCATACGAAAGGGAACGATTTCTCTTTCCACGCAGATAACGAGAACCCGCATACAACAGATAGATAGATAGATAGATAGATAGATAGATAGAATCAGTAACTGAAGAAGAAACCCGCATACAACAGATAGATAGATAGATAAATAGATAGATAGATAGAATCAGTAACTGAAGAAGGAACCCGCATACAACAGATAGATAGATAGATAATTAGATAGATAGATAGATAGATAGAATCAGTAACTGAAGAAGGAACCCGCATACAACAGATAGATAGATAGATAGATAGATAGATAGATAGAATCAGTAACTGAAGAAGGAACCCGCATACAACAGATAGATAGATAGATAAATAGATAGATAGATAGATAGAATCAGTAACTGAAGAAGGAACCCGCATACAACAGATAGATAGATAGAATCAGTAACTGAAGAAGGAACCCGCATACAACAGATAGATAGATAGATAGATAGAATCAGTAACTGAAGAAGGAACCCGCATACAACAGATAGATAGATAGATAGATAGATAAATAGATAAATAGATAGATAGAATCAGTAACTGAAGAAAAAAAAAACGACATTATTACGTCATTATTTTTGCACCGACCTAATATCTTAAAGAAAGAAAGAAAGAAAGATAGGGTAAAGAAAGAAAAGGTAAGGAGAGTATAAAGAAAGAAAGAAAGAAAGAAAGGTACGGACAAGGTAAAGAAAAAAGTAAGGATAGTATAAAGTAAGAAAATGTAAGGATAGTTTAAAGAATAAATAAGGATAGTATAAAGTAAGAAATGTTATGGATAGTGTAAAGAATCAATAGTTAAATATAATATAAAGAAAGAACTAATCGAAGAATAAAAATGATAATACGTAAAATTGAAATGAAAATCATTTTAGAAGACGTCTTACAGAAATAAGATCATTTATGTGCCGTATCTCTTCGGGACGTTGGCGAGTATGTCTCCACAATTTCTTCTCTTTTGTAGTTCTTGATAAATTTGTCTTTTTCTTATCTCTCTTAAAACCCTTCTCCGTTTCTCAAGTTCGCTAGGTAGTTATGCTTTGTTTTCTTTTGTCTCTCTTGCCTTCAGTCTGTGAATATCAAATTTTGCAAGGCTCATTTCCTGATTATGCGCCCTAAAAATTTCAAACTTTTTCTGGAAGTTAACTACTTTTATTTTCATTTTCTCTAAGACTTTGTCGTTGCTGACATGTTCAGTCCATGGTATTTTCAGCATCCTTCTGTAAAATCACATTTTTTTTGCTTCAAGTCTCTTCATCTGTCCACCATTCGCTACCAAATAAGATGATATTATGTAAAAGTTCACTATACTTTTTGATATAATGGAATATGCGTATACCTGTGTTCCTCCTCACTGGAATATAATTGGCTAGTGTCCATTATAAATACCGGCGGACGTCTGAGAGCTAAGTCTATAACGACGCCATTGATCTACACTTCTTACCTGCGACTACGACGCGTACCAGTCGATTACTGCTACCGTATTCTACTTGTTTATAGTAGCCAAAACCACTTAGCTATTAGATTGGAGCAAAAAAATAAAGTCGTTTTCTCACATATGTTACTATGTGAGAAAACGACATTACTTTTGCACCAACCTAATACTTCGCTCAAATATATCCCTTTCCGGGACATATAACTTTTCTTTGTGTATAATGGACAACTTCTGTATCTTATTACTCTACTTAGCTTTTGGAAGGTGAGATTAAAATAATTTTAAAGGGAATTTGAACTCTTTTAAGTTTATTTAATGACATCACACGATTTATTTAATACTGCTCGTTTCAATTTTAGATTTAAGGTTGTGTTCTTTTTAGGATTCAAGATCGTAGCTGACAGGGAGGCAAGGAGCTGGAAGTGAGTTCCACAAGCGACAAGTGTCACAGAAGAAACCGGTTGCATAGAATGTATGCCAGGGAAATTATAATAAAATTGCCAATTTGGTACTCCGCTTAGATTTTTGAAGTTCAAGTATCAACAAGGAAAGTTCATCAGGACAATTACTATAACAGTATTTATTGAAGAAGCAAAACATAGTGACTGAAGAAGATAATTTTAAACATTTCTATTGATAAGTTCCTTTTGCACAAGTCAATATGTTTGTTTCAAGGTAAGTCTTTTTTCGTGATAATTCTCCGCTCACTACAATACCCGAGGGGTAATGAACTCTGCCAGGTAAAGACGTTTAAATTCCTAAATTAACTGAGACACCCGCATACTCGGAGATGAAAATAAAAACAAACAATAAAACCGAAAATGGAAACGAAGACAGAAAAACAAATATTACAAAAATATAAAAGTTAAGAATAGATTATCTATCTATCTATCTATCTATCTATCTATCTATCTATCTATATATAATTATTTATTTAAAAATATGATTCCAACGCCACATAAGAGTTCTCATGTTTCAAAACAAGAGCCGAAAACTTCAATATAATTATTTGAATTAAATTGAATTAAAGTACTAAGCTCTGTTCCATCTTCAAGCAAATTTTTTTACTGTAATAACTTATTCCTGAAATTTACGCGTATATAAAAAAAACTGTCGTAAGTCGCTAACATTTTTTTTGACGACTTCATAAAGGGTTATCTTTATTTATTTATTTTTTTTAGGGCATTTAAACTACTTATTTAGACTATGGAATTTAAAAATTATTTTATTGTTTGTTTGTTCTTATGCTAATTATTCAATGCGAAAATTTGATGTTGTCGGCAAAAAACCGTTAACTCCTGTCTATTGTTTTATAGATTTTTGTAATTTAGAAACTTATAAGTTTCTAAAAAATAAAATTCTTAGCGACTTGCGACAGTTTTTTTTTATATACACATAACCCTTTCAGAAAAATAAAAAATAAAATAAATAAATAAATAAATCTTCATAGACACTTAACCAGACTAGACGATGTCAATTCCGCTTTAGACACCCCAACCTTACCCTGACTTGACGTCTGTGAATGTAACTGAGATATTGATACAAATTATTAACCCTTACGCCCCTTTTCTTTAAACAATTGCTCTAGCCGTTACCATAGTAATCTTAATTTCAAAATTGTATATGCTTATAAAACGCGTAAATTTCAGGAATAAGTTATTCCAGTAAAAAATTTCGCATGAAGATGGAACAGAGCTTAGTACTTTAATTCAATTTAATTCAAATAATTATATTGAAGTTTTCGGCTCTTGTTTTGAAACATGAGAACTCTTATGTGGCGTTGGAATCATATTTTTAAATAAATATGCTCTACTTTTGTATCGAGCACTATTTTTTAAAAATAATAACAAAAATACTAAAGAAATTCTTTAACGAGTTCTTTCCTATTTTCTATATATTTTTACACACACACACACACACATTTTTCCTTTCCCAGACATTACCTTTTAATCAGCTGGAACATTATGAAGTATGTGGCATTGTTTTTGTATTTAACCAACAGCTACGCAAATTCTAACTTTTGAAAAAAAAAAATCTTCCGCATTTCGTCTGTGCGAAAGAACGAGTAAATATATACTCCACTCTTTTTTTCTCATAAGATGCCGAGTTCCTGGCGATCGGGAACACAGGCATCACCTTTCATCTGTACTATATAGTAGAATCCGTGGAGACGCATGCGTAAATATGCATCCAAACAAAGTGAGAATGTGCTTTGTTTAGAAATGGTCTCGTACCGCATCTTATTCGCGTGCCCGATTGGATAAATAAAAATAATATGGAAATATTTTTCTGAATAAATGACTGTGTTGTTTGCAGAAGCATAATTTACATAAATATAGTTACCCGCGTGAAATTCAGGCGAGACTCGTGATAGTAGTGTAGAATAACAGAGTAGGCTTAAAGTTGGAAAAGCTGCCATAATTTAAAAAAATGAATTGTCAGTTTTATTAGGTTGGTGCAAAAATAATGACGTAACAATGTCGTTTTTTGACGTTAAAAATACGTCAAAAAACGACATTATGACGTCATTATTTTTGCACCAACCTACTATTTCATTTACCTGTTATTTATGTGCTTTTTGCAAAGACGAAGTTGTAAGATATATAATAAACGAAAATAAATGGCGTTGTCAAAAAATATTCGGGAGCTTATGTTGGTATATTTGCCAAATGTTATATGGAAAGGTTTGTAATGAACCGTTATTTGGGTGAACAGCATACCACTTGAATTCGATTTTTACTGTAAGAAAATGATTATGTTTACTTCAATTATAACTTCCGTTTTGCACTGTATAAGGATAGCATGGTTGTCTGGATGGTAGAATCCAAAATTAGAACTACAAATTTGGAAATTCCAAAATTAAGCAAGTAGTAAAATTTAAATATCGAGAAGTGTTTTAACAAAGTAAGGAAAATATGACACAGAAATTCAACGAGTATTGGAAAAGCGTGAGATGTACTTAACAAGGTCAGCAAAATATTAAGTAACGGGAAAATTCCATTAGGAACAGAGAAGTGTGCTTTGATATCGGCCTTACTATACAGCAGCGAACGATGGAAAATCTTGTCACAGATGAAGAAGAAACTTTTGGCAATAGAAATATGCTTCTACAGACCTATTCTGAGAATACCATAGACTTAATTTGTGAGTAAGAGGAAGCTTTTAGGAAAAGACGCTTAAAAAGAAAAAAATATATAAAATTTCTTGGATACGTAAATAGAAAAGATGATTTGGAAAATTTGCCCCTCTCATAGGACATCGAAGTTAAGACGAAGAGAAGTCGCCAGGTAACAGAAATATGGTTCTACAAAACGATGCTGAGAATAACATGAATGGAGCCTGTAGGAAACAAGGAAATTTCGAGGAACAGGTACGCAAAATAAACCTATTTAGAATGAGAAAGCGACTGTTGCAATGATGAGGAAAGAAGACTTGGAAATTTTGGCAGTCATAGGACATATTAAATACAAGAAGGACAGAAATAGACATCGAGTAATTTACTTCATCTGTCAGGAGCTCATCTAGAAGTCATACTTATTAAGGAGGACAGATACTGCATAACAGTTCCACGCTTTTTGTTGCTAATGAAAATTTCTTGTTTCTTTGTAATTTGGTTAGCTTGTAATACAGAAATTAAATAATGTAGAGGTTCATGCGTAAGAATTCTGGGTTTTTGCTTTTTGATGTCGAAGAATGTACATTCATATTTTCTAGACAAATGAAAAGCATTTGATAAGGTTCGGCATAAAGATCTATCTAAATTGTTAGGAAAACTTAACTATTTGCAACGGAAATTAGAATAATCCAGAACTTATACTGGAACCAAACCAACTGCATACGAATAGAATCTGAATTGAGTAGGTGCACAAAATTAGAAAGGAGCATAAGACAAGAATCGTATTGGATCTATTTGACCTCTACAGCGAGACTATCCTAACGGAGATGAAGACTTTACCAAGAAATTATAGGTCGGCGAAATTTTAGAAATATGAGGTACGAAGACGTCCCTGTGTTGGCGGCAGGCACAGAAGGAACGTTAGAGGAAAGCCTGCACAATGTAGTAAAGGAAAGTGAGATAAAAGGACTATCAGTTGTAAGAAGACAGAATTTATTGTTGTTAGCAAGATAAAAAGTCCAAGATACGAACTCCGAATCGGAGATGCCAAAATCAAATAAGGACAGAAGTTTAAATATCTGGAAATGTTTTTGACAGCGGAAAGAAAATAATGCTGAATTCCTATCTAAAATTAATCTTCCTGCATGTCAATAAATACATGACACTTTCGAAACAGATTATGTGGATTATTTGCTCAATGTGCTGCTACAGAAGGATGCTAAGCATACCGTGGACGTAATACATAAATAAAGAAGTCTTCAGGAAAATACCCCCCACCAAAAAAACAAAAAAAATAGAACAAGCAAACAAAACAAAATGATTATACTCAGAATCAGAAAGATAAATTACTTTGACACATAATGAGGAAAGAGAGCTTTGAGAAATTGACACTCACTTGACCTACCGAAGGCGAAAGCGACATGTATAGGTGGCGGGTCCACTATCTAAAGGGTTGGTGCAAATGGATTATGGAGAAAAAGACAAAAGTTACAAAAAGCTAAAATAGATAGGCAGTTGTGGAAAGCATTTATCGCCCAACGCCCTGAAAGGAAAATGTCTCATAAAAGTTGTTGTTCTGTACTGCCAAACGCTAAGCTTATTATATATCCATGTAACTTAAATTTATCACATAATCTATGTGTGCGTAGCTAAGACTGTGAAATTAAGCCCGGGTTCGAATCTCAGGGAGGTGATTTCCTCAAAATACCGGCATGGGGAGACCCAAGTACCTAGATTTGTGTTGACGGAACTGTTCAGAATACGTCGACCGATGCGCTCACCTTGTTCAAAAGCTGTTAAGTACGCCAGAGTAAGCGTTTTCCAGCAGAAAGAGTAATTACAGTCTTTTCGGCATACCCCTTCTTCGTCTACGTGCCGTGTCCTTTCAGGACGTTAACGAGCATGACTCTTCACAATTTCCTGTCCTTAGACGATCTTAGTAATTTTTGTTTTTTTCTTATCTGTACTAAATCATGTTCTTCCATTCATTTCCACAAGCTCGCTAGGTATGTTATACAATGTTTTCCTCTCAGACATTTGCTTTCAAGACATTTTCCAAGCCGTCTTTCCTCGTTTCCCTAGAAACTTCAACTTCTTAATGTTAATTAGTGTACTTTTTGTTTACATTTTCTCTAAGACTTCGTCGTTGCTCCATGTTCAGTCCATATTATTTTCAGCATCCTTCTGTAAAACCGCATTTCTGTTGCTTCCGGCCTCGTCTTCAATTTTGAGAAGACTGTCATGAAAGATGACAGATATTGCGTAACAGTTCAATAGACTTTTTTTATTCTTCTTAACGAAATTTTTTAGTTTCATAATACTTAGCTTTAGGGAGGCATCTTTCACTACCCCAATGCGCCTCCAGTTTTGCATTTTGCATCCTCTGTTGATAAGAAAAATCACATATATACAAATATTTGTACTTGATTTTGGTATCTGTAATTTGTAAATTTTGTGTTGTTGATCACCATGAATTCTGTCTTCTTGCTATGCATGGTTAGTCCTTTTTTGTTTTTTTAGCTTTTCCTTCACTAGCTGCTGTAAGAGTTTTCGTTGTTTCCGTTCTGCGTCAGGGATCACCACCGTGTCATCTGCATGTTATTAATATTATAATCGCAAATAATAAATCCTGGTAGAAATTCTAATTATCTCGGAATAGCCTCGCTCTACAGGTTGAATGAGTCAGGTGAGAAGACAAATCCTTGTCTTTATCCTTTATTTTGTATATTTACTGAATTTATTTTGTATGCTAGCATTATAAACCACAGGGTTTGCAACCATATCACATTGAAACACCGGTTCCCATACGATAACCGAAATTAAGCAACGTTGACCCTATTCAGTACCAAGATAGATGACCGCTTGGGAACACCAGGTACTGTACTGTTCCAATTCCGGTTGGGTTCGTTATATTAACTTGTATGTAAATACCCTTGGGAAAGCTATGAACCCACTTCTACCTCTAGCTATGGGTTAATTAGTAAGAATGGTATCACTAAATCATTATTTTCTAAAATAAAGAAGATTTTTACAATCTGAAATTATTTTCTGGCTTTAGATAACCTGCAAATAGTTGATAAGCCATAAGGAATGAATTTAATCAAAGTAAATCATTATAAAGGACAGCTTGGCTCAGTGGGTTTTGAAAAACATAGATGGGTAACTGGGATTAGATAGCCATGTTAGCAGACCGATGTATTGATAAACGAGCAATCTGCCATTTATGTTACTCTGTACTTTTTATTTCGTACAATAATATTGATTAAATTATTCTTGAAACAGGATGTCATTTCCCGAAGAGCTTGCAAAATGAATATTGAATGAAGTAGACAGTGTGATGTTTTCAGAAAAGTAGGTATCTGAAGAAGTATATTAGTTGAAAGCTGGTGACTAAAACAAACAAAATGAGGATACTACCTCGAATGAATCAGCGCATGGTCTTTTAATGCGTTCAGTCACATGCATGCATGCGAGTGTGCAGATTAGGCTCGTTTTAACGGCGAAAAAAAATTAAACTAAAAATTGTATTTCGAGCATTAAATTACCCTAACGCATTAAACAGTTTAGGATTAAGGATCGCTTGGTGTTTGTTTCCGCTAAACGATGCCCCGGGTTTCCAAACGCCTTATTTTATCTACTGCTGTAACGATAAACACTTGCAGTTGATTATAAAAGAGCTGTGCAGATACAGTAGCAGTTGGAACTGCAATTATATTAAAATTCTTTTGAAAATATACTGAAATAGAAAATCAGAAAATAATGCTTGTAATAATATTGTCTCACAGTAAATTCTCTATTAAAAAAAAAATCGTTCATAAAAAAAAATTCCCCTAAAATTATAGCTAAAAGCCTTTTTGAAAAAATAATTTACAATTTTACGGTTAAAATTCTTATTTCATATTTTTTCTTTATTTTTTATCGATTGTTAGAGTTTACTTGGTTATCACTAGGCTTACACGTGACCGGAAGCGGAAAAGCCATAAAAATAACGATCAATTAAATAAAATAAATTGGATAAATAAAATAAATTCTGTCCGTTCTTGCTTTCTTCCTATTTGATTTTAGGACTGTTTTTTTTTCTTTTTTCAGTATTTTTCCCTTGTTTACGATATCTACAACTATCTTTCTCTTCTCTTTTAAGGCCATTTTTCATTGCAAATACGATGTTTTCCGACATTTTGCCTCTTCTGCATTCCTCTAATTTCTCTTATTCTCACTTCAAATTTCAATCCGTTTTTCTCTTATAAAATTTAAACGCTTCCCCCCACCTTTTCTATATGGTTCGAGTTTTCTTGTTTTTCGTTCGTTATTTATTTCCTGTCTTTCACCATATTTTCATTTTTTTCCTCTCTTTCATTTTATAAAAGCTCTTTCACCACACTGTTTATTTCTTTTATCTTGCTTGCAATTTTTATGCGTTTCTCTTTATTTGTCATTCTTCCTGCCATTGGCGATTTTCTTTGTCTTTTTACGTTTGTCTTTCTATAACATTTGAAAAAAAAAAAAAAGAAGACTTTGCATTCTTTGTTGTTCATTTTCTGTTTTTCACCTCCGCTTTCAACCAACCAAGTCTCTTTCTTCCACACAGTCCTTTTTTTTTTTACGAGCTTCGCCTCATCTAAACCCGTTTTTTTCCAGCATTTTTCTTTACTTCGTATTTTCTTATATTTCCTCTTCTTGCAATTTTGAAAATCATTTAATCCTTCCTATTTTTTTCTCTCCAAATTTTATCATCCCCCACTTTTTTTTATCTGTATCTTGTTTCCTCAAGCTCCGTCTTTTTGCGAGCAGCTCACCTCTAAAAAGAAAATAAATATATTTGGATACAAGCCTGAAAATCTTTTTAATTGCTTTGGTATGGTTTCTGTTACCGAACTTTATTTTAGTGCCTCTTCTGATTTATCATCGGCTTGTTAACTTCCTCTTTCCCTTGTATTGATGAAGGGGGCACTGAAAAGTTCTCGATCTGACCCACTTCCCCAAATCAGTAATCAATGACTGAACATTAAAATATTGGTACACGAAAGTGGACCGAGTCGAGAATTTTTCAGCACCCCTCGAATTTTCATAGCTGATGACACTCACTGTCTTTGCATTTCATTCATCTGATATTCTACCTTCCCCCGAAAAAAAAACATTCACCTTCATTCATTTATTACGTCCATCCAACAAATATTGTTTAGTTTCTTTTTCTTTTTTATCTATATTTAATTTTCTTGCTTTTTTCTTTCACATTTTAATGTTCTTTCTTTCTTTTTTATATATTTTTATTTATTTTTTCCCCTTTTCTTTTGATTTTTATTTAATTTTCTTTCTATCTTTTTTATTTGTACCTTATCTTATTTTCTGACTTTCTTTTTTTTTCATTTACTCGTTATATAAGTTTCTTTCTTTCTTTTTTATTTACTTTTTATTAAATTTTCCTTGGTTTTCTTTTTTCTTTTATTCTTTCTTTTCCTTTTTTTCATTGATTTAGTGTTTATTTATTTTTCCTACTTTTTCATTTATTATTTGCTTAATTATTTCCCTTTCTTTCTTTCTTTCTTTCTTTCTTTCTTTTTCATTTATTCTTTCGTTTCTTTCCTTCTCCCTTTTCCATTTATTATTTGCTTATGTATTTTTCCGTTGTTTCTTTCTTTATCATTTATTTTTTCCTTATTTTCTTCTTAAATTTTTCATTTATTCTTTGTTTATTTAATCTTTCATTGTTTTTTCCTTTGAATGTCTCCTTTCTTTCTTTATTTTTCCTTATTTTTAAATTATTCTTTAGTTCTCGATTTTTCTTTCTTTCTTTATTCTTTCTTTCTTTCTTCTTTTTTCTTTCTTCTTTCTTTCTTTCTTCTTTTTTCTTTATTCTTTCTTTCTTTCTTTTTTTCTTTATTCTTCATTTCTTTATTTTTTCTTACTGCCATCAATTATTATTATTTCTTATTTATTTAACATTTTTCATTTATTTTTCTTTCTTATTTCTTTTTCTTTTTTTATTCATTGTTTATCTTTTTTCGTTTTTATGTATTTTTTATTTTCCTTTCTTTGTTTTTCATTTATTTTTCTCTTTTCTTTCTTTATTTGTTTTCTTTCTTTTTCTTTTTCTTTATTCTTTGTTAATTTATTTTTCCTTCTATTTATTTTCATTTATCCCCTGTCTTATTTTTCTTTTCATGTATCGTTTATTTTCCTTTCTTTCCTTATTTATTTACTTTTTCTTTCTTTCTTTCTTTCTTTCTTTCTTTCTTTCTTTCTTTGTCTTTATTCTTTGTTAATTTATTTTTCCTTCTTTTCATTTTCATTTATCTTTATTAGTCTTTTTCTTTTTTATATATTCTTTATTTTCCTTTCTTCTTTCCTTATTTATTTACTTTTTCTCTTTTCTTTCTTTTTCCTACTTTCTTTCTTTTCTTTCTTTTTATTTTCCTTTATTCTTTCTTTCTTTGAAAGTCTAATGCCCACCCCTTATTTGTTTTTAGTTTTATTACCTTATTGCCACCATTTATTCCCCGGCCACACCTCCCTCTTATTTAAAAAAAAAAAAATGCTTTTTAAAGGAATTTTCTTTTTTGTCTTCATTATTATAATTTAAAGGATTTGTTTTATTTTTTCGCTGCTGGTAGTGAAGGGAGAATATTTTCTTTTATATCAGTCTCATAAATTCTCATTTTATGATGTTGAGTCCTAAATTCTCTTCAATGATATCGATAAAATTAATGTGCTACTCAGAAACTTTTCCCCCTACTCCCATTTTTACGTTTTATTTCCTTCTTTTTATCCTTTACTACCGTAATCATGACTTTGGAAAGAGCCAATGCCAGAAGAAATAAATAAACAAATAAATAAATAAAATGTTCAGTTGAAGAAAATAATGCAAAAATATTTACGGAGTTTACTACTAACAACTGCTGAAACTCATTGACAAAGAAAAAGAACAACAAGAGAAAATGCCTCTGCTCATAAAGCATTCCGAAATGCCTTAATGTAATAACTTACTGTTGGATTGAGAAGGGTGTGGAGTGGTTACTGTTTATTTATTTATTTATTTGTATTTACAAAAATGTGGGGGAAATAAACCGAATTAACTAGGATACTTTACAAAATGGTACAACCAATTTATGTTCTGAGTAATTGTTTTTAAAATGCATTTTCATACTAATCTCTCGCTTGAGATTGAGCGACAAAATTTTATCCCAGATCTCCTGCAGCTTCCTTAGTATTCGAGCCAACCTTGGCATTGGTGATATCCTCGGTTTCTCGGTTCTTCTTTGGATCACTAATTCTTCAAATATGTTTGCGAATATATTTGGGATTCTTCAAAGTGTTATAGTAATTTACGACTGACATATTTACCCGTTTCTGTAGCTCAGGAACAGTGTCTTCAAAAGTATTGATTTTCTAGCTGGACCTATTCCAATCTCGCTAGTACTGATAGACACAAATTTTACCCTCATGCTCCACAACTTTGTCAGTTATCTCGCAACGTTCACATATTTTCCTGACTTTTTATTCTTTTCAGTTTTAATCTGCGGTTTTGCTAGAACAGCAACATCCTGATTTAATAAATCCTCCTTGTTTTGAACCTTATAGGCTCCCCTCGGAGCCGCTGATACTTCTTCTTCTTCTCTTATGTGCCGTGTCCATTCAGGACGTAGGCGATCATGGCTCTCCATTTCCTCCTGTCCGATGTAGCTCTCAATATATTTTGTCCTTTTACTACTTCTCCCAAACTCTGTTCCATCATCCACTTAAGCCCGCTTAAGTCACGCGTTGCTTTCCCTTCTCTCTTTCCCTCTTCCAC
This sequence comes from Acanthosepion lycidas, assembly GCA_963932145.1. Taxonomy (NCBI): domain Eukaryota; kingdom Metazoa; phylum Mollusca; class Cephalopoda; order Sepiida; family Sepiidae; genus Acanthosepion; species Acanthosepion lycidas. Next base: position 75,434,510 of record OZ010577.1, read on the forward strand.
CCTGTGAGTATCAGATTCTCCAAGCCCTCATTTCTCCTTATGAAATTTCAGCTGTCTCTTCCTGGTGTTAAGTATAAGCTTCCTTCTTGTTTTCACCCTCTTCAAAAGCTCATCATTGCTCATATGTCCAGTCCATGGTATGTTGAGCATCCGGCTGAAAAAAAAAGCATACCTCAGTTGCCTCGAGTCTCTTCTCCTACATTCTCTACCGTAATGGAGGACAGATATCAGGTCAGTACTCTTTTCTTTGTTACCAACGTAATTCTCCTGTCTCATAATACTCTACCTAAATTTTGGAATGCGTCTTTGTCCATCCTAATACGTCTTCAGATCTCAGCGTCACACTCATACCATCCTCTGTCAGAACACTTCCCAGATATTTAAATTTCCCTACCTGCTTCATTTTAGTGTTCCCGACCTGTAAATAGCATTTCGGGCTTATCTTTTTACTGATGACCATATATTCTCTCTTCTTGTAGTTAATGCTTAGTCCCTTTTTCTCGCTATCCTTCACTACCTTCCGCATGAGGTTCTGTAATTTCCTATCCGTGTCTGCTATCAGCGCAGTGTCATCTGCGTATCATACGTTGTTAAAATTGTGGCTGTCCATAATGAATCCAGGTAGAAATTCCAGTTTACTCAGAATTGCCTCGCTGTATGGGTTGAATTAGTCCAGTGAAAAGACACATCATGCCTTACGCCCCTTTCTGTTTTTGCATATCTGCTGAACTCATTCTTTATCTGCATGCAGGCCGTTTGCTGCCAGTATAGATTCATGTTTTATAGACTACTCGAAGGCGTTCGACAAATTACGCCACATAGATTTGTTGGAACTGCTCGGAAACCTTGATTTATTTGGGAAAGATATTAGAATAATCAAGAACCTATACTGGCCGGAAACGGCCGCAGACACTAGCTAGAATTTTACAGTCGTTTTTCAAAGTGCAGTTGTTAGCTCCAAACCTAACCGGGTTTAAATTCAGAGTTGTCCTTCTCTTAGATTAGTTGCCTACCAAGAAGTCAATCTGTTTTTTAAATCATAGTTTGTGGTGGGGTGGGGAAAAGAGATAGAGTGATACCTTTTCTTTTCCTTTGATTTATTTGAACAAGTTCCTCTGATTCCACTATCAGTGTCAATGGCTATTCTCTATGCATACAGTGACAAAGACCAACTGTATTTACACGGAATAAATTTGGTTCTCTTAACTGGACTGAGTAGTCCATCGAATTTCAAATTCTTGGAATTTTATTTAATACTCGAAGAGAGATTTTAATTTCTGTATTTTGTAAAAGTAATTTAACCCCAAACAAGGTAATAAAACAAATATGACGCAGTGAGTTATGTTTTAACCTAGGAAAGGATACTGAATTAGGAATAACCAAAACGGAGGTTGGAAATGAAATGGTAATCATTATAACATCAACAAAATACAATACTCGCCAGCGGCGTGAAATAAGTAAACCACTGCTAGCGGTGAACTACTTAGAAAGTATATTACACCCACTTACAATAGTGTCCAGCGTATTTTATGACATACCCATTAATGTTCATAGGTACGGTATATAACAAGTTACGCAGAGGGGAAAAAATTAGGAAAACATTGAGGAGAGTGAAGAAAAGAAAATACCAGTATTCAAGGAGACAGAAAATGGAGATAAACGTTGCATTTAACTTTTTGAAAGAAACCAAACAAGCCGAAATTGAGTTACACAAGTGAGATGTGCGGGAGAAGAAACTGTTAGCATAGAATTTACGGTTACAACTAGATAATTTCAAAAGTAAAATAATGAGACGTAGCAGCCAATCTAGTACTGTGCTTAAATTTTTAAAATCGAGGTACCACAGGTTATCATCACGACAATTACCGTGAAAGTATTTATAGAAATGGCACAGGGAAGCTATATTACGGCGGTAGGATAGTTAATGAAGCCGGGTTGCCTGGTCTGGACCGATGACATTGAGGATTCTTCGTTGGAATCTGTCAAGAATCTCTATATACAGTGTAACCCGGATATAAGAGACCCGGGTATAAGAGAAACCCGGATATAAGAGAGAGTGTCCCTGGTCCCAAATTAGAGCCTGTGTTAATGTAAACAAAATAGACCAAACCCGGATATAAGAGAAACCCGAATATAAGAGAGATTTCATCTGGTCCCAAATTAGAGCCTGTGTTAATGTAAACAAAATAGACCAAACCAGGATATAAGAGAAACCCGGATATAAGAGAGATTTTCTCTGGTCCCAAATTAGAGCCTGTGTTAATGTAAACAAAATAGACGAAACCCGTATATAAAAGAAACCCGGATATAAGAGAAATTTTATCTGGTCCCAAATTAGAGCCATAGTTACCTAAACAAAATAGACGAAACCCGGATATAAGAGGCTTCTTCTCCTGTCCCGACAACTCTCTTATATCCGGGTTACACTGTACATGGCAGCAGTACCAGAAGTGCGACAGCAATATCCGGTGCTCGGACGAATGGTGGCCTTTCTTTTGGTTTACTTGGCCATACTGCAAACGTTTATACAATTTCCATTTGATACACTTACCTAGTTTGTAATGAATATGTTTGTAGTCCTGCTCTGCCAATACTTTTGCATTCCTTTATTGTGTGAATTGTGTGGTTTCATATGTATCTAATATGAGGTGACAATTACTAATCTTCTGTCTAAATTGACTCTAACATAATCTGATATAGAACTGATCGAGGTTGCTGGTAATTAGCATTTAGATTTTATTTTCAAATGTCTTCATTGCAATCATGTCCGTTGTTTGTCTTGTGGAATGCGAATGACGTTCCTTTTGTCATATTTACTTCTCGCTTTGGGATTTTCAGATACTGCATTTATAGTTTCGCTTTTGTAACCTTTGTTGGAAACAAAGGAAAGAGTACTTAACTGTTGTGTGATATCTGTCCTCCTATATGGTAGCGAATTATGGGCAATCTCCTCAAAGATGAAAGAGAAACTTGAAGCAACAGAAATGCGGTTGTACCGAAGGATGCCTAGAATACCACGGAACGAATATCTAAGCAACGTCAAATTCTAGAGAAAATGGAAGTAATGTATACTTAACACCAGGAAGAGATAGCTGAAATTCATAGCACAAATACGACATCATCACGCGTGTGACAATGTGTCGCCCCCGTATTCTAGGGGGAAACGAATGGTGTTTCTGACGCTGATGGCCACGGCTCGAATGGTGATTTGGACGACGCGAAAGGAGGAAGTCTTGCGGGGCAACCGTCTTTCTCATCAGCATCTAATCCAATTCTTTGAGCATCAGCTCAAGATGAAGATTAGATCTGATAGAAAACGATTGCATTCGACAGTCTTTAGCGAAAGGTGGGTAAAAGAGGCGAGCTTGGTTCGTGTGACCGGGGCTAGCCTTGATTTTCTCTTCTAGGTCAACCTATTGCACATCGGGCTGGCTTCCTGTGGAAACCTCCTCTTGGTTAGGTTAGACAAGCTTAAGTGTACCTAGTTAATGTGAGTAAGTGTTGTTCCTGGCCTGTATCCAAAACTATCCTACTCTTTGGTTATGATCCAAGTTGAGATTGCCAACCTCCCCAGTTTGTTTTGGCCTGCTTTTATCTCGACTGGGTCAGCTTTATATTTTCCCATTCCCGCATAATATTTTATCCTTTTTCCCACTCCCTTAGCGAGAGTTGCTTCTTGATTCTGTCCCCTGGGCAGAATACAGCGGCCTCTCTATTTTGAGGGTTGGACGGTCCCTACTAACATCTGTTATGTTTAGTTTGTTTTTTTGTGTTACTTTTTAGTTGATTATTGGGTTCATTCCCATCTCTTCTCATTCTATCATTATTAGAATTTTAATGTATAGCATTTATATCATCATCAAATTTTTATGGTGTGGGGCGCGTTTTGGTAGGTTCCCCTTGAGAGGATGTGGCATTATGGTGGTTGGAGGTTTGTTTGGTGATGGACGAGTTCTTGTGGTGAATGGGTAAATTGTAATGTATGAATGGGTCGTGAATCTGATTAGCTAGGTATAAGATAGTTAGTTTTGACCAGCCTTCACCCGTCCCCTTTTCGGCCTTGTGCCACAATTTGTATTTTAATGCAAATAAATCTTCTAGTTATATATACACCCAAAAAACCGTAACAATGTCGACCAGAAATTCTCCTCCAGTAGTTTTGTCTTTTCCCCAATTCTTCAGTAGCCATTAGCCATAAATTCGACCATATTTTTATGATTACATATTTTAATAGTATATTTCATCATGGTAATATTGATACTTAAAAGAAATACCAGTTTTTGTTTGTAATTTATTCAAACCGTTACCCTTTTCTTCTTTTTAAAATCTTTTCTTTCTCTTTTCAGAATTCTTTCTACTCCTAAGTCCTTGGAGTTTTCGTCTGCAAATTGTCCAATAACGGTTTTCAACATCAGCAAGCAGGAACGTCATAGGTCTGATATTTTCTGCATTTTTCTAAGTCCACGTTTTTGAATTAATGTTACCCCACAGTTTGTCATCAACTTAGGATTTATATCTTAAAAATAGAATGTACATGGGTATACTTACGTAGATGGAACGGTCGTACGCGTTCGAGTTCCCCACAGTAAATCCGACCTTGTGTCACATCACGTCTCAGCGAGAAGACAGGTTAAATATACTTACGTAGTGAGAGCCTTGATAGACAAACTGTTTACTCTTCACAGGGACTTTCTATGGTTTATTTCAACTCTGTACTACTGACGTATTCGCTTGAACTCTGAAATTTTATTCTGTAATTATTTTTCTTCTCTCCAAATAAGAGTGGATAGGTTTATCCACTGTTTCCTGTTTATGAATGGATTTCCGGTTCCTTTTAACGTATCCTTCTGCATTTTACTTCTTACACCTCCGACTGAACTATGAAATATTATTGACTAATTAAATCTTGACTTTTTCAAGTCTATAGTTTGTCATTATTTTTACTGAATAACCCCCAAGAACTTCACTACTTTCTTACACTTTCTTACGCTCATACATCATCACACAGTAAGACTCTACTTTGAGTAGCACTTGGGCCTTGTATTAGATGGAAATTAGTAAAAAAAATATCCATTGTTTTTCTAAGCAAAGTTTTTTTTTTTACAATTACACCGATTCGCTGTTCTGCAGTCCATTTTACAGAAGTTCGTTGTGTAGATTATTCGCCTTTTCCCTTTATTATTCCTGTGGTCAGTATACCCTGTAGGTTTAAAATTCTCCTAACCGACTTTCCTCACCATCTGTCCTAGAAATTTGAACTGTTTCTTTCTTGTATGATTTTGAATAGCGTATGTAATGCTGTACGTATTTTTGCTACTACCCATTTTATGAATTTCTATTATCTAAGATAAAATATGTCTTAGATAACAGAAATACATGGAAGAAGTAGCAGTAAATGTCTGTACAGAATTAGGTTAGTTGCTGCTGTTCAAGATCATCGACCTCTTGTCTAGCATCTCGTACATATATTTCCGAATGTGCGTGTTTAGTGAAAGGTGGAGACCGATTTATACCATGCTGTTAGCTTTTGTTGAGAAATTGTATTAGAAAAATGTTTAACCCACTCAATAGTGAAACGATCTCCATTAATGCAACTTCTTCGTTGTCTTTTATTCTTCTTCTTTTCACTAATTATTAATTGACTTTAATGCTTTGTCTGTTTGCCTTTTACTCTCTTTTACTCCCTCCCACTCTCTTTATTTCCTTACGCTCTCTTCACTATTCATTTTTTTTTTTAAATTTCAGGATTTTCCTTGACACTTGAAAATTGCAGGTGCATCTTCTTAAAATATACCTGTGAATAGATCCTCAACGATTTTACAATGTTGGTATTAGGAGCTTTTCAATTGTTACTAATAATGTAGGCAAATTATCAATAACTATTTTCATACGTTTCCCTCCCTTACACAGGCATTCCTTTTTAGCAATAATAATGATGATAATAATGGTGATAAGGATAATGATGATAATAGCAATAATAATAATAATAATAATAATAATAATAATAATAATATATTTCGATAAAATATTTGATCATGTATTATTCGGAAAAAATGTAAGAAATAATTCATAAGACATTTTAGCTTTCTGCATTTAAATGAAGTGATTTTTATATTTTTAATCGAGAAGCATTTCAATAGAAATACTTAAAAGGTATTCCATGTCAACTGGTTTCGTCTTGTCCCATTCATTTTTTTTAATTAAAAAGGAATGTTATTATTTCTTTATTTCTGTTTAAAATTTTGTTTCCTTCTTTCCGTTATCAGTGCTTTTCCGAATTTTATCTTTTTCAATTCCTTTCATATTCCGCCCATGACATTCTTTTCTTAATTTTTCACTTTTTTCTTCCCCTCTCGCTGTTTTCCTTACACCTTTTTTTTTCACTTGTATCGCCCTCTAGTGGCTACGATGTGCATTAATTCGTTTTCTTCTTAGTTTTGTGTCAATTATGTTTCGTTTCCGTTTTTTTTCACATGCTTAGTTTTGATTTTATAATTAACCTTATCCCTCTTTGTATCTTAATTTTATTCTTTCATTCTTTGCATTTATTCCTTTTCTCTTTCGCCATTATCTTATTTCTTTATTCTTATAAACATGACCTTATTTTCGTTCATAATCACAGATGCAAACATCGATATCGTGTTAAACTATTCTTCTTTCCATTTTGAGGATGTGCTATATAATGTTGGATTCATCAAACGACAAAAGAAAGAAATCATTAGACAGACAGTAAAAAGAAAAGATGAAAACTACAAAAGAAAGGAAACAAGCAAAGAACGAAAAAGAAAAACACTACTACAGATGCAAGATCTTAGCGAAGAATACAAAAGGAAACAAAAAGAAGAAAGAAAAATAACTTCGAGAGAGAGAGAGAGAGAGAGAGAGAGAGAGAAAGCGGAAGAGATTAAAAAAAAAGAAATGAAAGAGTGAAATAAGAGATAGAAATAGAAGAAAGGAAACAAGAGATGATGTTTTTAATGTTTCCTGTCGATCGCTTCCGGAAACACGGTGTGTGATGGGATGTCAAACAAGAGACGAACATTTTGAAAAAGGATGAAAGCTACTGAATACAACGTTCACACACGCACGTTTGCACATACGCAGACGCATGCAGATTTGCGTATGTTAATACGTGTATATGAATACACATGCACACAGAGATTCATAACACAAATGTCTGTACATTTATGCTTAGATTTACATGAATATCAAAACAATCTCCTACACATTCGCTGATACACACACACACACACACACACACACACACACACATATATATATATATATATGTATATATATATATATATATATATATATATATATATATAGCCAAGCCAACATGACTATAAAAATGTTAAAATTTTTAAAGAAAGTGGATAGATTGATAACTTCATGTTATTTAAAATATATAACAGATAAATTAATCCCAGACGAAATTTATTTAAGATACTAATTTGCATTAAAAAAATCACAAATATAATTTACTTAGGTTAGGTCACTTGTCGTCCTCCATAGCTTACATACAGTTTTCGGATAAACTGATGAATATTTATATTTAGATTTAAAAATTTTGCAAAAGCAAGGATATTTTTTCTGTTGCATATTATTAGAAAAAATATACTTGCATTGCTTTGATAAAATATCTCAGATGACGAAATGTCATATATATATATATATATATATATATATATATATATATATATATATATATATATATATATATATATATATATATATACATATATATATATATATATGTGTGTGTGTGTGTGTATATATATATATATATATATATATATACATATATATATATGTATATATATATATACATATATATATATGTATATATATGTATGTATATATATATATATAATATATATATATATATATATATATATATATATATATATATATATATATATATATATATATATATATATATATATATATATATATATATATATATATATATATGTATACCTATGGGTATATAGCAGGACAGACTGGGATCTATAGCCTTTGGTGGTAACCAGTCTAGGAGAAGGTAACTCTGAATTCAAAAAGCCGGCCTTCCCCAAGAAACATAACTTTTACTGTGGTTGCAGTACATCAGACTGTTTCGCTGCATCACAGCTTATCAATGTGGCTAGACGTCTGGTTGCCTTTAGCTAGGATCGAAATCCTTAAGCTGTTGGATGAACGTGAATTTCCGTGTCTTTATTTTTAGACAAACACGCCAGGGACTGAGAGAACGCGATTCGTTTTATCGAAGAGTATTGCATTCGTAGCAGTAATAGTCACTGTTTTCGAACTCACACTTTCTTTTCAGACAGTTCAACCGAAATAATTTCTCAGGTGCATATGTTTTCCAAGCCCACCTGGAGTAGCTAGACCATCCCATTCGCAGGCCTCCGTTCGCTACTTACAGAAGCCACCTATGGTTTATATTGGAACTATACTAAGCAGATGTTAGAGGTTCGCGGGGAGAGCAACCGCATTATCTCTCATAATCCGCAGTTTGAACGAAGGAAGCTGAAATCGCCTTCACAGACCGATAACACCAAAATGTGATCTGAAAAATCGGCCAGTTGTATTGTTTACTTCCTTATCAATTCATGTAAATGAGGAAGGGATACAGATCTCATATATTGGGCATTATGCATTGAAATGATCATGGACAAAATTCAGCAAAAAGTACAAGTCCTTCTATAAATTTATTCAACCACTGTCGAACATGAATTTTTTTTTACCAAAGACTCAATATATAGCGTTATTTCCATAAAAATACTCTGACGTGTTATATTCCTTAGTTCTATCAGTTCAGACCAATGCTACTTAAACCAGAATAGTCACTAGTTCATATTTACGCAATATATCAATGGTGGATAAATTTAACTATCTAGTCAATGTAGTAGTAGAACATTTAACACATAGTTCCGAAGGAACATTGGAATAGTGAATGATGTCTTGCAGAAATTGGAAAAGGTATTAAGCTATATGAGTGATAGAAATTATAAGGAGGATTTGAGATACTCATAATGATGTAATCCATCGAGTCTAGAAGAAACCACAGCAGACTGCAGAAAGCACTGGACGGCCATTTCGTCCTATATTTGGGACTCATCAGCAGTGCGCATTCACTACTGAGAATTGAAACCAGATACGACGCAAGCGTCATACCAAACGGGCCTCGGTGATGAAGAGGTAACGAATTACACTCGATATAGCGCCGCTCTTCACAAATTCCCTGGTGTAACTCATCCGAGTTTCCCTTACCCATAGGACTGTGTCCCCACGAGCCAAGACTTCCATGCCCAAGTCGCTCTATCGAGAGCATTAGAAGCCGATTCGAGCAAGGATATACAAGTGATAAAAATTATTAGGTGGATTTGAGATAATAATAATTATGTAATTCATCAACAGTGCACATCAGTTGCGAGAACTGAACCTGGACCGTTACGATACGACGCAAGCAACGGGCCTCGGTGACAAAGAGGTAACGTATTTCACAAATTTAACTTATTTGAACTACTGTATCCTATTTGTTCTCCTGTAAAGCAGCGGCCTTACTGCCGGATGTAGTTTATCGTCAGACTCAGGCCTGAACGAACAACAGTGGAAAGAAAAAAAAAAGAAATGGTAAAGTTTTAAATGTTGCTTGAAACAACAATGAATAGTAAGTTCTGGATTTGTAATCGCTCACACCAGGAAGGCATTCGCCACATAGACGAATATGAAAAGAGCATTATTATATAAAGATGAATTTATACACGTATGAATGTCTTTATTTGCATTATAATACACAGAATGCACACACAGAATGCACACATAGAATTCACACACAGAATGCACACACAGAATGCACACACAGACACACCTGTTCACAGCTTAGCTCCCGTTTCAAAAGGTTTGAATATTTATTTTAAGCTGTCATTTTTCTCGACAACATTTTTCAAGATATTGACGACATAGTCCATTCATAATCGAGCTATTTTCTGTATCGATATTCATCTCTCCGACATGAATAAATACAAAGGGTACGGCAATTATATGTTATGAAGTTAATTTATAAAATATCGTCAAAGGTCTATTGTAAATGCATTTGCGACAGATTGCTGTCGACGGATGCAGTTATGAGTCACAAGGTAGGCGTTATCTTTAAAGGCATAAAGTAAAGAAAAAAGAATTCATTGTCAGTCGATAGGCTTACGGATAATACGTGTATACTACGTCAGAATTTATGACGTAAGACAACCGATATTTGTAAAACGTGGCCGTGCGATTAGAATGTTAGCATTACTCCCAGAGAATTCCATTTTCAAAATGGTCGATTTGCCGAGATGGATGGAGAAACAATCCCAGATTACAACAACTGGAAGTGCCTGAAAACCATACCATGTGTCGACAAAAGCCTTTTGAGTGAAATTCGGAACTGCTTGGAAATCTCCGATGGTTTATGCTAGTCTTAAGTCATCGTAATCGAAGGTTTGATCAGTCTTGCCTTTTTTAATCAATTCAACCCGAGCAAGGCGATAATGCTAATAAAGGCGCAATAGGCTACTGGGTGTGACAAAGAAAGGTAAAACGTTAGAAAGAATCGGAAAAACAATCCTAAACAGGAAACAAGGGATAAACATTTACTGCTATTCAAAAATCTGGGAGGAGTGTGAACTGGACGATAGGCAAATCTATCTACCTTTTGTTTAAACTGTTAGTCGCAGCAGATTATATGATTCCTCCCTGAAACTGTAACTAAGCTTAGCATAGTTGCAGTATAAGTTACCCGTGGGGTTTCTTAGGGTGTTGAACAAATGCACCTGCATAGGTGACTGCAGTTGGGATTAGCGTACTGGGATATGAGCGTTCAGCTATACAATTGATAAAATTATATATTTATGTGAGTTTCAGAATATAGTATCAATCCATATTAAAATGTTAGTCACTTGTTGCCTGGGTGTCATTTTTTATAAGTGCAATATAAATTTTTATTGATAAGTAAATAGGCTATGAAAACCTATGAGTGTTTGGGTTATCAGCGCGGAAATTGGGATTGTTGTGCCGCTTTCGAATTCCAGCCAGTGTCTGTCACGTAATTATGGAGAGATAGAAATTCATCTCTTCTTCCCATTGTTAGAGGCAAATCGCAGAGCAGACTGAGTTCCCTAAATTTAGTTGGTAACCTTCTTAGAAGTAAATCTATGAATTTAAAATCCGTAGCGTGTAGGGTAACAACTCCTCCCCACTCCCCAAAAAGTATGCAAACCACAGAAGCAACGCCTAGTGTGGTGAGGTCATGACCCTATTTTCAACAATGTTAGTATGTAAGAACAATAATCAGTCCGGTTGACTAATACATATTTATCCATTTAGCGTATCCCTTCTAAGTCACGATTGTGATTCATGGGGATATTAAAAGGCAGATTAGTGCAAATGTTTGCCGGTTTCTTTTGCTTCAGGGATGTTGAGGTTACCCGTCCCTCATCTCAGACGTCGACTTGTTTTTGAAGTTAGCTTCTTCTAGCCTAAAGAGGCAGGACCCATAAGGCAACAGATGGTTTGAATTCAGAGTATCCTCCTTCGCAGTCTGTCCTGCTATTTTATCAATAACTGTGAGTGGGGGGAGAAAGGAAATGAATTCATCCCTTTCCTAAGTGTATGTAATGAACACGACTGGAGTTCGAACTCGATCCTCCGATTCCTCGACCTGAGCCGCAAACGGTTACTCCATCATGCCTCTACGTAATACGTATTACATATATAAAGATAATAAAAATATTAGGTTGGTGCAAAAATAGTGTCGTTTTCTTACATATGTTACTATGTAAAAAAAACGACATTATTTTTGCACCAACCTAATATAAATTTGTAATATTTTTGTCTTTATTTTACATGTTATAATGAGCAGGTTAACATTAAATAATGTACTGTCTTTAGTTCATTGACAGATTGATTCGTTTTTACGGTTTATCAACCATTTACTTCATTGATTTAGTTACTTTTCTAATGTTTCGAACTTAACATTACTTGTCGCAGAATTTAGTACTTCGCATGTTTGGATATTATTTTTTGTTCTCTTACACAACAGTGAATCAAGTTTTCGGTAGAGGCGGAAATACTTTCTAAAAAACGTGATAACTTTGAAACGTTTATTGACAAGTTGAGCATTTTGTTAGCTTGTGAAGGAACATTGTCTTGTATGTATATATACTTTACCAAAAAGGTTTCTGTTTCGAATTGAGAAATGAATCACTACAACATACATTTATCTAATTAACTTGAACCGTCATCAGATTTTACTGTCTGCAATTCTAGCTCAATATCCTTTTCAAACTTCCTCTTTTTCCTTTCTGAATCACATTGGTTGACTGTTTTCGTGAGGAGCCCAAGCTGTTAGGTCAATACAACATAGTTATATATTAATTACTATTTTAATATTCTGCTTCATCCAACTTGCAAGGTTTCCTTTGTGATGATTACTTAAAGCTGGTTTCTTTAATATTCTTAATATTCGGTTTTCTTTCTGATTATATTCGCGACGCCAACTTCAAATGTTTTCTTGAAGTTCAATCTACCTTTCTTGTTTTGGCCTTTTCATTTTTTCCCAGACCTTCTTTTGTTACATACTTAAAGCGAGTTTGTTTTTCGTCTTTTTCTCATATTGTTATTGTTTTCAATTACATATTTGATTGTTCTGCGACCTCTGTTCAAGGTTTTTTTGGCAATTTCCAATGTTATGTTATGTTCACACCACTGAATAATAATGTAATACTTTGCTTCTCTTTTGAGGTTATATCTTTCTTATGACCTGTGACGTTAATTATACATCAGAAATTGAAAAATAAATATCAATATATTATGCTAGTATATATATATATATATATATATATATATATATATATATATATATATATATATATATATATATATATATATATATATATATATATATATATATATATATATATATATGGGATGTGCACGTGAGGTTAACGGATGCCAGCGTAGAAGGTGGGATCAGCGAGTCGTGTTCGAATTCCGGTTTAGCCTGTTGCGCTTACATCCTCAGAAAAGGAGAAAGCCATGTATCCGTCTTTTTTGCCCGATCTACGGATTAACTAGCAACGTAGAGCTGACTTTCTAGGGGAAAGAAAACTAAACATCCTGAAGTGTGGATAACGTATTAGAAAACCATTACCCCGTGAATCACGTGAATGTCTGGCATTAATAATATTATTATATGTATGTATTCGCAATATGAATAGTCACGGTATAGCATTATACAATCACGTTAACAAATAAAACATTTTTTTATAAAAAGATAACTGAAGTCAACATAATATATCGACATATAGATATAAGTAAATTCCTTCCCTCGGTCACATCCGTGAATCCCGTTTTGGTGGTCATGTTTCATTTCGATTCAGAAAATCCCTACAGTACGTTAATTTCTGCAGTAGACTAGTTGCTAACCAAGATCGATTGGACCGAGTCTGTTCTGATATTGAAACCCATAGCTGGTGAGACAAGTGATGCATTTATACCTTTCCCAAGGGTATTTGTGCGGAAATGAATGCAACGAACTCGACTAGAATTCGAACACGGTTCTTAGATTTCTTATTTCGAGCCGTTAGCGGAGTGTGTGAAGAAGGGACTAAGCATAAATGACAAGAAGACAAAATCCATGGTCATCAGTAAAAGGATGAACCCAAAATGCGATTTGCAGGTCGGGAACATTAGAATCAAGCAGACGCGGAAGTTTAAATATCTGAGAAGCGTTTTGACAGAGGACGGTAAGTGCGACACTAAGATCCGTAGAGGTATTGAGATGGCTAAGGGCGCAGTCCAAAAGCAGGGCAGTATATTGCGAGGCAGTAGGATTTCTTTGGTAAGAAAGAAAAGAATACTGAGCTGTTACAGGACATTTGTCCTTCTTTACGGCAGCGAATATTGGACGATTTTCTCAAAGACGAAGAAGATACTCGAGGCGACAGAAATGTGGTTCTACAGAAGGATGTTAAGGATATCATGGACCAAGTGTCTGAGTAACGATGAAGTTTTAGAGAGGTTGAAAACAATGAGGAGGCGTATACTTAACGTCAGGAAGAGGCAGCTAAAGTTTCTGGGACACATGATGAGGAAAGAGGGCCTGGAGAATCTGATACTCACGGGTTGAATAGAGGGAAAGAGAGACAAGGGAAAACAACACGTGACATACCTGGTGGGCTTAAGCAAGTGGATAGCAGAACGTGGTCTGGAAGAGGAAGCAGAGGGAAGGAACTTGTTGAGAGCTACAAGGGATTGAGGGAGGTGGAGAGACATGATCGTCTACCCTCTGAAAGGATATGCCACATAAAAAGAAAGAGAGCCATTTCCCCAACCGCAGATCGAAGCCTACAGCAAGCAGTCACACATCTGGTTACTGACCTGTCTTAACGTTGCTTAAGTGATCAGACGAGAAGTGATGTCTCAGCGTGATATGGCCATAAGTAGAGAAACTTAAATATCTGGAAAGTGTTTTAACATTTCAAGGGAAGTGTACACCGAAATCAGAAAGCGCATTGCAATAGCAAAGCTAAATATTAAGAAACAGGAAAGATTCGTTCGATAGAAAGAAAATAACAATGTAATATCAGTTCGTCTATATGGCAGAGAATGCTGGACAATTTCCTCACAGATGAATAGGAAACTTGAGGCAACAGAAATGAGGTTCTACAAAAGGATGCTGAGAATTCCATGAAAGGATCCTGTGAGAAACAATTAGTTCTTTTAGGAAAATCGAAATAAAATGGTCGCCTTTACTTAAAATTAGAAATGGTTGAATTTTCTACGACACAAAAGGAGGAAAGAAGGCTTTGGAAATTATGGCATTGATAGAATATAATGAAGAAAAGAGGTTAAGATGAAAACAGGGATAAACCTCTGTAATTAGCTTGGACGAAGATTAATAAAAATGCAAATATTGTTAAGAGATACAAAACATAGACAGTACTGGAAATCCATGATCTCCAAGATTAGGAATGTTTTGATTGGTTTGGTTTGTTTTAAGGTATATCAACCACAATGGGTTATTTAATGCCGACATAATTTTTATTGCTGGTAATATATTTTTCAAAAAATATTTCTGGTAATATTTTTTTCAAAAATGTATTGCTGATAATATTTTTTAAAATGTATTGCTGGTAATATTTTTTTAAAATGTATTGCTGGTAATATTTTTTTAAAATGTATTGCTGGTAATATTTTTTTTAAATGTATTGCTGGTAATATTTTTCCAAAAATGTATTACTGGTAGTAATGTATTGGCGGTAATAATTTTTTTCCCAAAATATATTGCTTGTACTAAAACCTATTTTTGCACGTTTTGATCCCAGTTTGGAGGTTAACAATTTGCTCATAGCTGGGACCCTAACAGGTGCAACCACCGCGGGTCAGGGTTAAACCTGAAAACACTTCACTTCTCTAAACCTGCTGGTCAGAGGCCTAGTTGTTGGACGTAGTTTATCCTCTTACCCAGGACGTGGATGTTGTTTATCGTCATACCCAGGACAAAAATCGGAATGTACATGGCACGTAGAAGAGAAAATCGCGTTGAGTGAATTTATCTTTTACAAGATATACTGAAAGCAATAGAAGCCGAGTGCAACATTGAGTAAATTACTTCATTATTTTAGGTGAAGGGATAACAGCGCAATCATCAACTGAGGTGGTAATGACTTAAAAGTAATTAGAACCACATTGCAAGAGGATGCCGTGTCTGTCACGGCTTGGAGGGACACCGTAAATAAATATCTATCCTGGTAACGTTAAAAGAGATATTTCGTCCATCAAACAGGTGAGCTCCGTATATGCTGAACAAATTATTTCCTCACAGATGAAGTTGTAACTTGAAACAACTGAAATGTGATTCTACAGAAGGTTGCTCAAAATTCCAAGAACGGATCGTGTGAGAAACATTTTTTTTTTTTTTTAAAGAATATGGAAATAAAAAAGTAAATTTTACTTAGAATCAGAAAGGATTGAATTGTCTAGGGCTCATAAGGAGGAAAGAAACCTTTGGAAATTTTCGTATTTACAGGATATAATTAATGGAAAGAGGCTCAGATGGGCACGGGAATAAACTTCTATAACTAGCTTGTGTAAATGTATGGTACATCATGAACAGAGGTTAATAATAAGACAAATATTGCTAAGAGTTAAAAAACATAGGAAGTTGTGAAGAGTCATGATCACCGAGGTTCAGAAAGGACATGGCACATAGAGGAAGAATGAGGAAATATGTAGGTCTTTGGGGCGTTTTATCAAAGGACCGAAAATGTGACACAGAAATCCAATGGTGCAGAAGATAGCGAAATATGTTTTTCAAAAGCTAAGCAAAGTATTAAGAAATAGAAAAAAAATCGTTAGAAATAAAGAAAGGAATGCTGAAGAATTGTGTAATTTCAATCCTCCCATAAACAGTTAGTGTTGGACAATTTCCTTAGAGGTGAAGAGGAGACTTGAAGCAAAAGAAATGCACTTCTACGGAAGGATCCTGAGAATAACATTAGCTGAACATGCATGCAACCATGTTGTTTTAATAAAAATGCAAATAAAAAAGGACACTTTTACTTAGGATTAGAAAAGAGACGGTTTAAAGTTCTGTGATACATAATGAAGAAGATGAACTTGGAGAATTAGACACTCATAGGCTAAGTAAGGCAAGTAACTTGCTGCCTCCTTCTGACCCGTTTGATTTCACCATACCCTTTGAGTGTTTAATTCTCCAAGCACAACTTCTTCATTATGCATCCGTTGAATAAGTGAATAACAGAACAGAGATTGGGAGGGACAGTATAACAAACACTGCGTAGAAAAGCAAAGGATAGGAAGTTGTGGAGCGATATGATCACCACATCCTGAAATGATACGGCCAATAAAAGAAAAGGAATAACTTGAAAATATTAACAGCATTTTTGGAAAACACTTTTAGAACAATGAAACTGCTATTCCGTTGCTTGTTTTTCGATTCAATAAAAATTTCTAGTATTATTCCGTCACATGTGGGATATGAAACGTTTTTTAAAAATTATCAATACGATTCCATCCATTAAATCTTTTAAGAAGAGAATCAAAATTTAACTAAATTTCTGAAACATTGTATTGTTCATCGATTAATTAAAATAAGTAAAAAAGAAGATCTAGCCTATTTTTTGGAAATAATAAAAGACGCGTCTGTTCATTCCACACGCATGGTGAGATTTGCTGTAATCCCGTTGAGGAAGATTTCAACAGACGAAGCCCTCTGAATAGTTCGAGATAAAATGAAATCCATCAGAGAACTTGGCAAACATACCACAATCCCGAGAGACAGGCTAATGGAAATATTAACATTTTGTCTGCAAATAATATACTTGCACATGGGATCTGACATATATCGTAAGGAAGATATCACAATCCTCTAACTGTCGATGCCGATAGTAATTGCAAGCATATAGACGGAGTACTTTGAGGAAATGACCTTAAGGACGATACCTCTGAGAGCAACTATTTTCTGATATGCGCAGATGACAACGTCATATTTCAGAATCATCGGGGAAATGGGGAAATATTGTTAGACTATATGCACTTTATAAGATCCTCAAAATAGTCAGAGAAAGAAGCAAAATATTCGCCTTCCTGGATGTCGAAAATGTCTCATTCAGAGAACGGGTTCAATGCATATAAGCCACCGTTTTGCAGATTTAAGATGGCTTTCGATTTCAGTCTGGAGAATAAATAACATTGCCTGGCAGTAGTTTTGAATAGTTTCTCAGACGGTTCGCTATGGTACGTAGACTTTTCAAATTTAACCGCAGTCCTCGATTGGCATGGGGATCTCATCAATTTAGAGTTGAACTAGATAGATGTAGCTGTAAGTTCTATGCTAACAATTTCTCTTATCGCATTTTCTCGCTTGTGGAACTCTCTCCGGGTTCCCTGTTATCCAGCCAACTTTAATCTACAAAAATTTAAATGCAATATCAATCGCTGTCTACTGTCCTCCTGATTACTCTTTTCTCTTTCCGCTCATTATCAATGTCTCTGTTTCTAATTCATTCACATCCTGTAACTCCTTCGGTCTTAGCAGCAGCAGTATATGTATATATATATATATATATATATATATATATATATATATAATTGGAGTTTGGATTTCCTTTCATTCGCATTTACATCTCTTCTTTGAGATTAATATCTGTAGATGCCATTCCATTTATTGTTGTCTCCGAAACTTCTCTTTTGGCTAGGTAAGCACCATTCAGTATAGAAAAAAAATGAAAGAGCGTTGTTTTACATGACTATCTTTGCGAGGTTAAAGCTTCTTAGTAGTGTTTGGTATCACTAAAAATGAAAATGTTCTTCATGAAAATTTAATAATTCTTTGCATTAATTTTGATGCCATCTTCGAAAAATTTGTTCATGCCTATAATCTTATCAGCAAACATTACTCCACCTTTGACCTGCAGTCATATTAGTCACGTGACTTTATCTATGAAGGACCAAACCCTGAAGACCATCATCAGTTCCAACAAGTGTATCTTTACTTTTGTCGTGATAAATAAGTTTACCTATACTCCTTCGACGAATTTAGCTGTTTGCCTGTGTTATAAAGATATTCTTCCAACGAATGTTATTAATATCTGCGTCTTTTCACTCTGCTTATATTTACAATACTAGCTTACTCTAAATATTTCCTTACTAGCCAATTCAATTTGTTTTCATATAAGACTTTTAGTTTGCTCCAATCTCTTTTTCTAACAAACATAAAGCCAGTTCTTAATCGTTTTTCCACCTTGCCATTTTCTGTTTTAATGGTTTTGATATTTTATGCAACCACTGAGGTTTGTTTCTCTTTTGAAATTACATCTGCTTGAATTTTGGAGAGCAGTTAACTTCGTTTTCTTGGTCTCAAATTTTCAACTGACATGAAATGGAATAATAATTATATTGAATCAAGTCTGCTATGAAAGTCAGTCACATACAAGAAAATATTTCGCGCCAGAATATATCTTGCACATTTACTATCCTATCAATATTCAATTTCGATATATTATATCTTAAACAAAGCGATAGGGTGCAACGCACCCATTGTGCTTACCTATCTCTCTCTCTCTCTCTCTCTCTCTCTATATATATATATATATATATATATATATATATATATATATATATATATATATCATTTATATATTATATATGCGCGGTACTTATTGGAAAGCGCTCAATAACAGTGATAGAGCTAACAAATTAAGTTGGATTGATGTGAGTTTGTGACCCTTGATTTCCCGCTATTTGCGATCGTCAGGGAAACTGATTTATTTTAAAATTTTGAATTTATATACGCTTGTGCATATCCTTGTTTTTATGGTAGTGGGAGGAAAATTGTCTTTGGAAACTCACTGCATCACAATTACTATTAATGTATCAGCCCAATTATAATTACTTCCAAGTTCTCAACAAAATTAATACCACCGCATAAATACGAATAAGAGTTTCCGTCGACAATTATTCCTCCCACTACTATAAAAACTCCGATAACCACAAACATATATAAGTCCAAAATTTAAAAATTAATCAGTTTGTCTGACGATCGCAAATAGCGTGAAACCCAGGATCACAAACTCACACCAATCCAACTATATATATATATATATATATATATATATAGCGTTCAAAACTTTAATTTAAAAACAGTGCTCAATAGAAAAAGTAGAGCCGTAAATATTTATTTCTTTCTTATCCAGTGTTATATTAGAACATTTCTTAACGTCGTGATTCCCCACCGGATGAGATGGTTAAAAAAGATTTTCCTTTTTCGATGTTGAAACAAAAATGTACAATTTCGTAGTGGATATGAGCATGTTCTAAGGTAACAGATAAGAAGAAATATATATATATATATATATATATATATATATATATATATATATATATATATATATATATATATATATATATATATATATATATATATATTAGCTTGTTGCAATAATAATGCCGGTTTCTCACATATGTTACTATGTAAGAAAACGACATTATTTTTGCACCAACCTAATATATATATATATATATATATATATATATATGAAGCTATGTTATATTTATGGGTTAAAGTACTCAATATCAGGCGACAGTCTCTTTCATGCTAAACTCAATGGCCTGACGATTTTCTTTAGCTTGAAACACTATCACCTCAGCGTTGACTTCAATGTCTACTGATATATATATATATATATATATGTGTGTACACGCGTGTGTGTATGATGCATATAGGGATATACATGCATATATCAAACTCGCCTTCTTTGCTTGTGATTAAATATTATCTATTGTATTTATTTGGAACTTATGTTCGATAGATTTTTCATATTTCAAGAATTGGTTTCAGTTCTACTTGTTACTATCATTGAAATTAATATTAATCCCCCTCTTTTATTCATTTTTTTTTCAGAAAATAACTTTCTTTTCTTCAAGAGTGGGAGTTAATAACGGATAACAAAGTGATGGAAAATATTTTTAATCATCCTAGGTAACATATGATGGAACACCTTCTTTGCCAAGGTCTCCTGTAGTCCTCCGAAAATTCTTATTTACTAGTTTTGCCCAGTTTTGGTGGTTAAGTTGTAAGACAGTACAATATCGCAGACATTCGCCTATCGCGGCGTTAAATATCTGACCTTAGCAACCTTAAAAAGATATTGCAATAACAATTATAAATATGACTGGTGATCGTTACTTTAAGAAGTGGGTACAAATAAAAAAATATTTGAAATTGACTGAAACAGACGTTAAACACTTCTTTCTGTCTAACTTTCTTTCTTTCTTTTTATCTTTCATTTTCTCACTGAAACCAAGTAGTGCCCCCCCCCACTACTTTTCTATTTTTCCATTAATCCGTTATTTATGAGGTATTGGCAGGAGACATTAAACATTTCTTTCTTTCTTTCACTACAACCATATAGTGTTTTCGTCCATCTTTTCACGCAATCAAAACTGAATAGTCCATTATGTATGAGCTTATTAGTAGGTCATAATGGTCATGCGAACCAAGGAAGTGGGGGACAAGTACAATTATAATAGGATAGTAGTAATTCTTGTGTCACCGAGAAAAACTCCCTTTCCTCCGGAATATTCATAAACGTCTAGAATCAGCGTTGTTCTGCATGAAATGCAACCTATTCTATGTCTATTCTTAGACGCAAATTAAAAACACACGAAAATCCTTGTTGTACAAGTTGTTGATATCTTAATTGGATTGTTGCTGCTTTATCCGATTGCTGAAGTTTTATTCGGTATGCGTCTGGAGGCGAGAATGTTTCCTAAATTACTATTAACCTAATATTTTAGAATAAATAGATTTTGGTTATTTAAAATGATTACTGGATACGACCGTTCGTCGGGTCTTTCTTCTGAAGTTTAATGTTGTCAAATTAAAGCTTTGTAGAAATTCTTTAACAAATATCTTCATGTTTGTTTCTGAAGTGCAACTTTTCATTACTAAAATGGAGCAAGAAATTATATTTAAAAATATATTTTTCAACAATTATTATAAGTATTTCTGCCATATTCCATGAAAAGACGGCGAATTATGTTTATAAAACTGAAGACTAAGCATAACAAGACCGTTATGTAAAATTTTAGAATACATGCATCCCTCGACAAGTGCGCATTCTATTAATGAGTTTTCGATTAGAGCGCTAAAGTTTTATATAACAAAATTCTATTAGTGCTTATATAATATTCGATTATTGCGGTTAAAACTTTTTCAGTTTAAACAGAGTAATTGAAAACTGATTTTTTTAATAGTTACCGATGTAAAAATTAGCAGCATTAATCGAGGGATTTCTGTATTATCAAAATTGTTAACTCATTATTCAATATACTGTTATATATGTAACCATGTATTTATGCTCCGCTGATACGATTTTTGTAAAATCCCAAATCTTTTTTCTGATTTACATAGGCATATTTTCTCTGCTTTATTCCTACTGTTAGGTAACATATTAAACTTATACTCGTCCCTTCCTTTGTCAGAAAATTAGTTACAACCTGCCATTACTTTAAATAAACAATGGGACATTCTGTTTCGTTTACGAAGAAAGATGATAGAAAAAAAAATAGATCAAAGACGCTGTTTCCTATATGTGAGAGAAAAAAAGAAAGCATACTATTAGGTTGGTGCAAAAATAATGACGTAATAATGTCGTTTGTTGACATATTTTTTAACGTCAAAAACGACATTATTACGTCATTATTTTTGCACCAACTTTATATTAGAAAGAAAGAAAGAAAGAAAGAGAAAGAGAGAGAGAGAGAGAGAGAGAGAGAAAATGTAGTGGACGTGATAGAGTTATCATGCATTTAACTTCTTCATTGAAATATAATACCTCGTCAATTTTTAATCTTTTATATCCCCTTACTTTTATATCCCCTTAATCTTTTATATCCCCTTAATCTTTTATACCCCCTTACTTCTTTAAATAATGACCTGCAATCATTGTACCTGTTATTGTAATATTTTGCCAAAACTGTTAAGCTCAAATATTTAACGATGCAATAAGGAAATTTCCATAGATATTTTATAGTCATGGACAGAGGTTCCCAAGCTTTTTTTTTTCCTTGGGCCGAATTTTGGAATGGAAATTTGCTCGCGCTTCAGCAAATTTTATGTTATGAAAAGTGCATTTAAAATTAAGTAAAAACCAAAACAAAGCAAAACAAGAAACAGAGAGAGTGTTAAAGGGAGATAACCACGGATTCGAAATCCAATCATTATTATTGATAACTCTCTCCTCCAAATTGCGGAGCCTAGTTATTTTATTCTTAATATTTGATATAATGCAAAAATGTCACATAGATAAAACCGATCAATAATTATTTATGACTATTTATACTGAGACTCCTACAAATAATTCATGAACATATTTTAAATTTTGAAATCATATTTGCTTTTTGCATATTATTTTTTTTTTAACTGTTTTTAAGTATTTGATTGTCTTTCAATCATACCGCCACATTTATTATCCTTTTCCGTCTTACATATGAGGCACGCCACACCGTTTGGGAACCACTTTTCATCGAGTTCACACGGAGCTTATTCCATAATTAAATTAAGAATTTTGATTAATAAAAAAAACATTGAAGAAAATCGTATAATTTACACAGGTATTATTAGTCGTTTTTAATTTACTAATTATTAGCCATCACAAATCACTTGTTAAATATTTTCTTAATAATTATGTTAGAAGTAATTTACGACTAATATTCTCGCCAGCAGTCATAGACACAAACTGCAAGCTTCATGGACATTACTTGCCGTACTTGTGTCTTGTAAAGAGAGAATAAAAAAAAATTATAACAATTTATTAATGAAGAAGTAATTTATAACATGGTATTCATCACCCTAATTGTAGCAAATTTTACTCTTTTGTAAATATTATCAGCAAAAGTGGCATTATCTTCTGGACGACCAAATAATTTCTCTGCAAAGTCTTTCTGATTATTCTTATACTTTAGCTGTTGCTATTGTCAATATTAATTTTCCGGCTTGTGTTTGGAAAACAAGCAACGCCATATTCTTCAACGCTTTTAATGTGCCATTTATTGCTTCTGTTTTCTTTGCGATTAAAATGTCTTCATTGCTCTCTCTCTCTCAGAATAATATTTTTTTGCGATATCAACGAATACGCGTTGCCACTTTTGTGATGTCAACGAACACTCGTTGTCACATTCGTAATGCTCGTTGTAGTAGAGACTTTGTAATCGCCTATACAACTATAGTACGCCATTGAACATTGCTGATGTCAGACGCCTTCGAATAGAACTAGCACTAATAGTACTTACTCGATAATACTCGCTCGTAAAGTAACCACCGTATAGAGAAATAGTATAGTGAATAGAGTAGAGAGAATAGCGGTCTGTATAGAATAGAGTATAGAGTAGAAACAGAGATCATTTAGACGTCACGCGACTTACTACTTATGCGTTTCCTCTATGGTCACGTGGTTTACTTGATTTATTAATGGGATCGCCTGTGTTGGCTCACTGGCGATCTATGATCAAACTCAAGTGTCGGCATTGACACTTTATTCCTATATAACAATATTCTAATTTTCAAACTGTAAACAGTTATAAGTTTGATCTTGATATTTGTGAGACCACATTTTCGTGCTATTACATTCATAACTTGATAAATGTACAATTAATTTATACTAAATAATTAAAAATGAATTTACAATTCAACAGCAGTACTTCAGCCTAGAATGGAAGCATTTGAAGGGAAATACTACAAAATCATTCTCACTGTGTCCTCCGTAGAAGAGTTCACGAATACGCAGAGTGAGACACCGTCAGAGAGGAAACCACAGTGGAATGATCCTAAGACCACACCAGGTAATGAGACTGATGATGAATAGAATGATGATTTCACGTTTATAATAATTTATATATCGTCTCCATTTTTTTCTTTTTATTCAATGTTCACCAAATGCAAGGCGTAACAGTCCATCATGGTTACCGAATGAGCGTGTTGTATGAGGAGGAAGCAAGTGTAGATTATGAGGATATATAGAATAGATAACGATTGATTCTAGACTTCAAAAGGCTAAGAATATAGTGATAAGAGAAACATTCCTTTGGGAGTCCGTTCAACAAATTAGCTATCTGAGTGAAATATGACAAGAATGAAGATGATTTGTACTTGGCATGGTATGTCCTAGCAGAAAGGATCAGAACTGGTTGAACTAAGGAATTGTATTTCGCCTAAATACTTACAATGGAAATAGTGACAGAGTACTGATAGGTGGCGACATTTCTTCTGTGGAAAATGGACTATACGTTTGAAAATAAGTAAATGTAAGTGCTTTTGATTTCTGTCAAAGCTGGATGTTTGATTGAGTGATTTGTTTTTATTTATCCAAAAGGCAAAACACAAATCAGCATTTTGCAAGTTATTTAAAGCCAGAAAAACTTTAGATTGCAAGAATATTTTGTGATAATAAGGATTTATTAATAATTAGCACAGCTGGGGAGAGAAGTGGTGTTTTCTTACCTTTCCCAAGAGTATTCCAGCGTAAATGTATATAACAAGCCCAACATGAAAAAAGAACTCGTCTCACCCATTTTAATTGCAAACTATTATCCATTACACCACACGTACCTCCAATATTACAGCACCTGGTATTCCCAAGCGGTCACTCATCTTGATTTGACCAGGCTCGACATTTCTTAACTTTGGTGATCGTACGAGAAGTCATGTTTCAATGTGTTATGTCCGTAAGCCTTGTAAAAACCTGGAAAGTGAGGATTGAGCAGCTCCAGCCCATATATGGCAGTAATACTCCATTTTCTTTTATTTCATCAGATTCTTGTAAAGATAGGGTGTGGCAGGAGGTTTAAATGTGACACGAAATCGACAATTTTTCAGGCATCTTTAGCATTGTATCGGATATATTAAGATTACAACCGTTAATCTATTTGCAAATATCACCGACAGAGAAAGAGACTTTATGATTATCTAAGACAAGTGTCGTCTGGTATAATCTAGACACTGGTTCGCATAAATATCTCGCTGGTAATTTTTATATAAGTTTAATAAACGTGTCGGTTCAGATGACAGTGCCGGGAAATATTGTACCAAGTAAGTTCGTGCCGGTGGTGGAGGTGGGGATTAAAAGAAGCAAACCGGTATTTGTATTAGGTTGGTGCAAAAATAATGACGTAATAATGTCGTTTTTTGACGTATTTTTTAACGTCAAAAAACGACATTATTACGTCATTATTTTTGCACCACCCTAATATTTCGTACACAAGAGCCAGTCAGTTAAGTGGCATAAGTTATACTCGCTTTAACAATCATGTCTTTTCGATTCATAACTGACTAAGCAGAATATTCTCCCGCAGTAGGTTACCGCTTCTTTCTGAGGTAGAGCGGTTGCCAACCAAGGTTATAGGAGCCAGTCTATTCTGCTATTCAAACTATAGTTATAAATCAAGGTTATTTGCTCGTAAGCGAATATAACGAACCGGACTGTGACTCGAACTCAGCTCGTCGATTTCCTATTTCGAGCTGATATCTATTATACCACAACGCAGAGTCGAAGCTAAATAACATCAGAACATTATATACATAAAAAAAATTATTTTTATATATATATAATATATAAAATAAAAAAAACAAAAAACAAAAAAAACAGGCATATGTCGTTTAGGCTATTGATTTGATGGAAATGTGCAAAAGGTCATATACAAATCACTTTAAGTAATTGGTTTAATTAAATCCAATTATTCAGTTAGAATTTCTATTTATTTTGTCAAACCGAAGAAACGGCCACCTGGCAATATAGCGTCTTAATTTTCTCTTTAGATCAACGCCCAACCATGGTGGAGTGTTGTTCAAAATAAAGGTAGATAATTCTGTTTAAAGACAAATGATAAAGCAATCCTTAACACGTCTTGAATCATTATTTCCTAGTTCTCACACACACAGTCATCAATCAGAGAAATGTCTTGTCATGAACGACTCGACTTGAGAATTCCAGAAACAGCAGGTGCGCTGGGAAAGATAGCAACATATCACACAATAGAGAATCAAGAGGAATCGATACTTCTGCGATACAGGAACTGCAGATGTGAAAACAAGGATTTGCATAATAAATTCTGACATTGATATTTTTCATCCAAAGAGCAATTTGTCTTCTGTCACCTAGAAATATATCTTTAATGTGTATTTTATTTTTACAATTTTATCTTTAGTTCTGCACATTAATAAATTTGTTTAAAATTATGCAATATAAATCTCGAATGATTTTGTTCATCAGTGAACTGAAACTGACGACAGCCGTTTTCTAGACTTTGCTTTTAACACGCTGATTTCTTATTATTTTCTTGTTCCTATAGCAACCATTCGGAACAGTTCCAAGTAAGACCTCAAAGATTGTTAGGATCCCTAGATATGAATATAATCATCAAGGAGTAAATATAAAATCTTGTTTACTTCTTTGTCACCGTTTCTTTTTTTTTTCAATTTGGATATTTTAAATTTCTTTCTTTCTTTTGTTAATTTACGTTATTTTTTCATTCTTTTTTCTTTTTTGCTGTCTTGAATTTCTTTTTACTTTCTTTTTCTGACTTGCATTTCTTTCTTTCTTTTTTCTCTTTGTGTAATTTCTTTGTTTTTCTTGCATTTCATTCATTGATTCATTCATTCTTTCTTTCTTTCTTTGTTTCTTTCTTTCTATTTCTGTCTTGCATTTCGTTCGTTCGTTTTTTGTCTTGTATTTATTTTTCTTTACTATTTTATCTTGCATTTCATTCTTTGTTTTTCTTTTTTTCTGTCTTGATTTTAATTATTTCTTTCTTTTTCTTTTTCTTTCTTTTCTTTATTCTTTCTTTTTTCTGACTTGCATTTCTTTCTTTTTTCTATTTGTGTAATTTTTTACTTTTTTCTGTCTTACATTTCATTCTTTCTTAAACTGTCTAGCATTTCCTCCCTTCCTTCTTTCTTTTTTCTCTCTTGCAATTCATTCTTACTTTTTCTTTTTATTTCTTTTTTCTTTCTTTTTCTGACTTGCATTTCTTTCTTTTTTCTATTTGTGTAATTTTTTACTTTTTTCTGTCTTACATTTCATTCTTTCTTGAACTGTCAAGCATTTCCTTCTTTCCTTCTTTCTTTTTTTCTCTCTTGTATTTCATTTTTTCTTTTTATTTTTATTTCTTTTCTTTTTTCTTTCTTTTTTCTGACTTGCATTTCTTTCTTTTTTCTATTTGTGTAATTTTTTACTTTTTTCTGTCTTACATTTCATTCTTTCTTGAACTGTCAAGCATTTCCTTCTTTCCTTCTTTCTTTTTTTCTCTCTTGTATTTCATTTTTTCTTTTTATTTCTTTTCTTTTTCTTTTTCTTTCTTTTCTTTTTTCTTTCTTTTTTATAACTTGCATTTCTTTCTTTTTCTATTTGTGTAATTTCTTACTTTTTTCTGTCTTACATTTCATTCTTTCTTAAACTGTCTAGCCTTTCCTTCCTTCTTTCTTTCTTTTTTTCTCTCTTACATTACATTCTTTCTTTTTCTTTTTATTTCTTTTCTTTTTTCTTTCTTTTTCTGACTTGCATTTCTTTCTTTTTTCTATTTGTGCAATTTCTTACCTTTTCTGTCTTACATTTAATTCATTCATTCTTTTTCCTTTCATTCTTGAATATCTTGCTTTTTGTCTTGTATTTTTTATTTCTTTCTTTCTTTTACTTATCGCCCTTTTCTTTTTTTCTTTTGTGTATCTTGCATTTATTTATTTATTTTTCTGTCTTGCATTTACTTTCTTCCTTTCTTTTTCGCAAGTTCGTTTTTTTTACTTTTTGCGTTTCATTGCATTTCTTTCTTTCTTTCTTTCTTTCTTTCTTTCTTTCTTTCTTTCTTTCTTTCTTTTGTATTATTCTCTCTACTTTAATTTCTCCAGCATTATGCAATAGCTCACCCCTAATTTATATTTTGGTTTTTGCTTACTCGACTCTACCTATTTTTTCCATCCCCATCCTAGCCACCCAATTTTATCTCTAGACGTATATTTTGTTCACGAAAACACAGTGTAAGCTCTCATGATAGCTTAGTAGATATTATCGATTTCATTTTAAGTTTATCACCTTGCAAATATCGAAGATATACGGGTATATGAGGACGGTGAAACTGTCGACATGGATTCTAAAAAAACAGAGAAACGATAATAATGATCATGATGCGTCCGTAGTGGATATTGTGAACTGTAATTAGATACGAAAAAATATTTTATCTCAAAAGAATAACTGAAAAACAATCAATTCAACAGAAAATGCTAAATATGGAGAAGCAAACAAAGGAAATTTACGACATTTATTAAAAGAAGCAAAAAACTGTAGGAATCCACTAAGAATGTTTGCAGTACGAGATTAATCAAGTCCTTGTGTACATATTTTGTAGCTGGGCGCAAACCTAACGCCATTTGGCTTCAGTGCTTAGTCTGTCGCAAGGAAAATTGTTTCTCTGTGTCATGCTCGACAATGTTTCTCGCCTGAAACAATCTTACATTTTTTTAACAAATCTATCATTCGTCCATGTCATGTTTTTGCCAAATATAGTCTCGTGTCCCTTTTGCTATATATTTAGAGACATATGGCAAAATCTAAAGACGAATATAAAATGCCATTCGTCCTGAGCTAGTATTTTCATTTCAGTCACATTCTCACTGCCAAAATTTAGCTTCCCTGTTCCTTTTCTATAAATACTTTCATGGGGATTGTCGCGAAGACCTTTCTTCTATGGTAACGAGATGAATTTAAGCTTAGAAGTAGATTGACGGAAAAATCTCATAATTTTACGTACTGGCTAGACATGACTGTTAGCTCAAATTGCAAGGAGAAGAGGCAGACAAACCATCGCAAAATATACCTAAGAACAAACTGGAGACTATGGAGGAGGTATGATCTTGTGTGCAAAGAGAAATGTTTCGGAAATTCACAACCGTCTGTATCCGAGAATGAACAAGTAATGTTCATGTGGTAAACGGTTATCTTAACTAACAAGTCTTTGTAGAGCAATCGCACCTGATATCAATAGTTCCTAATAGGCGTGGCAGTACTTTAGTGAAGACGGAGTATACAAAAATGCAGAAGAACCAGGATTTGGCAGGGTAGATCAGAAAAATATAGTAGGTAGCAGTTCAAGTTGTTTCTTTTGTACTCTCATGAGTGTTTTCTACCTTGCAAGACGCCTTGGAAGTGCATAGATGGCAGCGCTATTTGACCATGTACTGAAAAAAGGCTGTGTCTATGTTACGGGTAAGAGCTATGATGATAATCCTCCGACTAAAACATCTAAGAGTTGCAGAGGGTCTCAAATCAAATAATAATATTTAATAGCATGGAGGATTTAACGTGAACTTTGGTTTGTTTTGTATGTTAATTTAGCGTCATATCAACTCCTTATCAGCCATTTAATGTCTAAATTTAAGTTTCTTAAGAGCATTAGTAATTTCATTTACACAAATTTATTGCTGGTAATTAAAAAATATATTGCTGATATTTTTGATATATAATGTATTTTCATATTTTCATAATGTTTTGACCCCGGTTTGGGAGTTGACTATTTGCCCATAGCTAAGACACTAAAAAGTGCTACCACTCCGGGTCAGGGTGAACCTGGGAACAATAGCAATTAAAAGATAATTCAACGCTTCTCAACCCCCCCCCCGATCAGAGGCCGGATGAGTTTTATCGTCATACCAAGGACGGATAAGCATTGATAAATTAAACTGGGCTGCAGTAAATATCCCGTTCAGTACCACAGATTTAATTGTTAGTTGCCTGACCGTACCCTATCTGGATATATCCTGTGCTTCTGTTTTTGAGTGGGTGTAGTGGGAAATCATTATGGCCAAATGTCAAGAGGTTTGTTTGTTTAAGTTTCAAATATGAGACCCGCCATGACGACTTGGGAATCACATTTAGATACTTGATAACACCATCAATCGAAGACAGTCTAAGCGAACTGGATGGCCTGACCTGAAGTTATTTCTAACTGCACTATACCTGTAAGGGTTTTTGCACTGCTTGTATCAAAACCTCTCGCTATATCGTACACATTTCACTGTGATAGATATGCTTGGTACACTCGTATCGTACTGGTTATCATAATGGGTATAAAGGGGTTTGTGTGTCGCTGCCTTACTCACTCATTTTGCAACAACAACAACAACAACAACAATAACAATAATAATAATAATAATAATAATAATAATAATAATAATAATAATAATCATGTAGGGAGGTTTTTATCAAGGTTCTTACGAAGACGAGCGTTCTAGACAAGATAGATTGTGGTTTTTCTACCAAACGAATCTTATTCGGTTATTTAAACTTAGCTTATAAAAAACAGTTCTAAACTATTACTCATATCAATCCTTCTAATGAGGAGTTACGAAACACAGGAGATGTTGTTCTTCAGAAGGATGTTGCGAATTCCATGGACGGAATATGCCAACATCGATGAAGTTTATGGGAACATTGAAACAAAAATGATCCTCATGCTTACAATAAAAAAGGAACAGTTCTTATTTTTGGGACACATGATGAGGATAGAGGGCTTGTCGAATGTGATACCCACTGGACATATTAGATGCAAGAGGTAGAAAGGAAAAGATTGAGTAATCTATATAACGAGCTTGGGATCAGAAGGAGAAGGACCAGGCACCTAGAATAATTTTAATTTGGCGAAGATTGATCAATCGATCTATGATTGAAGATTGGCATTTGTAGCCGTAAACAAAAAGAGAACCTTCCAAGTAGTGGATTTTCTTGTGCGTTACCGGAGTAAATCTGAAAGAAAATAAGAAAATATGGTTAACTCAAATTTCTTCATATTTATCGGAACATGAATATAATAGTAGTGTCAGTCATTATCGGAGTATTGGGGAAAGTCCTAAAGAGACTAGGAAAAGAAAGAGTTGCGAAACTGGAAATAAGAGCAAGTGTCCGAATAATCCAAATGATAAAAAAATGATAAAACAGTAGAATATTAATAAGAATTCCGATTTAATTTGCTATCACTTAATATTTTCTATTAGTTTTATTGCATAGTTATTATTATATCTATTTTAATAATTTCGCTTAAATTATAGTTTATCTTGTATAGTTGACTGTGGTGCATGTGCTTAGTATACCCTTATTATAGTGGGTGTCATCATGAAGACGTGCTTTGTGTATTTGCACCACAGCGTCTCTTGGCTGCTCATTTCTCTATAATAATAATAATAATAATAATAATAATAATAATAATAATAATAATAATAATAAGAAGAAGAAGAAGAAGAAGAAGAAGAAGAAGAAATACAAAAAAATGTTCTCACGAGTACAGCCCACACCTTACGAAGGGCTTTGTCTATGTAAAATGTGTTTCGTTTTTTTTTAATTGGTCAGTGGAATATGTCATAATGTCATTTCTAACCTTAGGGTCTCTGGGACCCGAAAAGAAATGTGTACCCATTAGAAATCAAAGGGAATAAAATAATAATAAAATAGTAATAGAAAACGCCCTTCTCGGAACATCCCATATACTGAAAGAAAAGTGCTATCAATTAAATAACCATTCTCTTATAAGATCTAAGGACCATAGTTTTGACCTGGTTCTACAGGATACAAAGCAGGAAGCATAATACACAAACAACAACAACAATAATAATAATAATAATAATAATAATAGTAATAATAATTTGGGCATATCTTCTAGAAGCTTCTAGAAGCTGATGTATTGATCATCTTGGTTCATGAGTAAGGAGAAAAAGAAGTGATGAAGCATTTGCCAAGAATGCTTTCTCTTTAAGTTTGAAGGATTGAGGGAGATAAGTCGACTTGTGATTCACATGATATCTTTTGGAAAGACCGTCAATGAGAGAGCTCCTGTGCGGTCTGGAACAGTCCCTTTATTTTTCGAAATGGCTAATACCTGCAAGTTAATATCTGCTTTTAGCAAAACCTTTCCCTATATCGCATACATTTGGCTGAGCTGTATGTGTTTCGTTTATCCTTATCAGACTCGATGCCATTATAAATTGCACCCGGTATATTTATACGTGTGTGTGATGATAAAAGTACATAACAAAATCTGTTTTTTAATAATAATAGTAATAGTAGTAATAAAAATTATACAAGAAATATTTATTAGGTTGGTGCAAAAATAATGTCGTTTTTTCATATATGTTACTGTGTGAGAAAACGACATTATTTTTGCACCAACCTAATATATACGAACGTAATATTCTGCCTTGTCAATGCACTTGATACTATGATGATTATTGATCGCAAAGATCAAAAATTATGCAGTGAAAATGTCAAACCAAAATTGACCTCAGTTCTACGAATTACTGATCTACGCTATGTCATATATATATATATATATAAATATATATATATATATATATATATATATATATATATATATATATATATATATATATATACACACAAATTTGTACGCATGCGTTTGTATTTGTGTATGTCTTTCGTTAGCATACAAACACGCACATATTTTTTCATTGAGTTCCATTGAACTATTAGATAATTAATTGTATATCGAATATTTTTTACGAAAATAGTTACTTGTTTTGGTAAGCACAGAAGATTTATTGAAAGGCATTGCCATATATATACACACACACACACACATATATATATATATATATATATATATATATATATATATATATATATATATATATATATATATATATATATATATATTTAGTTTATGAAAAACTAGGTAATCCGTATCGGTAAACCTAAGGAGGATAAAATCCAGAGAGCTCAATGTAAATCCAGAGGGAATAATTTAAATAAAAACAGATCCCTTTAAGGTTCCATGTAAAAAATTATTTCACCACGGCCCTTTTAAAGGACTGCGGATCATCAGACTTTACTTCCAAACAAAAAATGAAAAGAAAATTTACACATTTTTGACGGGCCGTATTAAACATATGTAAATTCACGAAGTGAGGAAGTGAGGGGGGTGAGAGAGTAGACATGAGTAAGTTAGCAGATATTGACACATTTAAACGGTTAACATAACAGAAGTTATATATCGATATCGACGGGGTAGAGAAGAAAAAACATAGAGAGAAAAAAGAGAGAAGGAAGTTAAGAGAGAAGAGAACATGTCACTAATTTTCTTTGTAAAAAAAGGCTAGAAACAGATGCTGTTATTTTGCTTTACTTTGAAAGTGTTATGAGACATCATCATCACTTTGTTGGTTACATTCTTTCACATCCAATAATAATAATAATAATAATAATAATAATAATAATAACGCTTATGTTTAGCGCATACAAAATAACACTATGCATCAACGAGAATATTTAAGAAGGAAAATGTACGCAAAATCTTTCGTGGCATTTTGATTCAAACGGATCAACCAGCCCAAACCAAATTTTGCTATTATTCATCTTTAAGAACGGATTTTGCCTTCCATCAGCATGGTTGATGGTGGCCTCAAGTAGAGTTAACTTAGTAGACCTTCTTACGTTTATCACTGATATATGAAGTGGAATGATTATATTAAATTATATTGCTAAGTGCACTGCTAAGAAATTCGGTTCACTGTTACGGTATACAGTTTTTCTTGACAGATTCTATCTTGCACTTATGTTTGCCATTCTACCGTGCTTAGAATATTGCTGCAATATCTCGTCTAATGCTTCGTTTATATATCCAGAAGTTCCTGACAAAAGCCAAAAAAGAATCTACAATGTTAACAATCCCGACTTGGCGTCTCGGCTTCAGTAACAATCTCACCGCCGTAACGTTGCTTCCCTGTGCCTTTTCCATAAATATTTTCATGGTAATTCGTTTGACATATTATCCTGTCTGGTACCCTGTCTTCAAGAATTTAAGCCTTGTACTAGATTGACAGCAAGGTCACATAATTTAACTGTTCAAATTGTTAATTATAACTGTAAATTCTGTGCTAATTTCTTCTTCAGGACTTCTCAGTTGCAGGACAATATTACGGCTTCCTGATTTCTTCTCAACTACGATTTTCGAAAATGCAGTGTCAATCATAATCTTATGTCTCTTTGCATTCGGTTCTTTTGTTGTTTTCTCTCTTTCTTTACCCCCTGTAACCCCTTGCGGCCTGGTAGCTTTTATTACATTGAAAAGTTTTGAACAATAAAAAAAAGTGTCAGTAGATTTCACTGTCCCATTCGACCAATAAATAAAATTAAATGAAGGCGAGGAACTAGATAGATATCTGAACTTCGTCAAAGAACGGAAGAACTAAAACATGAGAATGAAAACTGAGTCAATGATTGTTGAATCTAAGGAAAATACAGCGGAAAACTTAGTGAAAAGCCCGGAGAAACAGAAAATCCAAAGGAAGAATCGAGATCAGCAGTAAATTTTCTGGCATATCTGAGATGCAGCTTGCCTAATCCTCACTTTTCAGCCTTAACAAAGTTCAAAATTATTTACGCGGCCTTGTCGGCAAGGAATTATAAAACGTTACTTGCCTCTTGCTCTTCAATTGTTATTTTCATGACAAATCTCTAGGCTAGTTGTATTTCTTGTTTCCGAACCCCTAGACATTTACAAATAGATCACTCCATCAGGTGTACACTGAGTCGTCTCATCTTCATATACCAAAGAAGAAATTCCATTCATACAACTTCATCCCCAGAACTGCTACATTGCGGAACAAACTCCCGAAAGTATTATTTTTCTGATCACTACAATCAGGAAAACAGTAAACTTTCCTACATATAATATGCTAACTTACTTCCTCACTTTACTCACTCAACCTCATTTGGTAACCAGCTACCTTGAGTGAATCTTCGGCCTAATATTTGAGTGCTCAATGGTATAAAATGTCTTGATAATTATGGCACGACTGAGGAGACTTACTTTCACCTATTCTTCATTCCGATCCATCTGCTGCTATTGGTATGGATACAAAAGAAGGGCAGACAATGACGTAAACAATATCAAAAAAAAAAAAAAAAAAAAAAAGAGAAGAAAACGGCACGACGAAATAGCATCTAATAAAATACGAAAACTAAGCTGAATTAATTGGGGAAATATATAAAGGTAAGCAATGCCATTTATTGGGAACCTACCGCCTGTATTCGGGTAAGAAATGAATTAAGTAAGTATATAAAAACAAGACGAGTGTGTGAAAAGTATACATTTTCTTACCGGATTTATGTAATCTATACAGCGACGATCTTAAATGAATTAATATACCTATATATTCAGAGGCTATAATCTTAACAATATAGAATATAGCGTTAACAATGTGCCGAAGGAAAATAGAAAATGTAGCATAGGAAATAGAGAAAAAAAAGGATTGACCATAAATTATAAGAAAACTGAATTTATGATTTTAAGAAAGTGAGACAGGCAAAGACGTGCATTTTCAATTCTAGATCTGACAGTCAAAAATGTATAGACAGTGAAAAGTGTAACACAGTGAACTGAGGGCGCATCGAAATGAATTGGCACAAATTTTGCACTAGTATTTAGGTTAGACGGCTCAATCTAGGTACCTATCAACACTTGTATTATTTAATGTCTAAGTATTACAAGTCTAGAACGAATTAAAAAACATGTAGACATGAGTTCATTTTCCGTTACAGGAAAAAATGTAGACATAGGCCCGGTTTGGTTTACATTGAAACAAAATGCGTATAACCTGTCTGATCACAAATATCGATAGTGGTGCCATAAAACGAAAACTACAACACATATCAATTCGGCATTTAACCTCCTTTGAAAAAGTCTTCTTTTGAAGAACACAATTTATGCAGCGTCATTTCCTTTGATGGAAGCATGTCTGGAACTCCTTTGTTCGGAGAACGAGCAGCTGCCCTGTCTTGGACTGCCTCGTCATTTTGAAATCTTATTCCTTTCAAGTGGGATTTAATTTTGAAGAGGAAAATTTTCAATGGACGTGTTCTGGAGAATATGATGTTCATCGGATATGCATAATGTTGAGCTTGGCCACACCCTGCTGCACAAGCCATAGTCATTGATGAAACCACTGTGATGTCGTGAGATAACCACTCTGTATGCACTTTGCTTCCAAGCACTGCTATAAATAACGCAAGTAAGCGATAACGTGTTTATTTGCGATAGAAGACAATCTGTGCCAAGCAACTTCACTCCGCTACCATAGCAACAATCTCGATACGTTTTTATCAGATCTCGTACTTATGTCCGGTTTACACTAATTAAAAAGCCAGACTAATTAAAAAAAGCCGGTTTGCACTAATTAGAAAGCCGTTTTACATTAGAGTAAAACTATATAGACATTGGTCCTCGTTAGCGTAAAAAAGGAAGTAGATACGGGTCCAGTTTACACACAAAGTTAAAAAAGACGGCTTCAAATTACAATAGAGTCAAATATAATGGCTAGAATTCATTTAGTGGAAGCATCTGGCACTTTGATCAGTGTTAGAATACACACATCATGTAGTTTCAAAAATATCAACGCCTGTTCAATTATAGGAGAACTGTTGCAACAGATACAGCCTTGAAACGACATTGGCTTCAAATCCACGCATAAAAAAATATTAAAATTTGCTATCAAACTTTCAGAAACACTCAGTCGAATCTTTGGAGATTTTTGTCTGGAAACTGCAATACTTTAAGAGAAATAGAAAGATTTCACTGTTTAGATACTTTGAAAGACTTCAGCTGATAAATTCCTCTTCTAATAAAAGGGAAAGACATTAGAATAAAACAAAACGTCCCCAGGATCATCTGTTACTTAATGTTAGGTAAATCGTACGTGTTGACTTCCCACACAATGTTAAACAAAAGAGGTTAGAAAAGAAACTTATCAATACTAGGAAGAGCGATATCAGTTAACTGAGAAACCTATTTTTCTGAAGAACAGTTTTAAGAGTAATATTTTTTTAAATTGAAACCGGAAGTAATCTTGTTCGATCAATGAATGCTGAATATTTCCTTCTAAAGAAACAGCTAATCTCACCATTATAATTAGGAGTCTCCCCCCTTACTTCATTATCGAAATTATCGAACAAAAATCCGAATTAATTAATAGATATATAAACTTAGGTACATTTTACGCTAGAATAAAAAAAATTAGGCATTATTTCATTTTATATTTGATTAAAAAGTATGCATATGTACGATTTACACTGGTTAAAAAACACGTAGCTTCGGTTTACATCAAAATCAGAAAGGTACAGATAGATCTAGTTTACTCTAGCGTAAAAAAAAGTGTTGATGTATGCTGTTTATACTCGATATAAAATTACTGTTCCGGTTTACAAACGAGTTCAAAGAGACAAACACAGCTGCAACTCTCCTTAGAATCAAAAACTTGAACATAGGTTCTATTTAAACTTGAGACTAAAATAGTAAAGTTGAGTTTAAAAATATAGTAGCAAGATAAAATTATCCACCTGAAATATGGCATGCTTATTTCAAGTTCTTCCCTTCGGCAGGGGATACAGTCGACATATTCTAATTCTCGACAACATGTAGTTGTGATAATGGTATTTGACTTGATGTTCCTGATGAATAAGAACAAATGGAATAGACTGTTTTGTAGCCGTAACTGTAAAAATCGCATTACACTCGATGCGATCAGAAAACAGTTCACCTATAGCATTAAATCCGACGACTGCTCCGAGGAATTATAAAGGCGACAGCGATAAATAATTGTGATAATGATTATGGCGGTTGTTGGTAATACGGATGATGATAGTGAAAAATATTTTCCTGCGACCACAATTGTGTTGACATACGTATAAACACCAGCTTCGAAGATTACCGGTCTGCACGCAAGCTTAATGGCACCCTGGATACCACTTAAATTATTTCCTGCGTTAAAATATGCGTATGCGCTTCCTTCTTTCCGGCACACACACAAACACACACATATTCATATACAGAGATTGTCACATACGTGCACACAAATGCGTAGAAGGTATCTGTTAAGATTTCTGTGGGTAAAAAGAAGCGAAGATTTGGCCAAATGGTTTAAAGCACGGAAAATACAATTAGGGAAAAGAGTTCAAATAGTAGCTGACGAAATTTGAATTTCCATCGTCTTAATGATATTAGCCTGTGGGTTTTGTAATGGTTATCGGCTCAAAACGTGGAATCAACAGAACCGAGTTCAAATTCCGGGCTAGTCTGTTGTGTTCATTGAAACCATGTTTTCCCCCAAGCTATGGGTTAAATAACACAACAGACTGGTCTCTCTTGCTTTGGATGGAAACCAGTCTAGAAGAAGGACAATTCTAAATTCAAAACAAATCTCAGTTGAGATTTTTTTATCAGGCTGCCTAGTCAGTTGAGATGGGTTGCATATACTACGCTAATGGGTTACAGGACTCGTGATCGTAAGCAATAATGGTAATGGGGAGATTAATCTTTTCCATTCGCAAAGAATTTGGTATTCATTGACAAAACAGTTTGCGCTACTGTTGGATGAAATTTATAAAATCTTTTTTTTTTTTTTAAATAGCTTTTTGGGTAAATGCTTTTGTCAAGCCGACTAGCAGTTATCACTTTGTAAAGTCAACATTATGATTATATCATTATTTTCCAATCTAGTAATCCATTTTAGCTGGGGGAGAAGAGTATTCATACCTTTCCCAAAGGTATTAGCTCGTAAATGAATGTAACAGATTTGACTGGAATACGAACTCGGCTCTCCGATTCTTCAATCCAATCCGCTACCCATTACTCCACCATGCCTCCTCTCACCTTAATAGTAGTTTTTTTTTTTCTCATATTCTCGAACACTCAATAATCTCTTGCATCTTAGTGTCTTTATTGTCGAGATCGGGGTGAAATGATTAGAAAAAGAGCTAGAAAGGACAAGAAATTGGGTGAGGGGAGAGCCTTAATCTCTCATGTCCTGAAAGGACACGGCAGATACAAGGAGGATATCACAAATCGGTCTACAAAACGGATGTGCACGTCAGGTAACGTGCTTCGTCATTCGGTAGCCGCGATTAATCTGAGACTAAACCAGCTTCTTTAATCTGGCATGAAATTTAAGTGCAATTTCTATTCCGTTTTCAGACAAGAGTTAGTCACAAATTATAGACCGCCGAACTCATTTTTCAATCTAATCTTCTGTAAAATTCCTTTATAACAGTGGCTTATGATTCAACCTGTAACATTTTCTTTCTTTCTTTCTTTTTAACCTGAGAATTCAAGATATTCTTATATATATATATATATATATATATATATATATATATATATATATATATATATATATATACACACACATATATATATATATTGTGATGTAAACGAACACTCGTTGCCACTTTTGTGAGATCAACGAATATCGTTGTCTCTTTCGTAATGCTCGTTGTAGTAGAGACTTTGTAATCGCAGCTACAGCTATAGTACACCATTGAACAATTCTGGTGTCAGGCACCGTCGAATAGCACTCGCACTAATAGTACTTACTCCATAATACTGTCTCGAAAAGTAACCACCAAATAGAGAAATATTATAGTGAATAGAGTAGAGAATAGCGGTCCGTATAGTAATAGAGGATAGAATAGAAATGTGATCCGAATAATAATAGAGGATAGAATAGAAATAGGGATCAATTAGATATCAAGAGACTTCCTACTTCTGCGATTCTTCTATGGCCACGTGCTCTACTTAATGAATAACGGGATCGCCTTTGTTTGCTCACTGGCAATCTATATTCAAACTGACTGAAGTGTCGGTGCCGACATTCTATTCACATATATATATATATATATATATATATATATATATATATATATATATGTGTGTGTGTGTGTGTGTGTGTGTGTGTGTGTGTGTGTGTGTGTGTGCGTGTGTGTGTTTATGTGTGTGTGTGTAGGGTGCAGCAGAAATACTTCACACATATACCTTCCAGAAATATCACCCACATAATGTTAAGACATTAACTAGATGAAGATACCATTGCCAGTAATGACTTCCCATTATGTCGGAGATATTTCTGCCGCACCCTATATACGTAGAATCGTACAGTCAGATGAACCGAACATATGATTTGATTATAGTGGCAAAGGTTTGTGCAGAACCAACTAATGTTTTGGAAGAGCCACAATGAGAGACCCAGAGCGATAATGCAATTGATAAAACCTTGGACTGAGAAATCGTAAAGCCGAGTTCGCATTCCAGTCGAATTCATTACATTCATTTAAGTGCAGATACATTTGTGAAAGGGATAAATCCATTTTTTCTCCATAGCACTGGTTACATAGTTGGAAGGATTGGGTCCTATAGAATTCTTTAGCAACCAGTATAAAAAAGAAACCCCTAAAATCAAAACCTTAAGATAGTCGCTTGGAGACCTTACAGCACACTCATATATATATATATATATATATATATATATATATATATATATATATATATGTATATGTATAGTCAAAATAATTATTTAGTGTTGTTGTTGTTTGTAGAAAAGCAAATAATAATTGTCTTAACAAACTTTTTATTTTCTATTTTGGTCATTGGAAAAACTAATTATTAAGCAATGAATTAGGAAAAATAATAACGATGAGATACGGCAAGAAAAGGCAATCATCAATAAAACTTTTGCGAAAGCAAGCAAATAAACATCCATTTTAGTTCATAAAAATGTAATCAGACTTTTTTTTCATTCTTAAATAATGTTTCTTTATTAGAAGCAGAATTTCCAGTCAAAAAATGGCAGCTTGTTCACAAGTGAAGCGATTACTCTAGCGACAAAATGATTCCTGAAGCGTCGACTGTAAAAACAGACGCC
>OZ010577.1:75480823-75658323 GCA_963932145.1 Acanthosepion lycidas
TATATAGGAATGGCTGCTATCCTCGGATGTTAAGCATCTCTTTCCCACATCTACACATCTGCCGTCGCAGTCCGCTATTGGATTCTACAATGATTCTTAAATCCAGAAAAAAACATTTAGAATCTCTGATGTACTGTAGACAAGCAGACTTGACAATACCACTACAGCTTCATACATATTTTGAGTGTAATCATCTGTCTGCTGATTAAAGGCTCCTGATTTAGCGGGTGAATATATTCCCTAGACTGTTAACACCAAATATTGCGGAATACTATAGGGCTCACCATGTACATTTTGTCAGTGGTGATAACAGGCATGATGTGCAAATAAATATAGTCAGGATGATTATTGGTTTAAGAGGATGTTTTTATTAATATTCAAACACTTCTATTGAGCACTGGACGCGCTACTATTGTACTCATTCAGCAGTACTGCGATTGTAAAAAAAAATACGTGTATATATATATATATATATATATATATATATATATATATATAGAGAGAGAGAGAGAGAGAGAGAGAGAGAGAAGGAGATAGAGAATTAATACACGCTAAGGATTGTCATTTAGCTGATTGGTGTTATCGTCAGCATCCTGACTTTCGCAAACTGACCCTCCCGGAATCACTACGTCCACTCGAATATATATATATATATATATATATATATATATATATATATATATATATATATATATATATATATATATATATATATATATTAAGCGTACTTTGATAAGAATGTCCTTACGTGGCTGAGATGTTCTAAGGCACGTCATATATATATAGTATACTAGGGTGATTTGGTCACCGTCTGTGAGAAAAAGAACGCCATGACGCAATTCACTCCGCCAGAAATATGGAAATGGCTTTCTATACTGCTTGGCATTCGCACCAGCCGTTCCAATACGAATATTTCAGAGTGTTTTGATGTGAATCTGAGGA
The DNA here is from genome assembly GCA_963932145.1 of Acanthosepion lycidas. Lineage (NCBI taxonomy): Eukaryota > Metazoa > Mollusca > Cephalopoda > Sepiida > Sepiidae > Acanthosepion > Acanthosepion lycidas. The sequence goes on from OZ010577.1 coordinate 75,481,766, forward strand.
GATTGGAAAGGATTCGGAAAGAGTTGGATGAGTCTAATGATGATTACGGAGGTGTTTGGAGTGCTCACTCGTGATCGCGATGATATGCCTCCGTTCATCTTCAACACAGTGACATTCATCAAGTGTCTTGAAAAGATAGTGCTGCCCTTGGTCAATTAGTGGCTTCTGGAAAACTCTATGACTGCGACCACATCACTGCGCTTACATCTGTGGCCACCTAACTCACTTGATTGCTTGAATAGAACCCCCTTGACCATTATGTGTTGTTGGGCACAGTTAAGTGTGAGACAATAAAACTTCTTGTAACACCAAAGATGAACTAAAGGCAAGGATTATGGCAGCATTCACCAACTTAAACAAGGAAGAGTTTCAGGATATTCCGATGTTTTCTGGAGGCCGTGGCTGAAGCCAATGGCGATTTTATTGCATAAAATTTCAATCTAGTATTTCAGGATCTTTTGGTAATTTCTTTGAGTAAATTTTGGTAGATATACCCGTTAAAATGAGATGTCAGTGTTTTCATTTTTGCTTAATTTAGACTACAATTTATTCATCGCGTCCTACATATATACTTTCTGTTGTGGATTCCGGGATAAAATCCGGTCTCAAATGAATGACAAACGCAGGAATGAAATATAGCAAATAAATGTATTGACGTAATAATACAATTGGTAATACGGTTAATAGATCAAGAAATGCGGTTAGTAGCAATAATAATATATATACAGTCTGGGTAATTCAGTATCGAGTATGACTTCCTTCTGAGTCTACGTGCTCGCAACTGTGACTTCTACAAAACGGTTACCTCACACCCTCACTCTCTCACTGTATCACTTCCACTCCCGGGTATTCATCGGCAACAGTACAAGTACACACAAGGCGAGTCCACTTGTATGAAAAAGGAGCGGACCCCTTAACATTTTCTCTCTATCTATCTATCTATCTATCTATCTATCTATCTATCTATCTATCTATCTATCTATATGCAGAGATAGTAGTGGCATTTTTATTTGGTATAATTTTTATCCCTAATCTTTGTCCATCTCTCTTCTGTTCATATCACGCGCCTCATCATCTTTTTATGGACTATAACCCTTAAGTGTCTCCCGAGGAATTAATTGGGTGAATTATATATATATATATATATATATATATATATATATATATATATATATATATCAGTATTATTTTAAACAGATGCTAATTCGATCCTTTCTATTATTAATTTTTACATGTGCCACATGAACCGCGCCGTGATCATTTTAATTTCACATGTCGTAAAACACAAAACATTATCAGATTCGCTATTTCGCCAACATCGAAAGTTCCCAGTATTACATAATATTGTCCAAAGTAATAGTTTTTACGACTTGTGATCAGAACACCATATTACGTATAGAGGAAACTTAATTATAACTGCTTTACTGCTATTCAGACAGTTTAAAGATCTTTGCACGGGGATAAAATTTCACCATCACTCTTAAATTTTTTTTAAAGTGCCAAATGTATTTCAAGAAGATTTATTTAGAAAAAAAAACAAATTCAAAAGAGTAAAATAACATCAGTGGATTAACTGTTTTAAAATTTCGTAGATGCATTCTGAAAATATGCCACAAGGAAGCAAGTATTGTCGATGTTGCAACAACTGACATATATACATGAGAGTGCGTATCGTTTTATAAATTTCAGAACATCTTTAAAAATCAGTTTCTGCTTTATCAATACAAAAGATGACAGCGATGCATTAACCACTTTTCCGAAAAGAAAAACCGTCAAAAGCAACAACCACCGACAATATGAACAAAGGAAATCTTTTTGAAGTAAAAGCAGCCTTCTGACAGGTTTTGAAAAATCTGTTTGGCTTTAAGAGAAAAAAAACAACATCAGAGTGAATTTATTTCTGTGATGGAAGAGTGTTAACGATAGACGAGTATTTTTGGTGGTGTGCTTAAAAAAGAATCCGTTTTTTTTTTCCTTCTAAAATCTAACGTCTTTTTATTATTACGATTTTTATCAGAGAGAATAAGGGTAGAGGAAGGTAAAACGGGAAAGAGATTGAGAAACGGATACCCTAAATGATAGATATGAGAATAGTAAGAGAATAGAATTAGCAAGTTTTTATCTGTAATCGCCTGGGTAATACAAGCTTACCAAAAGTTTGTCGACCTGCAAGAAACATTGATTTTCAATATGGGAATATAAGTAACCGGTACTTAAATTTTTACACCGGCCTTATATAAGACGGATCCATCAATTTTAGGCCATTATTTTCGGCTGTTTGTGATTTTTTTTTTGCTGAAGAAAACGGAAAATAAAATTATATCTTCAATAACTATAACAGTCCATATTCGGTGTCTGAGCATTAGAGAACGATGCATAATGAGTTGAAGTTCAGTGTTGTTGAAGATTCCATTGAAAATAAGTGTTCCTTTTGTTCAATCTGAGCGATTATGGTCATAATAATGTAATATTAGTCGTTCCCTTGTATGGAAACAATCAGTCGGTTGATATTTCTAACACTTTACATTTAAAACATTGTTTCGGAATGTAGGTTTCTCAAGTCCACTAAATGTTAACGCTCTTTCTGGTATAGATTGGTGTTTCCATCCGAACCTTTTGTTAAAGGGAGTGTGGAAAATCAACAGTTTATCATTATTTTCCCTTTTAATTACATGGGATATCCCCTTTTATTTGATGGTGTTGGAAGCCCTTCAAGTTATGCATTTGTTGCTACTTTCTTTACTTGTTTCTTTTGGCGCCATTTCTTTACTTGATGCAGGATAGTCTTCTTAATGACCTTGAAGATTCATTTGCTGGAAGTCATTTTTATTTATTAATCTGAGAAAACGATTGTAGTGATATTCCAAGCGTAGTTTAGATGCGACGCAAGAGCGAAAGTAGGGGGTACCCAGTGAAGATCGAACTAACTACTCAGTCGTAATTGTTCTAACGAGACAAGCTGGCTAAGCATTACACCCACCCATGGTGCTCCCTTTAGAAAAAAAAAACGATTGTATATAGTTGAGAATTTTGATATTTCTGAAGTGAATGGAATCCATGCGCGTCAACCAACGAGTGCTTAAATCTGACGAGGTTATTTAAGAATAAAGGCGTGCCCTTTGCCGTGCTGATGTTGCTACATGCCTTACTTCTTGCCTATCTCACACTGCGAATTGTTTCTAAGCTCTGTACTAAACATTAAATCTATTACGAAAAAAGAACTAAACAAAATGAACACAAAACGATCAGCTTTAAAAAAGGACTCGTAACTGGAAAAACCGAATGAAAAAAGAATGTTAACAACAAATACTTTTTCAGACCCAACCCAGTTCTGCTGAATCAGAATCAAAGTTGAGTTTAAGCAAGTGAATGGGCCAATTGGAGTAAAGTACCATGCAGATTTAAATTTTTCCCACTTCTGGCGAATGCAGCTATCGATTTTTTTTGCATGCTAGCATGCTAGTTAACGTTCGTGTCAGTCAGCTGTTGGCTCTCACGCTGGCCAACAGAATCTTCCTGCCTATTTGTGGCATCCAGCTATAGACTCTCACTCTGGCGAGTAGAAAATGGCCGCAAACTACATGAAAACTGCCGTAGAAGCATGAAAAATCAATTATTTCTACTATCGATGGAGTTGGGAAATGCAAAGTAAGTCTTGGCCTTCCCGCTAACTTGGAATATGTGCATATAAATTTTGGTGCAAATCCGTCGAAAATTGCGGCCGTGCATTCGTTACACACACACACACACACACACACACACACACACACACGCACATCCTGTTTTCATAGATAGAGATTATGGACATACAGACAAATGATACAAGCGCAAACTGGGCGATTTTTTGTATTAAAGCAATAAAAAAATTTCTTTTTGATTTTGAAATTCACAAAGAGCGTGCTATTCAGGATATAAGACCAAATCTTAGAATGTATTTTTTGTGCCATAAATATCAGAGTTCGAATTTTTCACAGCGATAAAAAGAAAAAGAATAAACATGGAAACCAGAAGTTTATAAGAAAAATGACAATTATATATAATAATAGTAATTCCTTTTTATCAAAGCAATTGAAGCGATATTGATGATTCTTGTTAAAAGCTTCGAAGTATCGACCTTTGAAAAAATTAAATCTATTCAGACAATTGTTTTGATCGAGTACAGCCAAAGCTAGAGACACCGCGGGTTACTCGGTGGGGAAGAGTTAGAAACAGGAGGTAGGGAGCGAGAACAGAGGAAAAGTAATCAGGGGAACAGTAGATAGCTATTGACATTACATTTAAAATTTTGAAGATTAAAGCTGGCTGGAAAGCAGGCAGCTAGAAGGGAGTTCCAGAAGCGAGAAGTGCGAAAAAAGAAACTGCTAGCATAGAATTTACTGTTTATATCTAGCTAGCTCAACTGTAAATCGGCCAGACCCCATCGGCTGTTAAGTACTGCGTTTAAATTCAAAGAATTTGGGCAGCATAGCGTAAAGCACATGCGTACAATTACCATGAAAGAGTATTTATAGAAAAGTCAAAGTTATGGCGGTGGTAAAGTGACTGAAGTCGAGACGCCAGATGAGGGTCAATAATATTCTTCTTTGGTTTTGTTAAGCAACTCTAGATAAATAGCAGGATCACTGGGTCATATGTGGCAGCAATATACTAAGCATGGACTATTGGTATACTTATAGATATGTAAGATAGATTCTGGAGAGGAAAAATGCCTAGGAGGGCACAGTGAACCAACCTTCCTACCGGCTGACCCAGCAATGGTTCAATATTGGAAGAATATTGTGATAAGTGCTAAAATTAAAAAGACTTACTGTCACTTTAGTTTCCCTCTGTCGTTGGTAAGAGTTTTAATACTACCAACCTAATTTAAATATTAATAATTAGATAATTTTTGTAGAAGTCAAGTGACTTACCTGCCAACATGGCTGCCTCCTTCTATTTCCTTGTAAATTATTTATTGTACAAGAGTACAAATACGGCACAAGGCCAAAAAATGGGGAAAGGGGGCAAGGATCGTCATCTTCTGTCTTAAATTTAAACTTAGCTAGCCGCAATCACTGACCCAAACATACAAACAATGTTCCTTTCACCAAAACGCCGCATCCATTACATACCATTCTTACTACATCCACCAAAATTCCTCAGAGACTCTATGAAGTTCTTACTAGTCCCCATATATACAAATCCTTGTCTGTGGGGGGAGGGGAATAAAATAACAATTAAAAACCCCAATGAAAATTTACAATGCATACAAAACTATATACAAGAAACTAAACAAAACTTTTTTGTTAGTAGTAAAAACCCCACAGCCCTAACTGTGGTAGAAACATCAGTTAACTGGACGAAATCAATGCGGGACTTGAAAAAAAATATAAAACATTCGTACAATCCATGCACTCGCTACAAACACACACTCAATCAGACACAACAACAAATACGAAAGGCACACTCGAAACGAAAGGCGCCCCGCACCCACCAGAGAACAGATATCACTAACCACCTAACGATGGGAGGGATGGGGAATTAAACAAAAGAAAAAAAATAGGGTCAGAAATAAAAGGGGGTCAAATGAGCATACATACTAACTAGCTAAGTTAAACTGGAAAAAAAAAGAAAAAGGTAACTAAAACAAGACCGACCTAAACTAACCTATACAAGGGAGGGGTTACCAATGTTCACCTCAGTAATCCCAAAATCCTTAATGCCTAACCGGCATCAAACAGCCACTCCAAGTCAGCACCTTTCACTCTGCAGAGATGCGCAAGAGTCACCCACCTTTCGCTAAATTCCAATGGGTGGAGTCGCTTCCTTTCCGTCCTGATCTTGACTTTAAGCTGATGCTTAAAGAACAAGATCAGTTGGGAAGAGGTAAACTTCTCGTCCCCATGAAATTCCTTCTGTCGCGTCGTACATATCACGATTCGCATAACACCCAGTAAGCAAAGGAACACGTAGTGCTCAGCCTTAGTCAACGGCGGTACTATATTGCTACAGACGGAACTGGCCTTGAGGACAAAGAACTTTCCGCGCAGCATGCGAACCATGAGATCTTCAACGAACTTGCACAACGGAACTACGAAACTACATTGAAAGAAGGCGTGACCTATGGTCTCCACCTCCCCACTGCAGCGAACGCAGTTTGGCGACTTTGCCAAACCCGCTGCGCGAAGTCTTTTGGCGACCCAGAGGGCCCCTCGAATCACCAGCCAGGTGAGTGATGCCTCGAGGTTAGTGAGACATTTCAATCCGGGCGCCCAAGGCCATATGCAGCGAGCCTCCCGCTTCGTCAGCCCGAGCTCGTCAATCAGATCATCTTGAACGTTCCCCCTCACTAACACCTGATATAATGCCTTACGGGACAACGGCTGGACGTCGGAGAGGCCATCCTTCGCCCGTAAGAGTCGCTTGAGGGCCAAGCGACATTCGTGATAGAAAGAGCCCTCGCCTCGAGGATTACGGCCGGCCTCCTCCTCACACGAGCGCACATTTCTCAAGGATGGAAAATGTTTATGGACGTCTTCCTTCCAGAATTCGCCGTTCTCATCTAGTTGCATACACATCCGGTCTAGAAGAGTAATGCGAAGCGTATGTCGACGAGTCTCAACGCAAGGCACCCCCAGACCGCCATCAGAGGGATGGAGGTAACAGATCTCGCGACTAACCGCGGCGGACCTGCCTCCCCACAAGAAGGAGAACAGGAGCCTTACTAACGCCAGCAAAGTGTTAGACGGGAGTGGAAGCACGGAGAGTCGGTAAAGGAGAATCGGGTAGATGTGCGAGCCACATACTTCCGCCCTCCCCTTCAAGGAAAGATTCCTCCGAGACCACAGACGAACTGCGAGCTCGGCCTTCTCTTGCACCTCCGACCAATTCATCTCCAACAAGAGGTCGGGACCGAACCAGACGCCGAGTATCTTGACCGGCCCGTCCGTCCAGAGGAAACGTCCGGGAAGAGAAACTCCCCTCCACGAACCCAACCGCAAGCCAACAGACTTATCGCGGTTGATCCTGGCCCCCGTCACCATCTCATAACCCTTGATTTCTTTGCCGACTTCGTTAATTTCGGCCCTACTCGACACCAGAACCGAAACGTCATCAGCATAGGCGGAGTACCTGGCCGAGGTGGTAGCACCAGGTAAGGAAATTCCGCGAAGGACCGGATTCGTCTTCAACTTACGCAGGAAAGGTTCCAGCGCAAGAACGTAAAGCAATGGAGACAGCGGACAACCCTGACGAATGGAGCGAGACAAAATGAAAGGCTTCGATCTTACCGCATTCACTTCCACCAGCGCACCGGGGGACGCATACAGCAGTCGGATCCAAGTGCGAAAGTGCGGCCCGAAACCGGCGGCCGAAAGGACAGCCTCCAGAAATCGATGGTCAACCCTATCGAAAGCCTTGGACTCATCTAAATTGATCAGCGCGGCATCACTGTCGACTTTCTCGATGATCAAGCGTACCAAATGAAGGTTGTCCTGAATAGTGCTGCCCTTCACAGCACAAGTCTGCTCGGGGCCAATCAGACTAGAGAGGACAACCTGCAAACGGTCAGCTAAGACCTTGGCTAAAATCTTCAACTCTGTATTTAACATCGTCAAAGGCCGATAATTATCTACCCCATCCCCACCGTCTTTCTTCTTGCGAAGCAACTTGATCACACCCCTGGTGAGTTGTTGAGGAATAGACCCCTGCCTGATCCAGTTGTTGAAAATCAGTGCCAGCAGAGGGACAAAGACGGGCGACTGCCTCAAGTACATTTCATAGGGAAGACCATCTAATCCCGGAGTCTTGTCCAGGCCAACCTGCTTCAGCGCATCCCAGATCTCAGACTCTGTTATGGGCCCCTCGAACCTAGCCGCTTCAGCCGCCTTAAGGCGGGGAAAGTCGGCTAAATAGGCGTCGAACTGAGCAGGGCTCAGACCGGGCTCCCTGGTAAAAAGTTCCTGAAAGTAATCCCGAAAAGCCTCGCAAATGCCCGCGTCTGTAGTCACAGTCCGCTTGTCCGGCAATGTGATGCGATCGATATGCCGATTAGATGCCCTACAAGCTTCCTCTGAACGCAATGAAGCGGCCATATTCGTCGCCTCGCAAGACATTCTTTTTATCCTAGCCCTAACTACTAGAGCTTGATCCTTCTTGATAAGCAAGGAGGCCAGCTCCGCCCTAGCTAAGGCTACGTCCCCACTATCACGGGATTTGATCGCCCGATCTACTTTGGCTTCTAGAGACTTTTGCGCTGCTAGCCTAGCTAGGTTGTGTCGTCGACTATAATCAGCAGCAAAAGACCTAAGTTTGGATTTCAGAACACCCCACCACTTATTCCCAACCACAGCCCCCGACAATTCCCGCTGTAACATTAGTAAAAGCTGGTCCCGGAAATCTTGCTCACCAAACAATGATGAGTTTAATTTCCAATAACCAGCCATCCTGACCCTAGGCTTACCTAAGTTTACCCGAACCCGGACAAGCCTATGATCCGAGTAAACTATATAATGGAAACTTGGACATTCTAAGAGCCCTACTTCGACTCTCTTAACTAGAACTCGGTCGATGTAGCTTGCGCTAACCACCGTGTCCGAGCTGCCGCCCCTAGTCCAAGTCCACGCTACCTCCCGGGGGTGCTCATTTCGATACTTATCGACGAGATCAAACCCGTCGATGAAGGCCCGAAACGATTTCACTTCCGGATTGTAAGTACCCGCTTTTTGCCCTATGCGATCTATATCGGGATCAAGGACGGCATTCCAATCCCCCACTAGAACTATCGAACGAGAAGTCGTCAAAAACGGCTCGATCTGCCGAAACAAACCAGGCTGCTGAGTGTGGTCATTGGGCGCATAAACCCCAATGAGACGAAGAGCTTTCTCCTTTATGGTAATATCCAGCACGCAAAGCCTGCCCGCCGGATCCGCGAAGACAAGAGCACACACCGCATCCAGAGACTTGCTCACCAGCCAGGAAACACCCCTCGAGCGTCCATCAAAACATGCTGAATAGAGGACGAACCTCTTAGACAGAATGTCTTCATAATCGCGAGATAAAAACCGGGTCTCCTGCACGCAACATACATCCACCCCGAGGCGCTGAAGATCGCGATCGAGCCTCGCCCTTCGAAACTCCGACCTCAGGCCCCGGACATTTAGACTTGCTAACCAGAGAGCCATTATTAGACCTAATTAGGGTTGGGACACTGGTTTGAACATGGTCGGGGTAAGGATACCGACCGCCTCTCCCAACAACCCGTGGCCCATCTCATTGTTGATGGAGCCGTCTTGAGAGAGACCGCCTATATCCCAGGGAAAAGTCAGTTTTAAAGCCCTGTAAAGGGAGGGGTGAACTAAAATTGGGACCCTCCCTGCACAAGATTTTTTCAAATGATTGAGTTTATCACTTTCTGTGATAGCAATTGGAGAGACATTTTGTAAACACTGATCGCCTCCTCCAACATTGACCATGCTTGCCGAGCCCCACTTCCAGTTCTTATTACCGTGAGCACTCTCCGGGCATTGGGAAAATTGTTCGGGACTTCCACATTTTTGTCCCCGAACTGTCTTATTGAGAGCAGATACTTAAGATCTTTTATTCTGTTTCCGTAATCTTTCGCCCTTTCCGCCTGGGCCGGGGAAATCCTACAGGTATCTTTCCCAGTATTATAAATGCATTTTACTGCTTTTTTTTTTCTTTCTTTAGTTTCCTGGGAAGGACTTCTCTGCCTTTTCGGTGCGGGAGGAGGCATTTCAGGGCTTTTAATGGGGGAAGGACTGGGAGTGTGCATAGGGGTATAATATGATCTGTGTTTATAAGGGCTGGGATCTCTACTGAGGGGAGTAGCTTTAACGGGAGATGGTGAAGGGGTGGTATGTTTCTGTGGGGAAGGATACCGACCGCCTCTCCCAACGACCCGTGGCCCATCTCATTGTTGATGGAGCCGTCTTGAGAGAGACCGCCTATATCCCAGGGAAAAGTCAGTTTTAAAGCCCTGTAAAGGGAGGGGTGAGCTAAAATTGGGACCCTCCCTGCACAAGATTTTTTCCAATGGTTAAGCTTATCGCTTTCCGTGATGGCAATTGGAGGAGACATTTTAAACGAACAAATCGCCTCCTCCAACATTGCCCATGCCTGACGAGCTCCGGTTCCTGTTCTCATTACAGTTAGGATTCTCCGGGCATTTGGAAAATTGTTCGGGTCTTCCACATTTTTATCTCCGAACTGTCTTATCGAAAGTAGGTACTTTAGATCCTTTATCCTGTTCCCATAGTCTTTGGCCCTTTCAGCCTTGGCCGGGGAAATTCTACAGGTATCCTTCCCTGTATTGTAGATGTATTTCGGTGATTTTTTTTCCTTTCTTTTGTCTCTTGAGAAGGACTTCTCTGCCTTTTTGGTGCGGGAGGGGGCATTTCAGGGTTTTTAATGGGGGAAGGACTGGGAGTGTGAAGAGGTGTATAATAAGATCTGTGTTTATACGGGCTGGGATCTCTACTGAGGGGAACAGATTTAACAGGTGATGAAGGGGTGGAGTGTTTTTGTGGGGAAGGATGTTTGGGGTCGCAGTTGGGGACAAGGTAGAAGGAGATGAGGGAGTACTTTTTTTGACTGTGATTGCCTCTGCTTATCTAGCTTTTGCTTTAGTTCTTTTATCTTTTCCGTTTTCGAGAATCCAGGGTCGTATTTTTGTTGTTTTTCCCTGAACGTCTCCTCAGAGGCCGGGGCATCGCCCTTAACGTTGACAGTGGGAGTGGGGCTGTGTGTGTCTTTTGCCCTTGGGGCTTCATTGGACTGAGGCCCCGCTGTCTGGCGCTTCCCTCTGGCCTTACCAGCAACCAGCCATTCCCCCTCCCCCTTCTCCACAACTGCACTAGCAGCAGGCGAAGGCTCTTTGGGGAATGTGGCCTTTGTGCCAACCGGTGGTTTATCCGACCCGGTCCCGGAAGCTGGCATGCCCATTACAGGCGAGGCAGAAGGTAACGACGCGGTCAGAGGGGGATCTTGGTCGACTGGTGCCTGATTTCCAGAGGCCTTCTTCTCTGGGCAGGAAGAGGAGAGGTGACCAGTCTCTCTACACTTCCAACATACCGGTCTGCGGCCGGTCACAATGACCGGCAGCTTCAGACACCCTACCACCAGACAGTTGGGGATGGAGCGGAAGGCCTGTTCATTTAACATTATCCCACTTTCAGGCTATCGCAAGAAGCACCCAGGATCTCGCCGTACTGCGATAGGAACGCAGCCAGGTGCTCTCCGATAACCTGAGGAGGGACCTCGTATATTGCTACGTGGTCCTTCTTCGCCCTTCATACTCCGTGCGCAAAATTAGATCCTTAGTTATCAAGTCGCGACTTGATGCTGCGAACACTCTTCTGCAGTGGGTAGCAATACGTCCCACATGAAAAATTTCTTTCCCTTAACAATTCTAAGGGGCTTGAACCGCAGGGACTCCAGTGACTTTAACACTGTGTCTTTTGTCGAGCGACAAATTTTGCGCGAACGCTTGTCCACGACAAAGACCGACACCATTCTTTTCTCAATCTTTTGTAATTCCTGGACGTCTTCCAAGAGTCCACCTTCCACGACAAGGTGAGCGTAACTCTTGGCCCGCTCCAAGAACTCCGCAACATTGATAATGCAGCTCGGAGGGGATGACCAACAAGAGGGCAATTCCCCGGCCTCTGCATTCTTATTTTTCATCAGTTCATTTTCACTATTTTCAGGTTTCTTGCTTTCCATATTTTCACTCTTTTTAGTGTCTGCTTTCTCAGCAGCTTTTTTAAGTGTGTCTATCATTTCTTCATTGGTTGGAACGAGAAATGGGTATTCATCCACATTATTTTTGTCAGGAGGGTGTTTTTTAATGGAAACTAAATGTTTTTTAACCGTCTTTTTAAAATCCTGGATTACAGGCTTCTTATTCTTAATAAAAAAAGACGGCGCAGATTTTGATGTTTTTTTTTCCATTTTTGAAGCAAAATAGGGAAGGGGAGGGGTGGTAGGAGAAAAGTGAAGGGGAGGAGCAAAGGGAAGGGGAGGGGTAATAGGAAAATGTTAAAAAAAATAAATAAAAGGGGGGTAAAGAAGTAACTGTAAAAAAAGAGGGTAAGGAATTAAAAACGGAAAAAAAAATCAAAAATTTAAACAATAGTCAAAAATAAAAATGAACGTTAGAAAAATGAAACATTTAACAAAAAAGTCAAAAAGTAACGTTAGAAAAACGGTAAAATTAAATCAAAACTTAACTAAAATAAAGGCAGTCAAAAGTTCAAAAGGTAATTAATCCAAACAGACAGGAATATGTCTAAAAAGGTCAAACAGGAAAAAAGAAGAGAAAACCTTCTGTTTCCTTGTAAAGGCAAGCCAGCTGATTTTACCTTATTTTATAGGAGAGCGCCTAATACACCAGTTGGGTTGGTTCATTTTGCTAGAATGGACCTTTCCAATACATTTGCATGACTCAAGTCAGTTTGGCTTTGGCTACATTTGTCTACTTGTGTGCTAAACGACTGGCAAACTAGTTAATATTCAACAATTTTGACATAATAGACAATTTCAATGGTTTTTTATTGAAATGGGGGATTAGTGCCATTTCTTCAAAAGTAAGACTAACTTTAACATATTGCATAAACATTTATCGATTAGTATTGTACGAATGCTCCTTTTGTGTAATGAATAGATTTAATTTTCAATCAATAATGTAAGAAAAAAAATCACCAAAAAACCCGGTCACCGTTCAGTAGAAATGTGCCTGCCCAACTAAGTTCATTATCCAATATGGAACAGGTTAGCGAGACGAACTGATTACACGTCGATAATAATGAGTGTAGCACACTTTCGATCATTCAGAAGCTAATCTATAATAAACAAATCGATAATGATCATGAATGCAATATCAGAATGAAGAACCTCGAGAAGCAGTATCGATCAACAAGTAAAAAATACAAATCAATCACAAATTTGATCTGAATCATGGTCTTGATTTTTTTGCTTAATCGAAGTTAAGCAACATCCTTTCGCGTCAGTAACAGTGGTAAAACTTCAGGTTTCACCTGCTGTTTAAAGTCAGCCATAGATCGAGGCGTGTTCATATCGATGAAAACAAGGTCAGGAGGTCGGATTCGTGCACTACTTAGCTAGTCCGTTTGTAAAAAATAGGAATACTTGTTTAAAAAAAAAATATATATATATATATATTAACCTCATTAGACATTTTTCCTGTCACAGCATGTGCCAGAATAAAAAAAATGTTCATAATATAAATAAAGTGTAATATCGATCTCTTGACATCAGAGAAAGTCATCTGAACTCATTTACAAATGTCAAATTTGAAACTACTTACGTCATTGATAACAGCGTGATATTATGAATTGAAAATAAGGACAAAATAAGAAAGATGCAGTTATCAACGACACAAGCACAGTTTCAAACTTGACATTTTGGAATAATAAAAAGTAGAGTTTAAGTACTTTTTAAATTTCAATTTAAAGACGCTTGGTGCGAAATTTTTTTTAACGAGCCTTTCGAGTTGATCGTTATTTCTTAGGCAAGAGTTTAATGCTTACAAGGTGCCCAAAATTTGTGGCGTTGTGATTAAACTAACGTAATCTTAGTAAATGTGTAATTTGTCAAAAAGAAGAAAATGGAGCAGCAATAATGGAAGCAACTGTACAATTGCAATAAAACTTAATTTTCAATTACAAACAATTCAAACAAAGCTAGGTTTACGATTTAAACACGCTGATAAGATCGATTATATTTAGTCTGGATTAAATAGGAGGTACTGAATAATTAAATCTTAGAATAGGATTCTCATTTTTGCTTGGTGCTTATTTTGCTTTGAAAAAAGTGTGCATACTATTCTTGTTAGAACTTAAAAAGTATTGGCAATTATGCATGCGTGTTTCTTGGACTGTTTTTTAGTGCTTTTGATTAAAGGGGGCCGGAGGAGTAATGGATAGCTGATCGAATTGATTAATCGGGGAGTCGTGTTCAAATTCCAGTCTGATCACTTGGGAAAGTTATAAATCCTATAGTGACAGCCGGTACTAAGTAACTCTGAATTCAAAACTCTATGTATCCCTAGCATAGCACATACTACACCACTAAAGAAAGGATCGTTCGCGTTGGTTCGGTGAACCCGACTACGGTCGACGTGGATGCATAATCCGAGTTGTTCTCAGGTTCTGAATGAATATAAAAATTACCATTTTTTGTGGACTTTAATGGCTGGCTTTTGGTTGAAAAACAATGGATTCTAAGTGTCGCTCATTATTTAGAAAAAAAATTCGTTTTTCGAAAAAAAAAAAAGAATTAGAAAACTGAACTGGAAATTCATCTGACTTCACAAAATATTTGCCCATTTCAAACAAGGTTGAATTTCGTGTAGGAAAGGATGTAAATTATATTGAATGTACACTGTGTTGGTGTTTCAGGCCAATAAGATAATCATAAACATTTTGATTTATGGTTAACATGGATATATTCTTAATCCTAGTTATCTGAGGTAGTACTGCTTAGTAAAATGGTCAGTATAGTGGAGTCATTGTTTCTCAACAGACGAAAACATATAAAGTTATTGACCGATTGGTAAGAACGCTATAAATTGCTAAAAGGTTGAAACTAATTTATAGAAAACTAAAAAAAAATAACTGAAAACATTTGTTAGAAGATCTAACCTTAATAATGTCAGCAAAAGAAATTTCACAAAATATTTAAGTTCAATATACATTGAAATCTAATTGGCAGGTAAGACAATACCTGAAAGAACTAGTGTTATTAGTTTAAATGTAGATAAATAATGAGCTTATTAATGACATTAACGTTAGCTATGAAAGGAAACGAATTCTTCAAGTACACACCACAAATGTTTATATTGGGATGTAAACGTACATGATGAAGGTATTATACCCGGTAATTTTTGTGTTAAATGTAGAAATACATTTGATGTATCAAACCTCTAGGGTGTATGTTCTATATTTCATGTAAATAATCGACCAACAGCTAGAATTTGTAAGAGAGAGACCAAGGAATCTTTTATTTCATCCTGCGACGTCTCGGTTTCCTGCACGGGAGAAAGGCAAATGTCGCAGGGGACTGTGAGATGCCTCTCCACAAGGCAATATTTCCTGTACATTTATAACTCAATCATTCGATATTTCTGTCATATATAGCCTGTTGCTCCTACCATAACTTTCGAGGTTCTTGATAAAATTCAACAACGTAATGAAATCGACCTGACATCTCGATTTCAGTCGCATTCTTACCGACGTGACGTCGTGACTTCCCTATGCATTTTCTACAAATATTTTCATAGCAATTGTTCCGATGAGCTTTCCTCTTTAGCGCCTTGAGTGAATGGTTTTAAACGTGCTACTAGATTGGCAATTAGGTCTCATCGTTTTACTGTTGAACTAGCTAGGCGCAACCGTAAGTCCTATTCTAATAGTTTCTTTTCTCGCATCTCTTTTATCCTTACCGATTTCTTGCTTCCTAGCAATTGACAGTTTTCACAAATTGAAATGTAATGCCAATCGTAATCTTTTGTCTTCCTGAATTCTACTCTGTTATGTTCTTTCTCCTCATTTCTCCTCACTAAATTTTCTTTCACTGTCAGTAACTTCCGTTCGTCTTAGTGACCTTATCACCTTGATTGGGTTAAAATGATTTAAAAAACATATTTGTCGACTGAAGCAACAAAAAGTTGGCTATGCAGAAGAATTCTGAGAATCTCTTGGACAAGACATGTAAACAATGAGGAAGTTATAGAGAAAATTAAAAACAAAATTTTTCTCATCAATTTCCCTAACATGCAATCAAAACATGATAGCTGAAATTCTTAAGACACATAATGAGGAAAGAGGGCTTGGATGATTTGACACTCACAAGACATATCGATGGCAAGAAGGACAAAGAAAAAAACAAACAAACAAATAACCCACCTAACGAGTTTGTGTAAATGTGTGGTAGGACAGGATGTGGGGATATATATTGAAGCAACAAATGATAGAAAGTCATGAATGGGACGCAGCACATCGGAGAAGATTAGCGAACTACGAAGAAGTTTTAAACTAAAGAATATATTCGTGGACGAGAATGCCCGACATATTATCCAACGCTATTTAAAAAAAAATGGTGTTTGCAGGGTACAAATCAATAAAACAGTACCCAGAAATTAATCCCGTAGAAAAGTTGTGTTCGTTCATTTTTGCGTGTGGAGGAAATATCAGTCACATAATAATTGAATTATTTTATTCATAGAATTGGCTTCCCAATTCCGAGGTTTAAAAAAAAAAATGAAATAAAAGGTGAAGCACTAATACTAGCTCCAGCTATGAGCGCAGACGCAGAAACTTTCACAGAAAGCATAGAAAGGAAAATAATGCTATTAATTGCGTTTAACAATTAACGAATAGGATAGGATTTGATAGCAGTGTAATTTTTCAATAGATTCTTTTTATATAAAACTGTGGATAAGGCAAAAAATGTTGCTTTCAAATTTCTGAATGAATCTTATGATCAGAATTTTAAGAGCCCAATAGTTTTAATTATATGTTTTTTTTCGCAGTGGAATGATACACATCCATAAAATCTAGACCTCTTTTTATATTGTTTTCGAAAAATAGGGTATTGATTAGTAAACAGTGGGTGTATTTTGACGGGGAAGAAAGAAAACGGATCGTTTTATTAAGTATTTATTATTTGCAAACAAAAAGTAGAATAAAACATCTAGGACTATTCAAAAAATAAAACAAAAGAAACATCGCATAATGGAAAGAATGAGAGACAAATAGAAAAAAAAGAATTCATACTAAGGAATAGGAACATAGATAAATATAAAATAGATTTGTGATGGACTGATAACTCTACAGAAATACCTGCAGAGAAATAAAAGAGGTTTAGACTTAAGCAGATTGATGAGATCACACACACACACACAAACATATATATATTGTCATCCACAGACAGACTGCTTCACCATATCACAAATCTTCAGTGTGGCTAGACATCCGATTGCTTCAAGCCGAGATCGAAATCCGACCGATCTGTTATCAGTCAGACATTCTACCCCAGGGTATCGTCGTATGGCAGAGAAAAAGGGAAATTTTAACGTTTTCTATGCAAAATACGTCAGTGGTCCGGGGTGCTCAATTCAATTCGGTTGAAGAGCAATACGAAAACAGATCAAACATTATCCGTATTGGTGCCATGTCAACTTTACTAACGCACGCAGAGGGAAGCCGCTTGGCACAGATTGACTTTCAAACTGTTGGGCATATACACTAAGTTATAACGTTCTCACTCACTTCCGTTTGTTGCTTTGAAGGAGAGCGTGAGGAAGGTAATCTTCTCACCATACTATAGAGGTCCTTCATGTCCTGTGCAGCAGTTTTTGCATAATCACAACATTCAACTACTAGATTGGTGACAAGGTCTCATCATTTTTAAATTGAAATGGCTAGAGATAACCGATTTCAAGACACCGTGAACATCCAAGAGAATACGACGAGGCAATTGCTCGCTATCCAAATATAATTACGCGAATGTTTCCATAAGTGCAAACGAGGCTGGATAAAGTGTGTAGATTCAGAAGGGGAGTACTTCGAAGGAGATTAAATGCCGAATAGAGATGTGTTGTAGTTTTCTTTTTAACGTAACAATATCGAGAATTTTTTAACATAATATATATATATATATATATATATATATATATATATATATATATATATATATATTATGCAATGTGACATTAAAACATGTAAATATCCACTAAAAAATTGTACATTTTGTTTCAACATTAAATTAACGTTTCTTTATGTGGCAAAGAATGAAGGTACTACCACACACACACACACATATATGTATATATCGAGAGAGAGCGAGATAGACAGTATAATATGAGGTAATATTTTTCAAGTTAGTCTTGAAATACATCGTTAGTAAATTTGAATATTTTTGCTAATAACAATGTCAAGAGTAAATTGGGCATAATACATACATATAAAATATGTATGTATCTATAATAATACATATAGGAGCATATTATTTACACTATTTACATTGTTCAGACTGTTGTTCTCTTCGTTTTTGTCATATTCAAGGCGTTTCAACCGTTGTATACTCTGATTGTAATTTTGAACTGGACTCTTTATTTCATTTACTGTTCTAGTTCCACGTGCCACCCCTCTTCAGGATGTCAGTTATCCGCCTTTTAACTCAACTTTCCAAGTTTTTGTTTGCCCCTGCTGTTGCCAGGTATTTAACTCAGTACTCTTTGGGTCAAGTCACTGGATTCACCTAACGCTTTTATCCACTGGGTAATGTGACCTTGTTTATGGCAACAAAGAGTACGACAACAGTCCGAACAATGTAAATCGTATAAATAATTACAATACCTCGCCTCAGAAATATAGCCAGCTATTGTAGGAGTATGTTATTTAAAAAACGCAAGTAGGCTGGAATAGAATGATATATATTATTACCAGGGGCTTATTGAAGATTTTATAATTCATTGAGAGCACGGATTATAAAGATTGGATAGCGGTAGTTTTAGACTAGGAAGTTAACTTTAAAGGTAACAAGCAAAGTTCGGAACATTATTTAAATTTTTAAAGCAACTATTAGTTTCCAAAGAAGTAAGATACAAAATGACAAACCCCAGAAAGTGATGGTGAGGCTATCTAAAAAAAAATAAAAAAAAATATTAAAACGCATGATGGAAGTATAGTATATATGCTTGAGGCTTGGGAAGCAGAGAGAGACAGAGAGAGAGATAGAGAGAGAAGTAAACAGTAAAAAAAGAGATCTGGAAGAGATACATATCTATCCAGCTCTTACTTCTTAGCCGCCTATTTTCTTATCTCTACGTGACCAAAGCATATATATTAGATTGGTGCAAAAATAATGACGTAATACTGTCGTTTTTTCACGTATTTTTTAACATCAAAAAACGACATTATTACGTTATTATTTTTTGCACCAACCTAATATATATATATATATATATATATATATATATATACTTTCTTTGGCGAATTTTCCTGTTCACTATGTCACCGCCAGCGCAGCATATACCCATCCCTCCAGCTTTCAGATACAATCAACCTCTCTAACGTTTCGTTCCTGTCTCTCCATATCCTCATAGCCACAACATTTATCTATTCCTCCAGCGTTCTCTTTTATTGTCTGGATCCTTGACTCGGCATGAACTCACCGCCACAACATACACCTATTCCTCCAGCTACCTGTTCTCTCTTTTTCTTTTATTGTCTGTTTCCTTGTCTCTTCATGACCTCATCACCACAACACACACACACACATTATATATATATATATATATTCCTCCAGTTTCCTGTTATAGCGTTCCCTGTCTCTGCCTGACCTCACCAACACAACATACATCTATTCCTCCAGCTTCATGTTCTCTCTTATTATACACATACCTATTCCTCTAGCTTCCTTATTCTTCCTTCAAACACTTTCAAGTTTTCTTCTAGATTTCTGTTATGATAATTTCTGATATTTGTAGGCTCCTTACCTTTCTATCAATTACATCCTCCCTTCAATATATAACTATACCTTCATCTTTCTTTATTTTATCACATTTTTCTCGTTTCATGGCTATTCTTTCATAAAGACGACCTTCTGCTTTTGTTGAAAATTAGCTAAATTTCTGGATATAAAACTCAAAAGTAGACACGCATATACATCGGTGAATACACGAATGTATTTATTGTAAACAATAATCATTTCTTCTTTTTTGTTTTTTAACAAAATTTCCTTCTTATTCAACCTCAAATTCTTCCGCCAAGCTGAATGGTTACATTCAAAGTGAGGCTCCATGTTTTGCATTCATGTTCCCTCTAGACATCAAGTCAAAATCTTACATGCGGCCCACTGCTAAAGATGTTGGAGAAACTAGCCAGGTCATTCCATTGATCCAGGAAGCACATGATTCATTCTGCCATGGGATTTAGCAATACTAACTTTCAAGCCATGATAGATTTTAAGCTGCTTTGTAAGGGAACATTTATCTTTTAATTTCTCCCAAACGTAACGTTGCAAGACTATAGCTAATTTGTTGCTATTTACAGGTCAAATGATCCATTATTTAGTTCCAAAAGTCCATAGCTAAGACTAGCTATGACACATCCACGGAATCAAAACACCCACCTTTCTTCTATATTCTAATTGTAATGACGAAGACCCACTTAAAGAGCTTCTTTCCAGAAATGCTACTTTTCTACCAGGAGAGGCTTCCCTGAAAACTATTATCTAAATCTCTTCCTTTCATAACACACATTTCATTTAGTATCCCTCTGGATTTAGTAACTCTTCAGCCTTGTATTGGTGACATTTATTTTATAAAAATGGCGTATTATAAAGTGAAACGTTCAGATCAAAATTATGTTTAAATCTGTGTATCAGGCTACGTAAATTAATCTATACTCATATGCACAGATACACACAACTGCAAAAAATACCTGATACATCTTGTAATTTAAGACACATATTTACTCAGGAAAAAATACCCACAAAAATCATCGTGGGTCTTTGCATTAATAGGTCAATATGTAGAGAGGAGTTTGCCAAACTAAAAAACCCTAATCAACGGATACAAGCAATCACTAACCCAAGAATATAATATAGAGTTACCTTTATCATTTATGGGTAGTAAATAGTATACATCCCGTTAGTAACATACTATTAGGTTGGTGCAAAAATAATGTCGTTTTCTCACATATGTTACTATGTGAGAAAACGACATTATTTTTGCACCAACCTAATATATATTTTGTTTTCTCTCTAGTCTTCAGCTTCCTACCGGTACTATAATTCTGTCATTCATCGAGACATACCGTACGGCATCGTCACGAAAAGCTGACACGGCCTCTGTATACAGACGTACTGCGTTTATTGTATTCTGTATTTTACTAAATTAAGTAACGTTAATTAATGTAATAATAAAAGTGGCGACTCGTTAATACATTCTTACAATAACAGAGTCGGTGTAACGCAACACACAGTTTGCTCCCTGGAACGCAGGCTTGAATCAACAGCTGGGAGTTGGATGCAAACCCCCTTTTCTGTTGAGGTACCTTGTGAGTTGTGACAAATATTGGTGTGAATAGGGATAACATTTGTGATAAACTATTGAAAATCTAATTAATAGTAAAAGCAAATATTTAATAATAGATCTAAAATATGGTAATTTGTTGTGAGGAAAAGTAAAATGACACTGTAGAGTAGGCAACCTTGACTTGTTAGTACAGCAAGCTATTAAACCCTCAAATATCTTTTCAAAAACACCTAGATAGTTATATGATGCGTCTTAACACTTGTAGCGTCTTAGCATACGGGAAATACGTTATTCCTTTCGTTGTTTGTGTCGTGTTCCATAAGGATCTGAGCGATCATCTTTCTATCACTTGGTAATGGTTTGTCTTTTTACCATCATTTCAAGTCCCTGTTCTACAATCCATTTACCGAAGCTCGTTATATAGGTTACTCGCCGCTTTCCTCTGATTCTCTTGACTACAGTATATCTTGTGAGTGAAATTCTCAAAGCCATATATTCTAATTAGATGTCCGAGAAATTTTCACTGTCTCTTTCAGATTCTATGTATCAGCTTTCACTTTTTTTTTTTTTTAAATCTTCCTCCAATCATTGTTTTCTTGAAATCATTTTATTTTCTCTTTCTTTCCCACTATGTATTTTCTTACATTTCTTATTTAAATTTCCGTTATTCTCCCGCTACTTTCCCTGTCACTTTCTTTCTCACATAGAGAGAAAGAGAGAATAGGAAAGAAACAAAGAGAGATTTGGAAGGATAAAGAGAGAAGAAGCTGAGTAAAAAAAAGACAGGAAGCTTTTAAAAAAGCTACAAATCTTAATCACACAAAAATGTATCAGTGAAAACTGGCAATGGAAAGAACAAGTAAGCAATTGTAAATAATAAAATAAAAAGAAAGATAAAAGATAATGATTTTTTAGCGGTGAGTATGGGTGAGGTGATAAAGCAATAGAACAGAGTGAAAGACCTTTAAAAAGAAGAAACTAAATAAACGGAAGAAAAAACAAACAAAAATATAAAAAAAAACTCAGATTAACTGACTTCCCGCGACTCGTACATCTGCCACAGATTTCCTTCGTTTTCTTCCCTAAAACTCGGTAATAAATAAAAAGATGCAAAAATAACAGATAAAAAGAAAAGCACAAACTATACAAGAGTAGAAACCTTGGTACATAAAAGGGTTTTAGATTGACTGTCAGAGTAGAAAAAATTAGAGGAAAAAAACACGAAAAACAAAAAATAATTTGAAAGAAAATGGCGGCAGACAGACACAGAGAAAAATTTAGTGTTTCGAATTGTTTTGAATGTTTGCTTCCAGATTTACGGTTGATGATAGTTTTGCTGACGATAATGGTAATGATGATTTCCTTGACGCCATCACTTTTCGCCTCCCGGACAAGACAACTAGAGAGTTATTCAACAGGGGTGCATAATCAATTTCTCATTTCCTGTAACACGGAAACAGCTTTGCGAGAGTGGTTTCAATGAAACAGAGAAATTGTGAGCAGTTTAGTATTGTGGCTACGTCAACGTCAGCGTCAAGTAAAACAAATAACAGAGCGAAGTAAATGTATGTATGAGTACGTTTGTAGGTGTGACCTAAAAGTGTACATATACCAATTTGGATGTGTTTGTTTGTTTCGAAAGAACGAAATCTGTACAGATAGAAAGGTAAAAATAGAGGGTGCAAGATAAATGACAAAATGAAAATAGATAAAGTCAGATGTCGGAAAGACAGAATTGAAAAAGAAAGAGTGAAAATAGAAAGAGAGAGAAAGAACGAGTGAGAGAGAGAAAGAGAGAAATAAAGAATTAAAACGAGTAATTGTGCCAAAAAAAAGCCAGAATTGAAAAAGAGAAGCTGAGTTTGTGAAGAAAGAAAATTAAATATAAGAAGATCTGTGAGATAAAAGAACGAGGTCTCTTCTAAAACTATTAAAACATATTCTGCAATAATTAAAAGACAGAAACGAAAAAGAGCAAAGAAAGAAGACAACGAAAAAGAATCAAAGAAAAAGAATTCCTTATAGAAATAAGAACGAAAAGAATATTGATGGAATACAGCTTTATATCATGCAATTCTTAAAGAGACGCGTCTAACAGTCTATTTCGCTAGTGTATTACCTTCGATTCTCATTGAGAACCACACAAAATAAATAAAACCTTCGGAAAGAAAGAGTTGAAACTACTCTAATGCTACCACAAAATAACGGTGGAAACTATTAATAACTGATATTTTTAAATAGTATATAGTAGCTGCGGCACAAGATCTTATAATTTGGTTTGTCTGCTTGGCAGTTGATGTCATAAAGTCCCGGATATCACTGTTGAAGACAAGAGGAAATTAAAAAAAAATGTGTGATGAGTTTCTAGATGAATGGCTGTGAGATTGACGCAACTAACTTTTGACTGGCATTTTTCAATATCATACCTAATTACCTACAAATATAGCCAATATTTAAAAGAAAAAAAATTAAGCCTTAAAGTTTTAAAAATTTTCGAATCATGACATCTATGCAGCCTAAATTAGACAGACGCCCATAATCTTTCATTGTACTGTATGTTGTTATACTTTTTAAAATCGTTTCATTCCAATATGTCGTGCATTCTCGTTCCCGAATATACTCTTTAGTTTAAAACTTCTTGGTAATCGTCTATGCTGTGTGTGTCCCATCGAAACATTGACAAACATGGCCCTTCATGACTTCCTATCATTTGTTGCTTTAAACAATATTTTCCTCTTTAATATATATCCCCACATCCTGTCCTACCAAACATTTACACAAACTCGTTAGGTAGGTTATTTGCTTTTTTTCTTTGTCCTTTTTGCCATTTGATATGTCTTGTGAGTGTCAAATCATCCAAGCCCTCTTTCCTCATTATGTGTGTTAGGAATTTCAGGTTTTGATTGCATGTTAGACAAATCGATTACAAAATGTTTTTTTGTTTTTAATTTTCTCTATAACTACCTCATTGTTCACATATCTTGTCCAAGAGATTCTCAGAATTCTTCTGCAGAGCCAACTTTTCGTTGCTTCAGTCAATAAATATGTTTTTTTTAATCATTTTATCCCAAGCAATGGAATGAAAATGATTAAAGGCGATAATGCCACTAAGATGTAATGTTTTCTGGAAGTGAAAAAGAATGAAAATATTAGATTGGTGCAAAAATAATGACGCAATAATGTCGTTTTTTGACGTTAAAAAATACGTCAAAAAACGACATTATTGCGTCATTATTTTTGCACCAACCTAATACCTTAGTGAAGGGAAAGCACAATGAAAGAATAGGATCCAGGAAGACAGAAGATGAAGAAGACGTTTTGAAGATTTTAGGTGACAGGGAATCAATAATTGAGATAGTTTAACAGTCGTGCGCTTAAATTTAAGCAGTCGAAATACCAAGGAGGAAAGCTCAAACGAATAATAATAATGAAAATATTTCTAAAGGAAGAAAAATACAGAAGAAAGCCACGACTCGTCAAGGATCAAGTTACTGAAGTCGAGATATTAGGTCAGGATGGATTACATTACAGACCCTGTTTTGCATTTTGTACTAGAGATACGTAGTAGGAAACCAGACTAGATATGGTAGCCTGGTGGATTTATCAATGTGCAAGACGGATTCTAACAAGAAAAATTATCTTGCACGACATAGTGAATCTACCTATGGTCTTATTAAAAAAGAATACGTGATGTGCATTGTTCTGTAATCAGATTCAGTCAGTTAGTTAAGTGATATATGTCATACACGCTTAAGCGGTCATGTGTCTATCGATCCATAACTGACTAGGTAGATTTTCTCGCTGCAGGTTGTCATTTCTTTCCGCGGTGTACTGGTTGTCAAAGGCTACAGAACTCAGTCTGTCCTGTTATTCAACCTATAACATTCCGTAGGGTATTTGCGCCTGCGTGAAAAAAACGAATTTGACTGGAATTCGAATTCAGGTCTCCGATAATTAATAGGCACATTAATAACAAAATTTATTTTGCACAGAGAGATATATTTTCCTTGTCAAGGGACTTAATTCAACGGTGAATATTAACGTAGATAAAAATTTATGATGTAAAAATTTAAGATAAAAATTCAGGGAATAATTGCATGCCATGCTACGTACTTATTGATTCCTTCTAGTAAAAGTGGGCGAATGAAGTTGATTGATTTAATTTTTTACGGCTTATCAACCCTTTTTGGGTTATTCAGAGCCGAAGAATACATGCTATCCCAAAATAATTGGCATCGATTAAAATATGAACATCTGAGTAACTACATGTTCCAGACAAACGAAATTAAATAGGCTTCATGTTGAACAATAAAAGATATATATATAAAGGGTGTTTCAAAAAGAATACGTCAAAATCATTGCGCTATTTTTTCAGGTCTATAGCATTGTAGTGGACTCAATCAGTGGTTATTTGATAGAGTAGTTATCAAAGTTTGATCGGGTGTCAGTTTCACCACTGTCGTTAGTATAACTTCCGGTGCAGCTGAATTGTGGGAAGATCAATCAAAATCGCAACTCCTCAGCAGAAGGCATTTGTTTTTGTGACAATGGCATTTGTTTTTGCGACAATGGCATTTGTTTTCGCGAACTCAAGCACGCAAAAACAGTGCTTGAGTTCGTGAAAACAAATGCCATTGTCACAATGCAGGCAGATTCGAATGACTTCATTTTTCAGCAACATGGAGCACCACCCCATTGGCATCTCGGGGTTAGAGCTCATCTGAATGAAAACATGCCTCAGCGATGGATTGGGAGGAGAGGTGCTAAAGACCTTGCTCTCTATGCTTGGCCTGCCAGATCCTTGGACCTCACGGTGTGTGACTTTTTCTTGTGGGGGTATATTAAAGACCAAGTTTATGTTCCAGCACTTCCAGCAAGTATCGATGACTTGAAAGATCGAATAACAGCTGCAATCAACACGGTGGACCGTGACATGCCGAGGCGTGTTTGGGAGGAATTCTCATATCGGCTTGATGTTGTCTGCGGTGCCGGTAGTGGCCACTTATAAAACATGAAATGAAACTTGAATGTATATACAACACATGTGTTCATGCTAGAGATTTGTAATTTTTTTTCGTTATTGACACATCACGTGATGATTTTGGCGTATTCTTTTTGAAACACCCTGTATATATATGCTGTAGCATGTCTTGCGTAACATTCTTCAGTGCCTCAGTGGTTCTCTCCTTAAGTTCTTCTAGGCTTGTAGAAGGAGATGAAATATAGACATGTCATTTCACATAAACACTTAGAAAAAATCACAAGATTGGTGAACGTCATGGACATTAACAACAGCAGATTCACTGGAACGCCCGATCTATCTTCCTGGTATATTCCTACTGAGATAAATCCGTGCTGTGGTAATAGGGAATGTTACGCAAAACATGCTACAGCGTGTTTGGCAGGAGCTGAACTACCGACTTGACGTATGTATAGGTGTTGTTCATACTGGATATCAGTAAGCGCAGATACCTTTGATAAAATGCATGAGTCTACCTCTTCTCCTCCAAGTTATGTGTAAGACTTGTATCATTAAATTCTTATTATCTAAAAAAAAAAAAAAAGAAAATTCTTACAGTCTAAAATATTTTCTGTCATTAAATAACATTTCAGTGTCTATAAGCTGTAAGAAACGCATCACTTAATAAATAATTCCGGTCGATTCTGTTTCGGTCAATTCACCTTTGGAAAATTCATGAGCCCCTGTTTTCCTAGTTTTGAGGTCGTTTCTTAGAAGACAGTCATTCTAGGTGAAGCAAAACCCTGAATTCAAAAATGAGTTGAGCTTTTTAGAGACTTCGTAACACTGTTGTCGGTTATGATTCTCTTTCTTTTTTTTTCGAAAAATTTGGCTTGATCTACACAATCTTTCCCATCTACAATTCTTCCGGAGACGTGTAGTCTGGCGGTTAAAATCGAAAATGAACTTTGAAAACTCATACGTCAAAATCCACTAGCGGCCCATTCCAACTTTTACGGAAGTTTGCTTCAGCTTTTATCAATATGAAATTACGCCTGTTTACTATGGCTTTGTTTGTTTTCCTTATCTATTCATTAACGAGCCTCAAAGATCTTATTGTTTAGTATTTGCAACTGGAATTCCGTTATGCAACATCTATTAAATTGGGTAAAGTCGGCCTAAAGATCAAAACGATTTTTAATGTTTTGAAAACTGAAAGCATATTGCAAAGATAAGCGATCATTTACACAACAATGAGTGCATCAAATAATGCCCGCCTTTCCATTCAACAAGCCACAGATATGCAAATCATCATGCACAAATGTGAACAGCAAGTACGAAACAAAATTGGCGACTGAAAGAAAAAAATGACCTATAGTCAGTTAGTAACTGGAGCAAATGATGGCTTGTTAAGGTGAAAACAGTTGATTCCAACGTATCTAAGTCGTGCCTTTGTCGCAAGATCATATATAGTAAATTTGTGCCTTGGCTCTTACATTTCACCATTGCTGGCAGAACTTCTATTATCACAGTGTGGGTTATCTACTCACAAAAGTGATGGAAAGAAAAAGAATCTAAAAGAAATCGGCTTGATAAAAAAAAAAAAAAAAAAATTCCCGGCATCTTTCGTTTGTGCGCATGTGTAATCGCACCAACATAACAAATTTAGTCCTACGAAGTCCTAAAGGATGAAAGGCGCGACAAGAACTTTATCCCACTTTTTTAATATATATATATATATATATATATATATATATATATATATATATACACACACACACAAATATATATATATATATATATATATATATATATGAAAAAGTGGAAATAGTTCTTGTGGTGCCTTTCATCCATTAGGACTTCATCGGACGAAATTTGTTATGTTGGTGCGATTACACATGCGCACAAACGAGGGATGCCGGGAATTTTTTATTTTTATTTTATTTTATATATATATATATATATATATATATATATATATATATATATATATATATAAGTGAACATTGAAGTCAAGACTTAAACGTGACAGGCTGTTTCATGCTAGACACTAGCATGAAACAGCCTGTTGCCTCTAAGTCTTTACTTCAATGTTCACTTTTATATTTACACACGCTCTATCTCTAATATTGAGCACTTTATCCCATAAATATAACACACCTTAAGACTATATTTCTTCATATATATATATATATATATATATATATATATACGCAGACACAGACACGCACGCACACACACACATATATATATATATGAATAAAAAGAAGCTATACCTAAGGTTACACTCTCTGAGCCGTCTGAGGATTGCGTCTCAGCGTGAATCTTCTTGTTACATTGAAATACTGACATTTTAGGATTTTACACACATATGCAGTTGTATATATGTGTATGCATGTTATATATTCACATCGCAAATATATTAACGTGTTTATACAAAATGTAAACATGGAGATTTCTTTTTTTTTTAAAGAACGGGATATTATATGAGTTCGCAATTGTATTGGGATGGGGGACGATGTGATAAGTGGTTAGAATGACGGTGCGCTCAAGGGAGTCTACTCAAATAGAAACGTGTTTGCACACAAGCTTAAACATAAGTGCGAATAAACTGTTGTATTGAAGAGTATGTCAGGAATAGAGAAAGAGTGAAAGGAAAAAAAAGACGAGAGAGGAGAATAAAGAAAGAAATTAGTTGTTGAATAATTGCGAAATTATATTGATTTTAACAGGTACAGCTATGTGCATCTGCGTTTCTCTGCGTGCGCACACGCACGTGGGTGTGCACGCGAATGTATTGGGGTGCATTCATTCGTGTACACATGTAAACGTGTGTAAGCATTGATGACGTGGAAATCGTTTTCAATGACGACGATCTACATTAACGAAAACTGTTCGCTTTAAGATTCATTGAATAGCGGCTTTTAACTGTGGCTTCCGACAAAGCAAGAGTCGAGACTCTATCGATAATGTTCTATTAAAAGAACACTGACATACGTGTGACGGCTTTTGTAGGTCGTGTTTAATGCACACATTGTTTGCGAGGGCGCGTCCGTACACACACACGTATACACACACACACACACACACACACACACATATATATATATATATATATATATATATATATATATATATATATATATATATATATATATATAGTGCTTGTGTGTGTATGAATATCAGCAAGGCAACTGAACGTTTGCTTAACAGAAAGATAACTACATCTTAAAAGAATGTTGCCAACTACTCCAGAGAATAGAGAGAGTAAAAGAATTTACTTTACAATAATGTAACAATTCATTTCTTAATATCGGTGTACAGTAAACGTAGAAATAGCTGGAAGTAAGGCTTGTCTCCTGACTGAAATATTTAAGCATTTTTACTCATTTACAGAGATAAGCCTAGGTAAAAAAAACAAACAAAAAAAACAGGATTCTAATTGTGAATTCACTAGAAAAGCAAGTACGTCCTCGCCACGTAGAAGATTGGCGCGATACAATTTGTCTAGCCAGTTTCTCTCTATGTAACTTTCCGTTATATCAATCTTTCAAGATACAACTGGAACGGTATGTGTTGACTGCATTATTTTTTCTTTCTTTAGCTGGGAAGAAATGATAATATTCTCGCTACAGAATAACTCTGCTCTACAAAGTTGGAATTGTATACATTATCTCGTAAAGTCTTTACACTATACATCTATAAAATGGTCTATGATAAGATTTTAGCCACTTTGTTTACAGCAATTTTGGCTTGTGTAATAACGTCTCTTCTTTTTTTTTTCAGACAATAACGTGTTAGTATCAAGCTACTGTCATTTATAAATCATAGTTGACTTATATTTTGCAATGAAAGTTCGTGGAAGTAAGGAAATGAGTGAATTTCAACAAGGGCAAATAATAGGGTGGCAACAGTGTGACAAGTCAAATAGAGAAATTACTAGGTTTTGCCAGGTTTAATCAACAAAAGGTTAATAATACTGTCAAGACATTTAATGAAGAAAGCCATTGTCCTGTGGAACAAGTTTCAGGAAGACCAAGCATCATCGCTGAGCGAACGAAAAGGGCGCTGAAGAGGGAATTATCAGAAAACGTCGTCAGAGCGTCAAAGCTTTCACCAACAGCATGGAAATGTTGCCGTATGCGGTGAGAAAGACTCTGTGAGAGCTAGGCTATCAAAGAAGTGTCGCAAGAAAGAAGCGCTTGATTTCAGAGTTTAACAGGAGCAGGCGAGAGAATTCGCGAGGAAAGTTGAAGTTTGGCAGTTTGTAATTTGTTCAGATGAAATTAAATTCTGCCTATATTCGAATCCGAGACAAGTTTATGTTTGGAGAAATCAGAACGAGACTTGGAACGCTGAATGTCTGCAGGCGGCCGTGAAACATGGAGGGATTGGAGTAATGGTGCGGAGCCCTGTCTGGTTCGGAGGGAAATCTGAGCTGATTCTTGTTGACGAGCGGTTGAATGTTTCAAAATACTGTCAAATATTAGAGAAAAGACTACTCACACTATTTGAAATCAATCAGATTGACAAGAATGTTTTTTTCTTTTTCAACAGGTGGGGCGCCATGTCATACGTGAAAAGTAGCAAAGGACTTGAAGGAATCACAAAGTATCAAGTCATCAAACATGGCAAACCCAAATAGCGGATATGAATCCGATAGAGCACGTTTGGGAGCACCTTGACTGAAAACTTTGAGAGCGTACAACCAAAATCACGTTAGTGGCAACCCTTAAAGAAACATTGCCAAACAAGTGGCGAAATATGGAGCAGGCGATTGTAAATGACTTGACCAAATCCATCAAATAACGAATACAAGCACTGAAACTAGCAAATGGAAGACCTACTCCATACTAGTTCTAAATAATGATTATTTAAGTTGAGTTGGGAATATGTAATTACATTTTGAAATTGGATGTAGTTTATTTCTTCTGGCTAAAACCTTTTCTTAGGCCACTGTAGTTTGTTGTACATTAACTAGTAAAATATGCGATGCATTTTGAATAGAAGTGTCTATTTCAAGCACTTTTGATTATTTATGCAATTATCTAATAAGTTGCAACGCTTCAGTTAATAGCAGTAAAAACTTTAAACAGTTTCTGTTGATTTCGATCAATATGTTAGCGACGTTTAATAAAAGCTGGCATTGTGGTGGGAAGCAAATAGTTACTTGAATTTTTCGCCTTTGAGATAAACGAGTTTTATCAGCATGAATATTCTTTGTTCGGATGTCAAGTAACTCATGGTTTCGATTCAGCAAAAGCGACAAAAAAGTAATACTTATAGCTTATCTAGCGTTTCTATAGAAGTTAATTAAGATAACCGAATCCGCTTTATTACCTATGTTTAGGTTTCTTTCTCTATTCTGTACATGACATCATCATCATCACCATCATCAAACATCAATCAATCAGTCCCACAAATGAACGTGGTCGTCGGATCGATGGACAATTGGGCACCTACCCAGTTCTCCACATATTTGTGTTGTTATTTATTTATGCGTAGCATGTCTTGAGCAAAAATACCTGCCACAGACAATTTCTCTTTCGGTCAAACCACTGCTAATATCCAGCAACTTGAATGCTTGTCTTGGGCATGGATATGTGGCCGTTGTTTCCATTGCAGTAATCTTTCACCCAAGATACTGATCAGTTCTGGAAGTCCTTCACCCAGGGATGCCGAATCACCACCGCAATAGCTGCAGACCATATTGTTTTTTGGTCGTTGACTCTAAAAAAAATGTTTTTATTCCTTTTGTGTTTCCAGTTCCTCGCTTCATCAAAAACCTCGGTGGGGTGACCATTTACTGAGAATGTAGCAGGATATAAAATGTTATAAATGTACATGAACTAAAATAATATAACGTTCTCCAGTATCAAACAATATTGCGTTCTACTTATACATTCTAATGGGCCATGATGATAAAATCTCAAAATCCTTGAGGTATTACGGAATCTCTGTTTCGATAGTTACCGGAAGCCATTTTGTACAAAAGATGTTGACTTCATGTCGGAAACATCCAGGGAGTAATTTTTGGTCTATATTTGGTTGGTTGATTTTGTTTAGATGCATATCAACGTCAATATATTTTAAACGCAAATTTATGAATTTAACTAAATATAATTTTAACGTAATTGTATACATTCAACTAGAGTTAAGATATTGTTGGTAATTCTACTATATAATTGTACTGTTGGTAATTTTACTATAAATAGGTATGGTTGGTAATTTTACTAATAATAGGTATGGTTGGTAATATTATTATAAATAGGGTTGGTTGATAATATTTTTTATATATAATAATGTATTGCCAGTAATTTTATTAAAAAAATATTTTTATACTTCCATAGTGTTTTGATTATGTTTGAGGGTTTATTAATTGCCTATAGCTGGGACCCTAACAGAAGTTATAACCCATGATTAGAGTGATCCTGGAACAACAGTAATTAAAAGGTATTTCCACGCTCCAATCTCCCGGTCAGACGCCTTGTTGCCGGATGTAGTGTATCATCATACCCAGGACTGTTTGGGTATATAGATATAACTTTGAACGAAAAATGTTCTTTTTATATCTCTCCATCACTACTGGAATAAAAATATGAACACAACATGCGTACCCACTCCCTGACACTCTCCCACACACATATTAGGTTGTCATTCAAATATTAAGCAGACTATCACCACTCTGCTTTGACCTCCCTCAGTGTCCACTTATATATTATTTTCTGGGTCAGCAGGAAACAACAATTTTTAGAAAGATATGAACAAGAAAATATTTCAGCCTACTTTGTGGTCAGAATCGCAGTTCGAGCTCAAATCTAAGCTTGTATCGTGTGGGTGGATTTATCATTCTCACTTTGGCTACAGTTTGGTTCAAATATTTAAGGCCAGTTATAAGTCCTTCTAACTTATCTTACTTGCACAGATATTGTTTTTGGCCACATTCATGGAAAATACAGCTTAAACCACTATTTTTAAACATTCCGGTTAAAGAGGCGTTTTCACACGGCAAAAAGAGAATCCCAGCATTTTTATTGTAATATCGATAAAAAAAATTAGATCTTGATTAATGTTAGTCTGACTAAAATTAAAATGTGATTAGTCAAAGAAGATTTAAAGAAACCACTATCAATATCCATATTCTAAGAAATAGAAGAGAAAACATTTTATCTTTGCCAATGTTAAAATAAAATTTTCTTACGGTTTTGTAGCGAAGTTTGTACTTACAAAACATGTTCATTTGCAGTCACTTTAATATGACATCATGTACCATTCATAATTGTTTCCTTAACGTAACAAAAAAGTTTCTCAACTTACTCGAGAATGTGTTTTTTAAACAATATTTATTATGAAAAAAGAAACGTAAAATTTCAACAATAACATTTTTAAATGATTATTACCGAGCGTATGATTACCGAAACGCATTTTTATAACCTTAAAATAAAATAGTATTTTTATTAAAGTAAACAAAACAGATATTTTTATTAACAAATAACTCACCTACAAAAACACCTGATAATTATGCACCAACCCTATATTAAATCATCTCCCATCTAATTTTCTACAAGCAAAATATTATTCGGTTTTCTTTTACATCGAATACAAAACATGCGCAAAAAATTGAATACACGATGAATTATACGATGATAAAATCTTTAAACCGACATTTTTCGCAACAAATTAATATTACAGTGTGCTGTTTAATTTGTCGGACATTCTTTTCCATGTATTGTAAGCAATGCTATATGAAGCGAATGCGATGAAGTAAAATGATTTGTTCGAAACTTCCCGGTTTAGTGAATTAAAGTGTTTATTAAAACAGAACTACTGGGTCTGGTAGTATTGAAAAGGTCATATATTTGATTCAGTTGAAGCAACAAGAGATACGAAGATTGGTCGGTTGATTTGTTTAACGGCATATCAAGACATTATGGGTCATTTTAGGCCGAGCTTTGAAAACATCAAAATATATGCTACTCTACTTTCACAATTGAATACAACTGAATCATCCTCAGATTTTGCGCAAAAACAAGTTTGTGAAGATATGATTACTAAAGGCGGTGATAGGTGTGTTTTATACTTTTTAAAAATTAGATTCTGGAATACAGTTTAGTTAGTTGGTTGATTTTGTTTAGCCACTATGGGTTATGTAATGCCCAAATCTCAATAATTTTTATTTTATTGCTTCAACTAAATATATTTTGAACACAAACTAGAGATAAAATTTATTGTTTGTCATTTTATTAGGCATTCTTTGTAATTATTTTACATAAACATATATTGCTGGTATTTTTACTGTCAAAATGTATTTTTATAGTTTAAATTTTTGTTTTTTTGCTACCTGGGACCTTTTCTGTTAGCTGGGACCTTAACAACTACCACCCCGGATGAGGGTGAAGATAGGAATAACAGTAATTATGAGGTCATTGCACGTTCCTCAAAACTCCCAATCTCCCATTCGGAGGTCTTTCTGCCAGATTTCATCATACCGAGGACTAAGATACGAACGTGAATAAGTCTGTTATTAACTGATATAAAATATCCTCTACACTAAAATTGAATGAAGAGAAACTTCCTGTTTGGATTAAAAAATGTTTAGTTTCGAAATTACTAGCGGGCAGAAACAGGAACACGAGGAGGGCAGGGCGTACAGAGGCCGAACGTTGTGACCATAACAAAAAAGGTGAGGATACTGACCTTAATGAAAAGGCATACTATCATCATCATCATCATCATCATCATCACCATGACCGGTTGAGTACCTGACCTGGCAAATATCGCTAGGTTACATGACATCAGTATCACGCTTATACTAGTAAACTGACTGAAAATGTATATGATAATGATATGACGTCATCATATAACGTCCGGTAACAATTGTCAAAGATAAGTAAAATGTCTGGCGATGCCAAATACGAAGATGATGCTGCAAATTAAACTATTTTCATTAAAGACGATTTACTTTATCAGTCTGCACTAGGTACATTCTTCCAGATTTTAACATCATCATCTCTGACATCCGTCTAGAAGAGATGGATCATATTCTTTATCATGGAAATATCCTATCAACGCAGTGCAACTCCGAGAAGGATAGAGAAAACTACCCATGTTGCATTTGGAAAGCTTTACCCACTTGTCAGTGGAAAAACAAGCATAAAAAAGGCTTACAGCCACTTCATGTTGAAACCCTGGTTCTCGTCCGATTACCGAAGGGTTGACCTACAACTAACCAGTTATCCAGTGGTATGGAATCAGTCGACGATTGTGCAAAGCAAATTTTGCGACTAATGACCGGATAGAAGCCCTTTAGCTTTGGTTGGCAATCTAACTAGAGATAGTGTGTCGATAAAGATCCCATTCTCTCAAGAACATGGCCACTCGATGTGATGCAGCAACACGAGAAGAGCAAAATGAATGACATTCTTTAAAAAAGGAAAAAAAAAAGGATGTGTTTACACAATCCGAAGCAGGTGAAACTAACGCAGCATTTTATTGATCGATACCTACTGAACATCTTAGAATTTACTAAGTCATAAAATTAGTTGAGGGAAGAATTGC
Organism: Acanthosepion lycidas; assembly: GCA_963932145.1. Taxonomy (NCBI): domain Eukaryota; kingdom Metazoa; phylum Mollusca; class Cephalopoda; order Sepiida; family Sepiidae; genus Acanthosepion; species Acanthosepion lycidas. Next base: position 75,517,345 of record OZ010577.1, read on the forward strand.
GCTGAACCTGTGTTGAATAAAGAAAAGATTATTGCAATGTTGTGTGGCTAACATCTTCGTCTATTATCTTGCATTATTTATAGGTACCTATACAATTCCAGTGCTGCCGATGTCTGTGCAAAATTCATATTTCTGCTGCCTACTATTCCTACGGTTGTTTGTGAAAAAAGAACATTCACGGCTCACACTTCTTTGACACGGCAACATCAACAGATGATTTTCTCGTGTTCCCCCAATTTCCAGACACGACGAACAGATTTTGGTGTCAGCTTGAACAGTCGACTTCATTGCTGCAGTCCAATTTGTGATTTTGCACAAATTTGGTAACAGCTCTACTTCAGGCTCGTGGCTATTTTTTGGCGTTGTTGCTCTATTTGTGGAAAGTAATAACACTTTTCTTCAAATTGCAAGAGAGTGTTTTAAAATGTGGTGCCATTACTGAAGCAAACGTTTGTTGACAGGAATGTAAAACTTTGTAAGAACAATCGCATACCCTATTAATATTACACATTCTCAACACTATCTTTATTAAAGCCTCTTATTAAAATAGCAATAAGTAAAATATGACTTGAAAATTCCTTTACATTTTGATTATTTATTTCGATTAAATGAAATATTTTGTTAGATTCAAATATAATTATAAAAATCCCTACGAACCCCACGTAATAACTACATGTGCAAACGATCTGAAATAGATCTAAAAGCTCTAAAAATAGGGAAAACAATATAACACTGGTTCAGCAAGAACGAACAAAAAATATCATAGGGAAAAAACAAAATAGACGCAAAAATGACGCATATTTAAAGATGTTAAAGAGGTACTTGATCGAAATATGTTGTATTCGTATTAATAATACCTGTAAGAATCAAGACGAAAGCAATTGTTCGAATGAGTCAAACGTAAAAGGGGGAGAGTATTAATACAAGGTGTCAGTAAGTTCCGGCTTGACCAAGAAAGTATACCTGCTAAATTCAGATTTCGTCAGATACTGAGAAGGAGGCCAGACTTAATATTTTAATTAAATCAACATTATTTTAGTTTCTATACAGATTCGTGTTAAACGTATTATTTGTAGTTTAATCAAATTATAATCTCGATTTTCTATTTATTTCTTTTAAAATACTTTGTTATAATTCAGAAAATTAGTTGTCAGAAATTTATATTTTTAATCACAGAATTTTAATTTTACTTAGATTCAAACTAATAACAACCATCATTATTAAGGTTTCTTTCTGATCTGTCGCTGTACTGTACAGTAACAAATAACATGTTTCTTATCCTAGTGATTCTTATCCGTACAGTGTTATAATATTTTCTTGCAAAAAAAAAAAAAGAAAAAAAAAGAAAATTTGTTTTAATTTTACCGTACAGTGTAACCCGGATATAAGAGAGTTGTCGGGACCGGAGAAGAAGTCTCTTATATCCGGGTTTCTCTTATATCCTGGTTTGGTCTATTTTGTTTAGGTAAGTATGGCTCTAATTTGGGACCAGAGAAAATCTCTTTTATATCCGGGTTTCTCTTATATCCGGGTTACACTGTATTATAAAACAATATGCTATAAAAAGAATACAACACTTGTTACTTGTTGGGATAGAGATCAGGTTATTCATAGCAATCCCTTGGATTTCATCGACGTATTGAAAACTTGTTTCTTTCAAGTAGGGCTTGGATTTTGAAGGAAAGAAGTTGTAAGGGGCGAATATGCTTGTTGTCGAACCAGGTGGCCAAAATGCTGCACATGCCATTGTCACTGATGAAACCTCTGTGGTATATTGAGACGACCACATTGCACACATTTTCCTTTCAAGCACTGCTATAAACAATTAAAGTGAGCGAAAACGTTATAACCTATTGTGCATGCGCAACAGCGTTCAAGGTCAATCTGCGCTTAGCTGCTTCCTTCTTCGTACATTAGCTCTGTTACCATAGCAACAGATATTTTTTGCTAGAATTTGGATTTCAGCTGCTCTTTTCTGAATGGAAGAATACTAATTTTTATTTTCCCTAATCTATCAACATTAAATATATTTTCTAAAATCTTGAGCCTAAACAACTAAACACACACAACAAGAAGTGAAGAATTGTTCTTACTAAATGTTTTACCTACATCTGTGACGTCATCATGACTATTACGTAATAGAGGTGTCACGATACTATATGTTATGTATAAAGGTAAAAGAAAATAGGAAAACTGGATTATTAGACGGCACGGAGTTAGGGTTAGGGTTAAAAAAAAAAAATCATACCCACTCGGCCCGGTGGCTAGGATCAAAGTGTAGTATCTGTGCTTTGTGAGCTGCCGGGTCGGGTGTCTGTCAAACTCTCTGCTTGCAGGGAGGAACCCTGACGAAGCTCCGCCGAAGGGTAGAGTTTCGTTGGGGGAGGTTGACGGAACTGGCCCCTCGCGGGGGGTTTGGATGGTTATTTATTTTTGGCTGGGCCTACGGGCTCGGAGATACCCACATTAAAAAAGCCTTGTGCCACATTCAATCCTCATGGGTGGATTGATAAATACCGTCTATAATAAGAATACCCGCTCGGCCCGGTGGCTAGGATCAAAGTGTAGTATCTGTACTTTGTGAGCTGCCGGGTCGGGTGTCTGTCGAACTCTCTGCTTGCAGGGAGGAACCCTGACGAAGCTCCGCCGAAGGGTAGGGTTTCGTTGGGGGAGGTTGACGGAATTGACCCGCCTCGGTGGGTACGATGGTTATTTATTTTTGGCTGGGCCTACAGGCTCGGAGATACCCACATTAAAAAAGGCCTTGTGCCACATTCGATCTCCGTGGGTGGATTGATAAATCTTTTATTAGACGGCACGTTTCTTCTAATGTGGACTTTTTCAAGGCAAAAACTATATGAATTTATTAAATTTATTGCCTTGAGCGATTAATAATACAGTTTTCCTATTGTTTTTTACTTTTATACATATTGTCTTTTACTACAGCTTAACTCTCAGAAATTTTTCATGAAGAGTTTTATCTCTAACGTAAATTTGGACAGTGTTAAGATCTTAAAAGCCCCATCATTCAGAAGAAACATTCGGAATGAACGAAGCCGCATTCAAAAAGCTAATCAGAAACAAAGATCACTGAACTGTTAGGTGATATCTGTCCTCTTATGTGGCAGTTAATACTGGATAATTTTTTAAAAGATAAAAAAAAAGAAAAGATTTATGGCTTTACAGAAAAATGCTGTGTATACCATGGATCGGGCATATAAGCATCAACGCTCTTTTATAGAAGATGGAAACAAACAGAAAACTACATCAGGAAGTGGCAGTTGAAAGCTCTGGGGTACTTAATGAGGAAGGAGGGATTGGGAAATCTGATGCAGGGCAGATTGAATCAAACAGAGATACAAAAACAGTACATGATAGACTTGATAGGCTTGAGTAAATCGATGATAGAACAGGGTTTGGGAGAAATTGAAAAACGACTAAATTTATTAAGAGATACAAAGGTCAGGAAGGTGTGGAGAGCCATGATCACCTGTGTCCTGAAGGGTCCCGACGCATAAAGTAGTAGTAGTAGAAAAAGAAGAAAAAGAAACAGAGAGACTAGTTTGAAGAGAATTACGTTCTCTGTAAATTACTTTTGCTTTTGGAAGAATTGTATCTGTTTTAGTTTTTAAACAAAATACACAATGATTGGCCACAAAACTTAAATAGTGACATTTAAGTCCGTTTAATTCTGATATGAAATACATTTCTGCCAAACAAATTTCAGAAAAAATCTCCCAAAAGAAGGGACATACTGGAGAATTAATTAAAAAGTTTTGTAGTTATGTATAAAAAGGTGCTTGTAAGCCATAGTAAATTAAAAAGGTGCTTGTAAGCTATAGTAAATCAAAAACGGTGCTTGTAAGCCATAGTAATTTAACAAATAAAATACAAAGACTTAGCTACTGACGAAGAGTTTCACACGGGTAAATCAGCATATGAAGGGATTAAGTAAACTGCTTTATCTCTGCCTGGATAAGAATTATGAAGCTATCAATCAAGGTAAGAATAAAACGTAAGAATGCATGATAAGAATGAATGGTAAGAAACTTCTTCTAGAATTAGTTAATCATATTTTATATACGACAGTGTATCGTTCATCATGCTTTTCAGAGTTTAACTGGGAAAAGTTGGAAAAGGAAAGAGTTTTTGATTGTGAACAAAACACACTGTTGCACCATCTATATATAAAAAAAAGTATTTTAATCAAGAATTTCAACTTTCATTTGGGGATGGATTCTTACAGGTGATGAAAAGTCTATTTCGCATGTCAAAAAAAAAAAAAACAAAACAAAAAAAACGAAAAAGGCAATAGTTATTAGAAATGAGAAACAGTATCAAAAACCTTACTTTATGTCCAGTTGAATATGAAAGGCGTCGTCCAATTAAGAGGTAATGCACTATTGAAGGACAAACACCGCTAATGCTTATTGATAGCAACACGATCGATTCAACGAAATATTGCGTTAAAATTATCCACCTTTGTAAACGGAAAAAGTGCAAGGCAAGGGAACACTAAACAAACAATTCCACGAAAAATAAGATCGTTATTTGATTGTTTTATAAAACGGTTGTAACAACAAAATTGTTCAAATCATGTAACAGCATAATTATCCATCACCAAAAATGTTGAATATCTAAAAAAAAAATACACTAAACTAAGTATCTTTTTTCCAGGTGTTCGCATAAGACGTTTAGCCATATTGACAACATTTGTCGTAAGAATCACTGACAAAAATCCTTTGAGTTATTCAGCTAAATAGAGAACACATTAAAATCGTCTTCTGTTAGCACTACCATCTTCTCAAATGAGCAATGGCGAGACGAGAAAGATCATTCAGGCCTTCAGTAATGGAACCAACATACATACTCTGGCTTCCATCTTCAAAGTCCATTCAAGAACCATCAAAAGAACGGTGAATAAGTTTAAAAACAGGGAACATTAGAGAGGAAAACTGGATGAGGAGATCACAACAGGAAGATGGATCATTATTTCGACTTAGAGATAAAGAGGTCAATTAGAAAAGATCCAACTCAATCCGTAAGATGTTTGGCATATGAGAACGAAGTTTCAGCTATGACAGTCCAAAGAGCAGGGATAAAAGACTTGAAAATGAAATCATACGTGAAACGTCCGAGACACCTTGTTACTCCAGGATAGAAAGTTAAAAGATTTGAGAGAGCGGGAGATTATCTTGAATAAGTGGAATATATATATATATATATATATATATATATATATATATATATATATATATATATATGAACTTTATTTCAATCCTTCATGAGTTTCCGATCCTTAGCTATGATGAATTAATGATAATCATGTAATTTCCTTTATGATCGAATGAACAGCTTGCCAAAAACCTAAACTCTTATCCAGAAATAGTCTCAAATAAAGACGACAAAAACTGAAAGAAGGAGAAAAAAGCCTGAAAGTAAAGTGCCCGAAGCCTAGATTGTCTTGATCGAAGAAAAACCGCTTATCAACTTTAAATACTATGAAAGGACGGCTCTAGTCATGACTCGAGTTTCACGCATACTCGATCTTATGACGACTTGAACGGAAATGAAAGAATGGGGGAGTGGTCTTTATATAATCCATGATCGCACTAAAGCATTACGGGAAAAATTTTCATTAAAAATAATTTCATTAAAAAAAAAACCGTGGATAACCACACCTACACAGAGGGAAAAATCGACAAAGACACTGTGGGTGGACGAAACTACTAATTGTTTTACTGCAGGTCGATTATAGTAGAAGAAAAGAATCACCAATAAAACAATACACTAGTCCTGTGTTAGTTGACATAATAGGTGTTTTATGTTATGTCTACATCTTCTAATTAACTCGGATTTTTATCGCAATTTTTATTCCAAGAAAAGATTACATCTATTGTTGGATATATGTTGAAGAAATACCTTTGATCTTACTTCCGCTGCATGGGTGTGTGAGCGGAAATCGAAACTGGTGATAGCATTAGTAGAAAATGCATACAGTGGCTAAAATAAAGAGTTCATACAGGTGTCCTGATAGAAGATAAAGCGTACTTGAGTGGGCGACATACCGGAAGAAGGCGTAACTACATGAAGCTGCGTAGGTGTTCAAATGTTTTATAACCTGTCCGGTTCTTGAACTGGACAGAGAGGCTGGTTATAGGTTCACCGAAGACTTGTCTCCCTCAATTCCTGTGAACGCAATCCTAACTTTTGTAATTCTTCCCGACTCAACCCATTCGCCGCAACTCAAAATAATATATATATATATATATATATATATATATGTAATGAAAAACAAACCACTTTAATGTACCATTACGATAATTTATTTCACCTAAATCCTTTTTTAAGGATTCAGGATCATCAGGTAAATCTTCCAACAACGAATTGAGAAAAAAATGGGATTAGAAAGTGGTTTGTTTTTCATTACATATTAGCTCTGTCCTAACATTGAGCTCTCAGGATTTCATCCTCTTTGGATTTACCAATTCGGTTTACCAAGTTCATTATAACTTAAATATATATATATATATATATATATATATATATATATATATATATATATATATATGTGTGTGTGTGTGTGTGTGATCGTCACCTCTTTTGAGCCCTGCAGCAATATAGTACGATATACCTAACTCTTTTACATGTACTACTTTATATATATATATATATATATATATATATATATATATATATATATATATATATCAGTAGAAAAATAATATGGGTATATCACTGAATACCAATATAGGAAGAATATTTCTAACATTAGTTAAAAAAAACACTTAGTTATTTCTGAAAAAAACAAAACAAAAAAAACAAGCAAAAACGAAGAAACTTTTCAATTAAAGTGACATTAAAGTTGTTAACGGTTGTGGCAAAATTAACAGAAAAATAATTGAAAATCCTAACAGAAAGTTTCTCAATAACAGTGATTAGAAACTAAAAAAAACTGCAACTGTAGAGTAAAAATGCTTGTCGCTTTGAACGTAATTGTTTAATGTAAATATAGTTTATTTGGCTTAAACAGATTTAGAAAGAGTAATAATCTAGTTAAGGAAGAAAAATATACATAGGGGTTAGTGAAAATCAGTGGAAAAAAGTACAATAATCCTAAACAGAGTTTGAAACACAATAAATATTAGGTTGGTGCAAAAATAATTTCGTTTTCTCACATAGTAACACATGTTAGAAAACGAAATTATTTTTGCACCAACCTAATAAAAAAAGGCTACTACACTCTCAGTGTATTATTGGAAAATGAAAAGAAAAATAGTTAAGTTCTCTAAAATTACCTGGTGTATATATATATATATATATATATATATATATATATATATATATATATATATATATATATATATATATATACCTTTTCTTTTTCATGATGGCGCAACTATTGCGGTAGAGATGCCTGCTTAAGAATCGCGTTCGCTCCCTCAGGCGGGTGTTAGTGATTTTGTCTCCTCGTGTGACAATGAGGACACGTTTAGGAGACCGAAGATGAAAGAATTCAAAGTAATTATCCTGTGTGGCGCAATCGTGCAAGATTCACCTTCATACAGCAGGATACTGAGGTTACATTCTTGGTAGATAGAGAGATTCATACTCTGCTAATTGTTTCACCAAATTCTCTGGACGTTTGTCAATGTCTCTGTCGTTTTCTTCATCGAATGAATTATTTCTTTTGATTGTTGGGTATTAATATTGATGCAACAAATGACAAATTAATCGCTGACGAAAGACTAGATGTTATCATTTACATGTTACAATATAGATATGTATGTTTACTTTGCTTATATATATATATATATATATATATATATATATATATATATATATATATATATATATATATGCGTAAGTCATCTGTTCTTACATCTTATATAAAGTATATTGTATATATGTGTGTTTGTGTGTGTCCAAACAACTCCTCCGTTCTCACTGGTCCGATTTCAATGAATCATAACTCATTCAAAAGCCCTAGAAAAGTTAGGCACAAGAAACGATTTTCGTTGAGCTCAGATTCAGTGTTGCCAGATTAGGCGAGGTTACAAATATATATTGATATATTATACTAGCCATTATCCTTGCTTTCATTGTTCAAAGGGAGTAACTCTTATCTTCCTTTTTGTATCCAAAATTGCAGCTAGCTTAAAATTTTAAGCTAGCTCCAGTGTAGGACTCTTGGTTTGGCCACCATCCCAATAGCGAAAGAGGAGTAGATTGGATAGGTATCAATAAGCTACAGAAGAACTCAAAATTGATCACAGCATTTAAGTATTGAAATAATATTTAAGCTTACCTTCTAAATGTTTAACGATAATTCTTTCGCTGCCACTTAATTTAAAGACGATTTGATGTACGTAGATTTTCCGTACAATTATTTTTATTTCATGGGTGACAGAACAGGGGACAATTTATATGATAAAATTAATATAGTTTAAAGAAGGGGAAATAGAAATTAGTTATACATTCAAAAGTTGAAGTGTTGAAATGCGTGCGTATGTAGATGACTTCGTATGTGTAAATATAAGAGTTTATTGAAAAATTTCCTCGTATTTTTGCTATAAATTTCAATAACGGGAAACTGACGTGTAGTATATGTGCGGATTTTAAAGAGATACAAGTTTTTTTTTTTATTTTAACTTTTATTTATCTGGTAACTATTGTTATTATTTTTTAAGTATTGAGCACTTTGTTTTGAATAAATCCGCTCCCCTTTGAAGGCATTTAAATCTATTAATTTAATGGACTACATGTTTAGCTTGGTGTTCAATGTCTATGTTATTAACTATCTGTGATGTTTTTATTTTTATTTTTAAATTATTGTTGCTTTCTTGTTTACAATTTATTATATTTATGGAGGAGAGTATGCAGTACTGATAATTATGTCGACATTTTAAACGTATATATATATATATATATATATATATATATATATATATATATATATATATATATATATGTATATATATATATATATATATATATATATGTATATATATATATATATATATATATGTGTGTGTGTATATATATATATATATATATATATATATATATATATACATGTGTGTGTGTGGTATAATTAGGCAACAGGTGTTCACTCTAATCTAACATATTTGATTAAAATGAACCGACAAGTTCTGTCTAGTTAATGTTTTCATTGTTATTGCCACATCCCCAAAATAACAGGATATAGAAAAAAGAATTCTGCCTACCACAAAGACACCATATTAGTTCTTGAAAATCATTGAGAGAGTTTTTGAACAAAACAATAGCGTAACAAGTTTTATCCACAATTTCGAGCAATTTACTCAACAACTTATTCGAAAATTGGAAAAATACAATAAAAACTGAACAAACCGACCTAGTAGTTTTGTTTATATATATATATATATATATATATATATATATATATATATATATATATATATATATATATATATATATATACATACATACAGAGGGCAGAATTTACCAGCATATCAAAACAAAGTGGTATCCGAGGAATAATTTTGAAAAAAAAAAGAACTAGAAACATCGGAAGAGGGCGAAAAAATCGTACAGTGCCTTAAATTTTCAACCCCCCTCCCAAATAAAGAAAAAAGAAGCCAAGCAAATAACTAAGATAAAACGTAGAGTCTTCAATACGCTAATAAGAACAAAGGTAAATAAAATAAATGCTAAAGAGCCAGAAACTACCTACCTAGCTGGCTTACACTAAAGATCCATTTATGTGAAACCTAGGTAGGTAAATCCTGGCTCTTCAGCATTTATTACATATATATATATATATATATATATATATTTATATATATATATATATATATATATATATATATATGCCTGTGTGTGTGTGTGTGCGTGTGTACAATATATAGTATATGAATTATTTATAGCATATGTAATATTAATATATATATTATATACTAGCAGCATGGCCCGGCGTTGCCTGTGCTTGATTCAAAAATCGTACGACTCACAGCAATCGCTATCATTGACTTAAAATATTTTTGCCCTTCCTTGCCTTTAAAAGAGTGGCCTTTGCCGTGCTGATGTTGCCACATGCCTTACTTCTTGCTTATCTCACACTGCGAATTTTTCTAAGCTCTATATTAAACATTAAATCTGTTACGAAAAAAGAACTAAACAAAATAAGCACAAAACGATCAGCTTTAAAAAAAAGGACTCGTAACTGGAAAAACCGAATAAAAAAAGAATGTTAACAACAAATACTTTTTCACACCCAACGCAGTTCTGCAGAATCAACGTTGAGTTTAAGCAAGCGAATGAGCCAATTGGAGTGAAGTGCCGTGCAGATTTAAATTTTCCCCACTTGTGACGAATGCAGCTATCGATTTTTTTTGCGTGCTAGCATGCTAGTTAACATTCGTGTCAGTCAGCTGTTGGCTCTCACGCTGGCCAATAGAATCTTCCTGTCTATTCGTGGCACCCAGCTATAGGCTCTCACTCTGTCCAGTAGAAAATGGCCGCAAACTACATGAAAACTGGCGTAGAAGCATGAAAAAATCGATTATTTCAACTATCGATGGGAATTGGAAAATACAAAGACGGTCTTGGCATGTTCGCTATCTTGGAGCATGTGCATGTAAATTTTGGTGCAAATCCATCGAAAATTGCGGCCGTGCATTCGTTACATACACACACATCCTGCCTTTTATAGATAGAGATGAATAATCAATCGCAAAACAATTGTATTCATTGAATTGCATCGATTTTGTCTTTACATTTCATACTAAAAGAAAATGTTGCATAAACCTCACAGGAGTTAATCCTTGTCCCTCTTTACACATTCCATTGATATAATTTCTCTTGCTTAAATAGAAATATTTTCTGACACATGGAAATACAGACTGACATTACTGACTGAGTTTCTCAAGGTCTCTGGGTGTTAAAGATTATACAAATCCAAAGGACGATTTATTGGAGATTTACTCGCTAGCTTAATGATCGATTCCACAGATATTTTATAATCAATACTGGAAATCTGAAAGAAGTTAAAACGTAGATATTCGTATTTCTGCGTCTACATATGTATACATTTCTAACGAAACAAATACGCCTAAGTTTATGAAGCTATTTAAGTATGTGTCCTGATGGAAATGTATAAATGATTGTATTTTCTCATATCTATGAAAAATGAGTTAAAAAAATCTATGCAAAATATGAAATAGTGAGTAACTGCCTAGCAAAGTGAGTCTTAAGAACATTTCTCTGATATTTTATAAGTATACACCAGCCGAAAAAGTGTTTTATAGACAGCTTTCATACAAATATTTTCCTCGTGTTAATTTACTCTCTGAGAAGCAGTTTTATTTAAACAACTGAGCGGCTCTCTCCCAGTTTTTTGTCATTATTAAGATATTTCTAATATTATATTAGCAGATAATTAAACGAAACAGAAATGGACTTCATCTCATATTGGAAATTACATTTACCTTTTGACGATTTTAACATAAGATTAGGACCAATTAATAGTGGTTCAACAGAAGCAGCAATGTAGTCATCACGTTTGTAAGTTTTATACAAAATTACGCATTACATCCTCAATATTTACCTGAGATATCAATATATATATATATATATATATATATATATATATATATATATATATATATATATATATATATGCTTGGAAATACATTGCATACACAAAAAACTGATAAACTTGCGTATGTATCATCGCTAGTAAGTATAAATTGGAACGACTGAATACGTGTTGCACAGAGAAAGTCTCTCAGCTGAATATGACAGCGTAAGCTTGAAATGTAGAATTCAAACGAATCAAAACAAAAGAAAAGAAAACTCTATCGACCTCTCTTTTGTTTTTGAAGCATTAGAATTAGATTGAGTATCTTTCTGTTTGTACACAGAAAGTCACATGACCAATGGCCATATATTCTTTCTCGGTTCAGTCACCAATTTCTTCTGACTTTGTGTTCGAATACAGTCGCTCGCTGTTGTTTTTCGTCGTAGGTGACATTTATGCCACTGGAATAAGGCATCAAGTTCGACAAGTTTATTAAATACTATGGATAAAACTGTAATGCAAAGACAAGATTCTTTCACCTCGAGGCAATGCAAGTCATGCTTACGATATCTTTAGAAATGCAATCCGATTTTTATCGCCCATAATTTGATTTTACATTTTGACATTTATTTTCAAGACTAACAAAAGCATAAATACACAAATACGTAGAGATACAGAGATATTATAAAACTATTTATAGAAAATACTGATAGTTGTTTGCAAAAAAGAATCTTACCGATGTTGAGATTGTTGAAATCTGTGCGTAAATATTCAATTATATTTAAATTTCTTTATGTCATAGTGAACAGTTGATATGCTAGCAGTGGATATATTTCAAAATACAGAAAAATCATAATATTAAACATCTTATTTAAATGTCCATATGTTTAAAAAAAAAAACTTACACTGTCTTAATTAAATGCTAAACAAGGTAATCTATTCGCAACTACAATTTTTTCTTTACTTCGTCTCAAGCTTGTTACTTTTGGGGCAAATTAATGAGATCTCTTTGCGACTAACAGTTTCAATTACTCGGATTCTAACCTTTTCTTCCAAATCATTGTTAAATTCTTCTTATTATTAACAGATGGATCTTCTATGTATCGTGCCATTTCAAGACGTAGGCAGCGATTGTTCTCCACAATTTCCTGTCCTTTGTGCGCAGTAACCGTAGCTTACTTTTGCCTTTTCTATAAATCGTTCCATGGTAATTGTTTTGATCAACTTTCCTCTTTGGACCTAGACTTTATGAATTTAAGTTCAATGTTAGAATGACATTAGGATTTCTTCATTTTACAGTTGAAATGGTGAGATGTAACTGTAAGTTCTTTCCTAGCATTTTCCTTTCTCGTACCTGTCGTTTGTTGAAGTCTCTTCCGGCTTCTAGTTTTCCAGTCAAACTTGGACTTCAAAAATTTAAATGCAATATCAATCGTTATATTCTGTCTTCTTAATTCCTGTTCTTTCATTGTTCTCTCTTTTTCATAATGTATTTTTTCAAATTCTCTCACGATCATTAAATCGTTGCGTCATAGTGGCTTTATTGGCTCATGGAGAAATAAAAAAAAACAGCTTTTAATAAATGTTTCATTTTTATTATCTGTCCTAACTCCCTCTGGGCCATCTATTAGGTTGGTGCAAAAATAATGACGTAATAATGTCGTTTTTTGACGTTAAAAATACGTCAAAAAACGACATTATTACGTCATTATTTTTGCACCAACCTAATTACTCACGCTCGCTAAGTAAGTTATGCACTTCTTCCTCCTGTCCATCTTCCCTTTACTCTGAACTTTGAGTATAAAATTTTCCTCATCAAGTGCCCTAGAAATTTAAACTATTTAGAATGTTAAATAAAAGTGTACATTTTGTTTTCATGTTCTCTAAAACTTGGTCGTTGCTCACATATTTGTTCCATGGTATTCTCAGTATCCTTCTGTAGAACCACATTTCCATCCCTTCAAGTCACTTATATAAGTGTGAGGAGATTGTCCAGAATACACTAGTATATAGGAGAACTGATATTACGTAACAGTTCAGTACCGTTTTCATTGTTTCTAATGAAATTTTCATATTGCTTAGCTGTGCTAAATTAAAAGACTTTTAAACTTTTTCTAGATGCATTTTGCACAATTTTAATCCTAGGTCATTCTCAGAATAATTGTTAAGTTTAATGTATTATTTCAAATGATAAAGTAAATAATTTTTATATTTAACCTCATATTATTGTTTTTATATTGAAGTGTTTCGTTTTCTGTCAGGATTCATATATATATATATATATATATATATATATATATATATATATATTATAATATTCAATTCAAGGTGAAAGAATTATATATTGAAATATTCAAGAACCTGTTTGTTATGAACATATTCTCCTATGTTTTTCTTCTTGAAAGTGTGAGAGTAGATTATCTCTTCTGCAATGATATGGCTGTAGTTCATAGAAAGTTATCAGCAACTAAATATTAGCTTTATCAAAGATATACGGACATGGAGACATGTGCCCAAGCATCGTTGTCCAGAATTCAAACTACCCCAGTAATAGGATACCTACCAGCACGATTTTTATTAGTTTTCCTGCATGGTGTAGGAATGCTATATCAAAAAGTAACTTTGACATGTTGTTAATCTTTCTGATCTGCATTGATAAGCCTAAAAGTAAAACCGTAATTCAATGATGGACGATTTGAATTAACTGACAAGAATACAACGTCCAAATCGATGGTTAATGTCGGGCTGGTAAATAAAGATGATTTTCTAAATTCTGTAACGACTGGTATCCCACTTTCTTTTAAACTGGTAGATCTTTCCAACAAAGTAATCCTGCTTGTTGTAAACCGTTCTCTAGGCACTGATAAATTTCATTTGATTTCTAAACACATTCCTAGGAACTTGTCGACCCATAAATTAATCTCTATCACTATTTTCCACATAATTTGTATTATATATATATATATATATATATATATATATATGATTGACCCAGTGAACTCAAGAGCGAAGCCGTCTACACTTCAAACTCCGTTTGGGCCACCCATGGCTGTAATATCGAGGAGGGACCAGATTGATCGTGACTAAACCCCGATAGTACCAACAAATATCTACACGATCTCAACGGGCAAACCGGCAGAAGAGGGTGAAAGTACCAAACTCTATCCGCACCATACTCGAAGAAGATACAAGTATACTAACGTCATCTACATGATAGAAAAGCCTAAAAATAATGGAAGAATTAATAATAAAAAGAGCTAATACTAAAAAAATCAACCAGTAACACTGCCACAATAAGATGGCCGTGTTTCAAAAATAAACAAAATAAAAACATTCTTACGCATAAAGCGATTCAGTTAAAAATAAAATAAAAATCAGATCTGATAATGGCTAAAGAATAGTCGAAAACACTCGAAAATACAGAATATTCAGACATTTTTTTATATACCTTATGTTGAGAAAAGAAAAACCGTATAGAAACTGAAGGGAAATTAAATAAAAATATTAATGTCAGAACCTTCTCAGTTTTCTTTAATGAAACACGTATAAAAGACAGTTCGCTGTCGAAAGACACACACACACTGACACACACATCGACACACCGACACACACACACACATATATACATATATATATATATATATATATATATATATATATATATATATATATATATATATATATATATATATATAGTGATAGACTATGGCATAATGTTACGACTCATGTTCAAGTTACAACAAAACCGAACTCGCTGTTGTGTAGATATAGAATTATAGACTTGCAATAAAAAGACCTCTGTTTATATTTTATGATCTTTTCAACGAGTAGACACACTAATACTAGTGAAGAGGAAAATATTGTCTTCCACTACATATTTCATTCACTCTATTTGAATTATGCTTGCATCTGTTCCATTCAAACAAAAATTGCAATAAACAGGAGGAAAATCCATTATAAATTCTATCAACTATTGCACCCTTATGCGACACTGTCATTCATGGTGTGTTTGTGGAACAATAATAACACATATAAAGAAATGGGTCAACACAAAAAAATAACATTTATGAAAATTGATTATAGAAAATAGCGACAAACCTTAAAAGTGTTTTTCAATTGGAAGAATTTTGAAAAAAATAAAAAAAAAATGCCAAAACTTTTTTAGAGACTAGAAATTTTTCCCCGTTAAGAAAGTCGATATATTTTTAACCACAAACAGTCGATTAAATGATTTTCTTAAAAGAAAATATCTTAAAAAATATAATTTAGAATTAAATATTTTTCTCAAAATATCAGACTTTATGCACATGTCTGAGTAAACGGGAGATTTTTTTTTATCTGTACATTCTCTTATAGACATATAATTACGTGATATGTTGTGCAAAAATGCAGATACAAAATACATGGGTTATTGTTATCTTGAATTCTTTTAATGATAACACACACACACACACATATATTTTTATATATCAAAAACAATATTGAAGTAAATGTATAACAAAGAGGAATGTTGGGAATGTTAAATTTGCTTGTTTTTTTTGTTTTTTTTTAAATTTAACCGATTTCATTTAGATTTTTTTCTTTTTCTTTCCATCGCCTTTCTAGTAAATATCCCACACTGTCATAATAGAAGTTCTGCCAGGAATGATGAAATGTTGTAAGGCCCGGGCGCAAATTTACTGTGAATAACTTTGCGATCAAGGCACTCTCTAATTGTTTTCGCCTATGATCAGAGTAGCATTTTTTATGTCAAAATTATGGTCAGTCTTGTTACGCATTTCATGTATTGTTTTGTAAAATGTCTCTTTGTATTCGAATGTCTCTTTTATCTAGATTTCTTGAGGTTTCACCTATGTATTAAATTATTACAAATTCATACTTCAACTTTTAGCCTATTGTTATTTTTTTGTATTAACTAAGTCTTTTGTTGTTTTAGGTGTATTATTGAAAAATATTTTGAGTTTAGATAGATTCTTTCTAATTGTAGATGTGATAGAGTTAGTTGGTGGGATAATATCTTTTTTGATTAATTGGGTTTGTCAGGAGGGGCCGTTTTTCTATATACAGACAAACCTCTCATCTACGGACCCTGAAACAACGGACTTCGGATGCATCGTACAAAATATATAGGCAAGATAAAAAAAAATCTGCAAGAAACCCCACGCCCCCACCTCCCAAAAAATTCCAAATCGTCAGCGATGTATTTCAAAAGTTGAGGGCTTAGCAGAACGAATCGTATTGGTTCTCAAATTGACCGCTTGGCGTCGGTGGCTTGCCTTTAAATTGTAAACAAAGACGGACAGTACGATACATTTGCGCGTCCCCGAGAAGGTAGCTGTAAGAAATCTATTATTTTTGTTATTTTGATTAATATATTAATTGTTCTGCCCACCTCATGGTATCGATGCAGAAGGAAAGTGTAAAAAGAAGCGTACAAACCTAACTGTCAGTTAAAAATTATAGCTTCTTCTATCTACCGACAATCGGCTTTAACGGACCACTGTTCACCCGATTAGTCCGTTGATGAGTGCTTTGTCTGTATATCGTCTTTTAAAGTTTTCTCGTGTGTGTAGGGCTGTATACACAATACAACTAATTTTCTGTTTTTTTTTAATTTGTAGGTCTGATGAATCCGAGACACTATTCATTATTCCTCTCTGTTTCCAGATATTAGCGAATACATAATTGAATAAAATTTAATTTTACTTTATTTTTTCACGATAAAATTGATAAACAAGAACGGAAATAATTTATGATTTAACCTAATGAAAATATGTTTTTATTTTTTGTACCTGGTTACTTGTGATTTTGTGTGTAAAAGGACGAGCGAATACAAATTCCCCCATCAGCTGGTAAAATGGCCCTTATCCGATCACGCCTACTACCTATATGACGCCTAAAGATTTCTAAAAGAATCTGGTGGCAAGATATTAACAACATGTGTTTTAACTATCGCAAATCAGTGATTGACATTGCGTACATGGATAAATCTGAGATGTAAATGGAGAATCGTCTTTCTTACAGCTGAATCTGAATACCCGACATGCAAGGCCGGTTTTCTGCCACTTTTGAACGATAGAAGAGCCTTGTTCGAATTCCAGTCGAATCCTTTGCTTTCACTTACTTGCTAATACCCTTAGGAAAGGTATTAAACCTCTTCTTCTCCCCAAGCTATGGGTAAATAACAAGACAGACCGGGTTCTATAGTCTTGGATGGCAACTGGTGTACCGCAGAAAGAAATAGTAACCTACTGCGGGAAAAAATCTGCCTCGTCAGTTAGGTATCACGTACAGAACATGCCTTATTATTTGGAATGATTTGTCGAATCCTTTGCTTTCACTTACTTGCTAATACCCTTAGGAAAGGTATTAAACCTCTTCTTCTCCCCCAGCTATGGGTAAATAACAAAACAGACCGGGTTCTATAGCCTTGGATGGCAACTGGTGTACCGCAGAAAGAAATAGCAACCTACTGCGGGAAAAGATCTGCCTCGTCAGTTAGGTATCACGTACAGAACATGCCTTATTATTTGGAATGATTTGTTGACACTTATCAGGTCGTTCGTCGATACCTTTGAGTAAAATTCTTTAGGTTTTGAAACCAAAAGGTTTTCAATGAACTCTTGAATCTGGTTTTCATTAGAGGAATGTTCATCATAAAAGTGTTTTGCAGTGATAAGAAAAGATTGTTATTTTGATGAAAGATGAAGATGGTGAGAGAGATAGAACAGAGCAACCTATTTCCGAATTATTTTTTGTGTTCCCCCTGCTCCATTACATAATGTTGTCATTGAGGAGATCATTTTCCCTATTGACGAGTACAAGGTCCTTTTATGGAGGCGTTTTAGCTGGCGTAATTATAAATGGGCCTTTAGTATGTGATTATGTTTTAGAACTGTAAAAGAATAATACCCCGACAATCATATCACAGGCTTAATATCATCTTTCTTCCATGGAGCTCAGATGAACGGTTCTGGAAATTTACCCTTGTCAATCCATTGCCTTTTTGTCGAAACTTTTCGTATATAAACTATTTCTTATCACCCGTTATGATATATATATAAAGGACGGTTTGTTTGAATGCTACATTCATAATTAAATTACTTATGACTCAACGAAAATATTATGACTGTCAGTATCACGCCTCAACTGAACATCGGCCCATCCTATCTCTTTTGTGTGGTGTTAATATAGTCTTCTGTGAGATCCAAATTAAACTTTAAAAATATACATAGGGATGTTCATAGGAAACTCTGGAAATAGAGAAGCTTCTTACACAAAACATTATTTAACAACAGAAAATATGCAAATACAACACTCGTAAAACATATACAGAAACAAAAGAGTACTACAATAAACATGTGAAATAAGAAAACTAGCAACAGCTCAAAATAATGTAACCTTTGTTTAAGAGCAGTAATCAATATTCTAGAACAATATACAATCATAAATAAAAAAAAAATCAGAACTCAGTTTCAAATAAGACACGAAAAACAATTCCTACTACGCTACCTTCAACCACATCATAACCTACAACATCAATTAAACGATATTTAAAATACTATAACTAAAAACTGAAGAAAGGAAATATGCAATAAAATATAATTAACTAAAATAATCAAACCCAATGTCAGGACTATAAGCAATCTTACAAAAGTACAAAAACAAAAA
Organism: Acanthosepion lycidas; assembly: GCA_963932145.1. NCBI lineage: Eukaryota > Metazoa > Mollusca > Cephalopoda > Sepiida > Sepiidae > Acanthosepion > Acanthosepion lycidas. Next base: position 75,536,576 of record OZ010577.1, read on the forward strand.
AAAAATAACTGGAATAGGCTCGTTATTTACTTCCCTGACTTCATATAGTTACTCAGTGCCTTATATATGGAACCCACACGAAGAGGATTTTTAATCCGAAACTTTTTTCTATCAGGTCATACGTTCATATGTTTGAGGTAGACGCACTTTTTTTTTTCAAACAGTAAGTATTAAGCCTATCATTCTGAAAAATTCTTTACAGTAGGGATTGAACCTGCATCTTTCTTTGGAGAAAAAACGACAGTTTTATCCGGCAAGCTTTAGACCACAGAAAGCGCCACAGAAAAGCAATGTTCTATTTACCGTTTTAAAGAATGCACACTCAGTCATTTAAGATTTTTTCCGAAACCCATATCTCCTCGAATTCCTATCTGAAACGTAGACATAGCAACATCAAATAATTGCATGTAACTCGAATCCCGCAGTGGGGATTTCTATGTACAAATTGGCTATATCTGTAGACGCTCTATCTCAGATATTCACCGCTCTTTCCCCATAAATATAAGGAATAAACAGTATACATATTAAAAATTGATGAATTCTAAATGTGCTGATCAACCGAAAGTATTAGATGTTTTCAAAGTTCTCCGGCAGCTTTCTTTTAATGATGCAATTTGTATGAAAATCAGTATTCTATTTTGCTTTGTCTTGTTTGGATTGTATTACGGCATATCAACCACAATAGGTTATTTAATGGCGACAATTTTTATTGCTGGTAATATTTTCCTTCAAAAATCTCTTTCTGGTAATATTTTTAAAAAAATTGTATAGCTGGTAATTTTTTTTCCTGAAATATATAGCTGGTAATAGTTTTTTTTTCAAAAATGTATAGTTTGTTTTGTTTTGTTTTGTTTTACAGCATATCAACCTCAATGGGTTGTTTAATGTCGACAAAATTTTTACTACTGGCAATATTTTTTTTTCAAAAATGTATTGCTGGTAATAATGTATTACTGGTCATAATTTCTGGTACTAAAACCTATTTTTACACTTTCATAGTATTTTGACACCAGTTTTGAGTGGGGGTAAGTATTTACCCATAGCTGGGATTCTAACAGGTGCCACCACCTTGAGTTAGGGCGGACCTGGGAACACAAGCAATTAAGAGGTGGCTCCACGCCCCTGAAAATCTCATCGTCTTACCCAGGATGCGGATGTAGTTTATCGTCTTAACCAGGACAGATTTTATTTTGCATTTATTATCTAATGTTCGGATGAACAGCTTGTTGTAAATTTTTGCATACACCTGATGGACATTCTGTTTTGCATGCTCAACGGGATTATTTCAATGGAGGCTATCAAAAGGGTTTCCATCGCATGAAGTCTTTAGGTATTCATTCAAAGCTCATCCTTCTTCAAAACTCATTGACTGACTCTTCAGAATTACAAAGATCTCTTTCAAATAGCAAAAAAAAAAAAACCAAAACAAAAAAACGACGGGACTTTCAAAGACGGGACTTTCAACGACGGCAACAAATAAATTTGGTGCCACATATAACATGACGAAAAAATAATGACAATGAAAGTGTTGACGTTCCACGCTACTTCAAACACAAGTTTAAGAAGGAAGCCTTCATCAGTACTGAAAAGAGCGATAAAAGTTAGTGGACTTGAGAACCTTATTTTCCTGAAAAATATTTTCATGGAATGATTTTATAAATTTCAGCTGACAGTAGCACTTGTTTCTCGGTGAATGAATGCTAAATGTTTCCTTATAAGGAAACGGATAACATATTACCATTAAAATTAGGGGATTAGAACAGATACTTTACTTTGATCCTATCGCTGTCAAGAGAGGTAAGAAAAGTATGACACGTATATGACTGTCTGCTCAGGAAATGAATGCCAAATGTTTCCTTATAAAATTTAATCGAAATATTAGTGTAGATAATTTTCCCTAACCGTTTTGGTAGCACCACCGATATTTTATCACAGGCATGCGTTATGTGATGCCTTTATGCAAGTACACAGAATGATATGGAATCAGAGATATGACTGAATCGATATTTTCTTTTAATTATTTCACCCTAATCACAAAAATGAAAGCAATAACATGCTAAGGATTACTGAGTTTTGAGAATAGGTAAAAAAACCGTTATTAAGGAGAAAAAACACTAAAAGAACAGGAATTAAGAAGACAGAAGATGAAGATTACATTGCATTACATTTTTGAAGATCGAAGCCGGAAGACATTTCCACAAGCGGGAAGGGCGAGAGAAGAAACTGTTAGTATAGAACTTACGGTTACATCTAGCCAATACAACTGTAAAATATGAGATCTTACCGCCAATCTAGTACTGCGCTTAATTTCATAAGGTCTAAGTACTATAGAAGAAAGAACTATTATCATGAACATATTTATAGAAAAGGCAAAGGGAAGCTACATTACTGATGTGCGAAAGTGACTGAAGCCAAGATGTCAGGTCAAGGGGGAAATCATTGCCGATTCTTCTTTGGATTTTATCAAGAATCTCCAAATAAAAAGCAGAAGAACTAGACTGTGTGTGGCAGTAATATTCAATACATGAATTAATGGTAGATACGTATACATTTGTATCATTTCAGACAGATGCGAAGAAATTGTCGACTATGAGAAATATCTTTGCCATTTTGTGTCTTCTGGATATACGGTATCCAATGCTTTTAAAAATGTGTTTCGCTTTTTTCCAAGTTAATAGTGCCTACATTTAAAGCTTACGGCATGCTAAATTTAATTGAACCGATAACTTGCCAAGTCAAAGTAGGCATACATAATGTCTCTGTTACAAGAGTGTTTAGTGTTTAGCTTTGTTTTACAAAAGTTTTGAAGTTCTTTGTAAATGAAACACTCGACGGATATTGAACTAGCAAGTTAGTTTGTTAAATACCGCTCTAGAGCAAGCGTCGAAGATAAGGAGAAACGAGTAATGTATGCAGATGAATAGACATGAAAGATAGGCACAGTCTGATATATTCGATGGGTAAATCTATGTATCTTTGAGAATCATTCTTATCTCTATACTATCTATCTATGAAAATAAATCTATCTTGAAAATAAAAGAATGCACGTGAAATATTTTGCGAAAACAAAATGTCTGCTCATAGGCATTTACTTAGATGTTCACAAAAATATGATTAGCTAAAGAAGCAACTATATTACAGTGAGGAGCACGACTCTCTTTATTTTGTTTGTTTTGTTTACCTGCAGGATTTATCCACCATTTTGAAGCGAAGTGCGCATGCGCTCCCAGAAGAATAGCCTTCCTACATATTTGATTTAAAATGCCATATACCACAGCTATTCTGCTTTTTCTTGAATTGATTTTTTATTCTATTTTTATTTTCCCGTTAGAGATTTAATTACTGGTATTTCCCGTTCCCATTTTTGATGTGTTCTTTTTTTATTCCTAGCAACACGATGTAAAACACATGAACCTTTGCTCTCACTAACGTTCATTAATCTTATCTATTTATTTGCTCATCTATCTATCTATCTATCTATCTATCTATCTATCTATCTATCTATGCACGCGATGAAGGTGCGTGTATTTGTTTTGATTATATGTTCTCGGGTTAAGCTTTTGTTTTACACTTTAAGTTCAAAGTTCTTATTCGGCAAAGAAGTAGAAGGAAAACTACCACGTAAATAAAATTATGGATATAATTTAATAGATATAAATAAATTAAAGATATTCGAATCATTCAATATATGATAAAAAGAGTACCGTATTAGCCAGCGTATAAGACGTACTTTTCTTAATGAAGAAATCGCTAAATATTAGACATAATTTCGTATACCACCATTATGGTTACAAGGTCGAATAATAAAATGACTATCTAAACTGAAAAATATATAACATTTATTAACAAAATACATTTTACATGAGAATACATCTTGTAGGCAGTAGGTGTTTTAGCAAAATGAGAACACAATAATTTAATTTTTAATATATACCATTGCATTTTATTCAACGCCTGACTTATTCTCGACCAGTCTGTGTTGCGTTTACATCGAGAACTCATTTGATTTGTCGACCTGACATTCTTTGACTTGCTAGATTTGGAAAAAAACTCTCCTCCTCTCCGGTGGAGATGTTTTTTTTACAAGCATGAATTATGCGTGTTAATAGAATGCAGAGTAGTATTCGAAACAAAAGTGGTGATAATAGCACAAACTGGAAAAGCTTTTGAACAACGCGTTTCACCAACGTGTGTTATATTCAGCCTCTTCAGGTTGAAATAAAAAACGAAAGTGTCTAAGGCAAATACGTTAGAATTATTGAGGAGGAGAGGTACAATAAATTAAATTAGCTTATCAGATCCGACGATCAGAAATCATTTATTATATATAAGAAGTGTTGGTGCCTGTTGGATTTTAAATCAGCCCACTCTGATTAGATATCTGAGTTCCAGCTCGTATACCGCAGTGTGCTACTATTGATTTTGCTGTAACCAGTAATATTATGTATGAGCCCAGTTTATTGTAAGAAATTCTTAGATTAGTGCATTCTCAACGCATTTTATACTTAGTGAATAATTTTCTCTATATTGTTCGTCTTTTCTGTCTATGGTCGTCTGATCTGATAAGGCAATTTAATTTATTAATTTTTTCCTCTAAAATTCCAACGCATTTTTCTTACACAGAGCTTTGGGTTTCATTCCAACCTGAAGAAGCGGAACTTAATGAAGTTCAGCGAAACGCCTCCTTACAAAGTCTTTCCACTTGCTCCTTATTCCCAACTATAAAACAAATCCAGCGTTCATATGACTAACATGAATCCCGTTCTGTCCTAAAATCTAATCTTGATAACGCTGTTTGAACAGGGGAAACATGTCAAAATAGGAGTTTTTCAAATGTCCTTACCGTAACCATCTGTCCAACGGCTTTTCTTACCTGGGCACATATCAAGCGCAGCTTTTCTCAAGGGTATTCACCTTTCGAACTGACAATGGGTGAATCGCAGGCTGAGATCATAGTGAGATCAACTCCGTACCTAGCTTACATTGACGGGTTGGTTTGAAATTAGAATAAAACCTCTTCCGGTATAATACGAGAGAGGTAAATGAAAGCGCAAACCGAAAATTTTGGGATGAAATTATGAAAATTTTAAATAGAAATGACAAAATTCTATTTACTTTTGTTACCTTCGTCACGAACAAGGCTAAACATTTTATTTCCGAAAATGTGTGCAAGAAAAATAAAACAGGATTATACAAAACGAGAAATATGATTTGTAAAGTAAAAGCAAAATGAAGAAAATTACTCCAGTGGCAAATTTATTGTAAAAGAATAATTTTAAATCTGAAAACAGAAAAAAAAAAGAATGGAAATAAATTATCCGAAACATTAAACTAAAAAAAAAAATAAATAAATAAATAAAAAAAAATGTGTAAAGAAATAAATAAGAAGTCCAATAGTAAAATTTTAAAGACAAACAACACTTAATGAAAATGTTTAAAAAAAAATGAACATTATCTAGAAAAGAGAAAATTAGAATAAAAATTCCACTAGGGAAAAAGATGCAACAATATAATAAAAAATAATAAAAATCTATATACAAGAAAAAGAACATTTAAAATAGATGAAAAACAAGAAAAAAAAAAAAACGAAATGTGAATGAATAAAAACAAATACTGAAGAATGGCAGAAAAAGTAAAATAAAACGAAAAGCAAATAAGGTTAAATTTAAGAGAAGATAGAAGCATTAAAATATAATAAATATAAATTTGGCCAAGAATCAAGCAAACGAGTAGGAGGGGTTGAGGAGAGATCGTGGGCAAAACAAGAGAGAGAGGAGGGGAACAGAGATATAGATAAACAGAGATAAATTGAGTGAAGGAGAGAGAGAAGTGAAGGAAAGAGAGAGATAGGAGGCATATGAGCTAAGGGAGAGAGAGAGAGAGAGAGAGAGAGAGAGAGAGAGAGAGAGAGAGAGAGAGAGAGAGAGCTGTAAAGTGCAAAGCAAGGAAAGAGTAAGGGGAACATCTTGGGGCAACACGAGAAGAAAATTATTCTAGTGTTGTTAATGAAATCATTATATACATTTCCGTCACGCAGTCGACTTTTCGACGAGGCCCCTTGCATCATTTATTTTAGTTCATGAATAATTCCTGACATCCCTCGAGAGGGATGGCGGAGAAGAAGAGTGAGGAAAGTAAGGACCGGAGTGGATGGGCGTCCGATGAGAAGACTTGCGAGAAAAGACGTGAAGTGGCCGAGAAAGAGCGAGAAGATTTTTATTTTTTAAATGTATATTTAAGTATTGCTTTTTCTTCATAGATTTTTATTGTGCAGAGTTTTCTTTCACGTTTTTCTACTTCCGTTTTTCACATGCATAAGAGTAATATGCAAACATTAGGCAGACTCACAGGCGTGTACACGTAGTCCCATGTATGTACAACCATCATATCATCATTTTATACATGCATATATAAATATATATATATATATATATATATATATATATATATATATATATATATATATATATATATATATATATGAAATAGTTTATAAGTGGATGTAATTCGATGGACATATCGGTCGACAGTTTGCCTTTGGTTATAAATTTAGAAACATGATGCAAAGTCGAATTTAATGGAAAGCGCTTTTCCCTTTTGGAAATTGATAGTACACTATCTTCTGTAAAATGCTTTCTCATTACTCATCTAAGATGTGAATCTTTTTTATGTCAGTCTATCTATCAATCTATCTGCAATGATAAACATACATACAGGCATAGATATATACATAGAATTTTAACACAAATTTTAGAGCAAACATGAAATTCTAATATCTGAATTATTTTTCTGTCTATCTATCTATCTGAAAGATAGATAAGTAGAGAGAGCTTGGATGAATTTTTTCCCAAACAAGAGATTTAGTATATATATATATATATATATATATATATATATATATATATATATATATATATATATATCACAAAGGACTGAGACGCATACACGCTTAATTTAAAAAAAAACCTCATTTACTTCTTTCCACATAAATATGCATAAAAAATGAAAAAAAATATAAGCAGTAAAATGCTGTTAACCCCTGAAAGAGTGGACGCCGAGGTTCATCTACAAAACTCAGGAGCCGGGATAGAGAAAGTAACACCAATCAGCTAAGTGACAAATTTTACTCACATTAATCCTCTCTCTCTCTCATACTCTCTCTCTCTCTCTCTCTCTCTCTATATATATATATATATATATATATATATATATATATGTGTGTGTGTGTGTGTGTGTGTGTGTATATGTATGGATGTCCAGATCGATGAGAGATATGCACACGAATCGCACTATGTTTCGACAAGTAAAATGCCAATTTACGAGACAGTGTGGTGCATGTATAGACAATGGATGAATTTAATTTTTTCTCTCATGATGGATATTAGAGATGAACATTCCCAAAGGACATGAAAATTCCTAAACGCTATAATTTTTACGTAGACCACAAGTTATTGACAACAATTAGGTTTTATATTTTGACATTTTTATAGCAAATGTTAAACCCAAGTTATTTGGAGAGATTTAAGTAATACGTACTGGCGAATCATATTTCAGATGTCTTTTTCTCGCAACAAAAGAGGAACTTCGGAAAGGATATCAGCAAATTCGATCCCCGATCTCCATTCTAGTGTTTGAAAATTTCAAGAATACAATAAAAAAATTATCAGACTGAACGTACGTACTGAACTTAATGGAACTATATATATATATATATATATATATATATATATATATATATATATATATATATATATATATATATATATATATTTTGATGTATTGATGCATGTTTCCGTAAATAAAATAGACTAGTTTTATCTATTTAGTTTAAGTAAGTTCCTTTCATTATCATTGAAAGGCGAAAGGAAATCACAGTATTGATACATTTTTAAATCCAATCTAAGCTTTCGGATGACATAAGCCATTATCAAAGATGACAATTACTTTTCAATATACCAACCGATACACCAACGAAACGATAAATAAAGTCTGTTTTTGTTGCAAAGCAATGACTAAGTCGTTTATACGAGACGCGAAATGGAAAATTGCGTCGCAGCTCGTAACGTCAAACATGACCACGCGACAGTGAAAACGAGGGAAGCCGTTGGTATAAACCAATGGCTTCTGTTATCAATTGAAGGCATTTAAGAATATTTGTGGAGATTTCGTAGTTTATTTTGTTCAGGTTAGTTTTCAGCTCTTTTATGTATATAGCTTCAAGTATTTTTAGTTTTTTTTATAGTTTTCATGTTTAAGTATAGTTGTGTTTTCAACAAGGATTTTCCAGAATTGTGTACACGGCCAGGCATGTTGCTTTAAATGCCTAAAAATGTTATAGTTATCATTCAAATGTAGAGTCAAGCGTTGTGAAAGCGAGTTCATTGTATGACCAACTTAAATATTATTTAATCCATTGGAGATACAATCTACCAAAGGGTACTTGAATTTATAAACTATGTAGGTTTTTGCAAATCGCTAATGGGGAGATGGGAGAATCATTGCGAATAAAGTTGAATATAGTAAATTTAAGGTAGTATATGATAAACCTATTTTTTTTGCTAGGATCTGTTGTAGATATATTAGTATTTACTGATTTTTTTAGTATATTTTCATCTTGTTTATAATTAGTATGCATTTGACTACGATATAAAAGATTAATATAATTGGGATTAGTTGAAGCAGTATTATGTTCTATTTGTTTAGTATTAAGACTTCCAAGAAAGCATTTTATTTGTTCATCAATTATATAGTTTGGAAGGCTATTATTAATAATTTATTGTTAAGTGTTTATATTTATATATATATATATATATATATATATATATATATATATATATATATATATGTAAAAGATGAAAATATAGTTTTAAGGTGTGCTATGTTTAAGGGTTAAAGTGCACATAAAGTGCACGTAAACTGAATGTATGTAAATACGAAATGGACATTGAGGTCTGGGTCTGAAGATTGTTTTAAGTAAAGACTGACGTCGTCATTGTTGACCTCAGTGTACCGATATATATATATATATATATATATATATATATATATATATATATATATATATATATATATATATATATACATATATATTTACTGATCTTCTTTGGAATATAGAACTTTATTATGGAAATTAAAAAGGCAATACCTACTTTATCATTCATGATTTAAAAAAAAAACAGTTGACCGGCTTCGCACTTCTGTTGAGTTAAGACGAAACCGGTCGGGTGTTTTTTTTTTTTTTTCTTAATCATGAACGAAATAGTTGACCTTACATTTTTCCATATATATATATATATATATATATATATATATATATATATATATATATACAATTATTTATTTGTGTTAGTAGGATGCAGGATACTATCCGAACAAAATTGAAACAATAGGACTACAATACGAAAAAAGAAAAAAAACCCAAAACACTTTCTGTCCATAGCATCACCGGTTTGACATATATTCCGACCTGAAGATGTCTACCACATGTAATCGAAACGCGTTCTCTACAAATGCTTTTCAAATTTGTCTTATTATCACCACCTGTATATAGAATGTGCGGCATAAATGCTGTTACAAAATTTCAAATGAATTCCAATTCTAAATTTTTGTTCATTACATTGTTGTTAACTTTTTGTTCTTCGCCCAACAACGTATGCTATTTGTTTTTTTCAAAAGGTTTTAGTATTTAGTGGCAATAATATCTATAGAAATTAAAAGAAATTATATGATTGAGCAACATGAAGACGAACTGATTCCACCTAAAATTTTTAAAGCAGAAAAACAACTTGGAATCAATGGAATGTTTCTCAAAAGGACGATCGATCGATACAACGAGATTTCCTCCTTCAAAGATAGACCGAGATTTGGACGTGCCAGCATCTCCAGAACGCCAAATCTTAACAAACCGGCATGTTGCATAGAATATTGCTGTCATATATGGTCTGGAGCCCTCGCTGCTCGTCTTAGGGTCCTCGACAAAACACAGAGAGGAATATGCAATGTGGTTAGCTCTGATCTCGTTTACAGTCGCTCTCTCAAAGACGTCCCTTCGCATCCCTCTGTCTTTTCTACAAGTACTTTCACAGTAACTACTCCGACGAGTTATTTTCTATAGTTCCAAAACTGCATGAATTTAAACCTGCTACTAATTCGGTACCTCGGTTCCACCCTTTCACTGTCGAAACGATTAAATGTAACCGTCTCTTCTACTCTGATAGATTCATGTCTTTCACTTCCCGTCTGTGGAACTCCCTTCCTCCTACTTGATTCCCTGATAGTTATAATCTCCAACTATTCAAATGCAATGTCAATCAACATCTCCAGATGCTTTGATCTATTCCCCGTCTTTCTCTTCATCCTTTTCTCTCTCACGCCTCTTTATTCTTGCTCCTACTCTCTGTAATCCTTTGCGTGCTAGTGACACTCCTGCCTTGCTTGGGGTGATAAGTTTTAAAAAATGTTTAATAATTAGGCGCAATAAAAAATTGGCTAAGTAGGCCGGAACAAAGGAGATAAACATGCTGAGGCTATGTCGAAATGAACTAAGGATGTCGCCGTACAAGATAACCAAGTGAAAACTTCTTTCAGAAAGCCACAATGCAAAAGAGGCTTCAAAGAATAAATCAGTTGCTGAAGTGTATTCGAGATGGCGCACTGGAAAAGCATAATCTTCACTGATGTGAAACTTTTTCCTGTTGAACAGAATTTTAATCAGCAAAATGACTGTGTTCGTTCAAAAAACCGTAAGTTTCTGCCGCTTCATCAAAATACCTCAGAACTCAGGAATCGGCATCAGTTATGGTTTAAGCAGCCCTTTCACAAAGAGAAATCTCTTCACTTGTTTTCGTGGCTCAACGGATAAAGATCAACGAGGAAGTGTATTCTTGGAAGGTGTACTGAGGCTGTGGTGCAACTTGATTATTGTTTGCAAGCATTTCTTGAGAGTGTAGTCGGTTCTACTCCGCCCCACAATATTGAAACTTTGAAGGCAATATTGAATAGAGAATGGAACAAAATAACCATGTAAACTGTGCGTGCGGCCATCAATGTCTTTCCCGAAAGATTTTGATGTGAAGTGAAGGCTCAAAATAATATATACAGTATGCGTAAGTTATTTGACGACTGATTTATGTTTATAGAAAAAACAGATATATAATAAGAGACAGTTTTATTATTGCAAACTTTTATTAGCTTAAAAATACATTATCTTATAATTTTATTCAATAAAGCCACCTTCAGATTCAATAACTGCTTCTATGGGAGATCGAAATCGCCTACATGCACGAAATAAATGACCCTAGTTTATATTGGGCATATTCTGAATATGGCGGCTTTCAAAAATGTTTCGTGTTATTGGTGGGGAGGTCATTGACTTTTCTCTTAACAACACCCCACACGTAGTCGGTCAATGGATTGAGATCGGGAGTAGGAAGGTGTTAGGCGTTATGTGATCATGAATATTTTCAGCCATCAATTCCTGTATTACTTATGCCTTATGTTTTGCTGAAGTCTTGTTGAAAGTCAAGGCCTTCGAATTGTGTACACTATCCTGGACTTAATAAATATTTATGTGACATCAGTATAGATAGAAGAGTTAACTCTAAGCCCTCCTGTAAAGAAGTGAAGAGGTATCATTTGTCCTTCATTGCTGACAACCCCCAAATTATGACAGTTGTAAGGAATTCCGTGTGCATAACTGCTGGAAATTCAGAAGGGTATGCACGTAACCATCTGTCATTTTCTGTTAAATTTCAGATGTTGGCCAAAGTTTTTCTTCTTTGAGAAAAGCCAAATGACATCATCTGCTCGAGTTTAAATTTTGTTTAAGAGCCTTTCAGATCTGATTAAGCGACTTTTTTTTTCTTTTTTTCTGACAAATTGACCTTTGTTCGTCACATAAAACTTATATCTGATGTCTTGGTGGACAGAATTTCGCCAGTGACCTCATGGATTTTCTGGAATTGACATCGATGGTCTGCTGAACTTGCTGGATACATTCAGGTGCTATGTTTTGAATGCATTTTACGTTTTGATACCTGGTGATACGCTACCATCTTTTGTCTCCTTACGAACTTTGTAGACTAAATATCTAGCGGTTAAAAAAAATCGAGATACTCTAAAAAGCAAGACTCATCCTTTAAATCCAAAATTACACCATGTCTTTTATTCTAGAGTAAATTGAATGTTTGGGATATTATTTTAAAATTTTGCAATAACCAAACATGTTACAAATCAAGTAAAATGAGATTGTCTGATGTGATTTAGCAGATTAATATTTAATTTCTGTTAAATTGCATGCTGATATATTTTTGGGGTGTTATGAGCTATTTATGCTGCACTCCATATATATATATATATATATATATATATATATATATATATATATATATATATATATATATTGTGTGTGTGTGTGTGAGAGAGAGCGAGAGAGAGAGTGTGTCTGCGAGTCTGTATATGTTTGTAAAGTTTTTCGTCTAGATTATATCTGTAAAAGGACAATATAAATAAATGAAAAAAGAAAAACTTAGCAGACGCATTTTGTCCTCGGATTTTATTTTCTAACAAGTATTTATAGACAAGATTAAAAATGTTCTTGCGTGGTCATATGATTCTGAGAACGTTACCATCGGAAGTTCTAAACTCCTGTTAGGACGAGCCTTGGTGGCAAGGTCGATGAGGAAGACCCGAATTAACCGCGATCAACACCAAAGTCTCCAATGAACAAGTGGATGATGATTACAACAGATCTCAACGGTTGAACCAGAGGCTGAAGATGGCTACGCATGATGGACATGCTATTAAATTATAGCAGCAATCAGTTGCAGTTTCATAACTGGATTCTGCATGTCTCACTCCATATGTGCTGCAGATGAAGGTCATGACATCAAGTCTGTGTGTCACTTTCTAGGAAGTTTTCAACCTTAAGCAAATTCACGACATAGACTCTTACATTTACTTTGATTTGATTTTACCTTCAACCAACCCTTGTAAAGTCAAACGGCGATAGCAAACGGATGTTGGGATCAGGTTTGGTAAAACTAGCAGCTTCTAAGCCTGAAACTTGCACGTTGGTGGTGAATGTAGTTATCAACGTCCTCATCATAAAGAAAGCGATATTCTTGGATACGAGATAAAGCCGACCACGACACTGTATAAAAAGTAAATTATATACATTTACTACTACAAAAATAAAGTTCAGTATTTGTAAATATTTGCACAAACGAAAATAAACACCATAACGCCTTTATTATTAAAATAAAAATCTATCAAACAATACTACATGATTAGTAGTTATTTTATGAGTAGATTTTCTTAAAGGCAGGAAAGAAAATAATTTCACCGACTGTTATGATGGTGGTCATCAGGTTTCAGTAGCTTTAAAAAATAAAATAAACATTGAGAATCGATTAAAACGTGTCTGGAAAATAATGGATAACACTTGTGATCAATAAAACTGACTTTTAAACATCAGCCAGAATTATATTAGGTTGATGCAAAAATAATGTCGTTTTCTCACATAGTAACAAATGTGAGAAAACGACATTATTTTTGCACCAACCTAATACAAAATGATAGCGAAAATTCGTTACAATCCCATAATCACATCGCTTTGTTTTCTATTTTAATTCGGTTTAAATCCACAACACAAATGTTGCTACCATAAAGAAATAAGGATTATTCATTTTTCATTCACCGAACCAAATATCACCCATCAATAGCAATCAATTTACTATTAAAGATTTCCAATGCATAGGAAAATACTGATAATCTACCTGTCAAAACCGACGCGGTTGTATACATACAGATCCACATATCAACTTAAGATTACAGTCTCTGTGCGCTCTGTGTAAAGGAAAGTGTCGCTCTGGAGCACACTAGGATCAAAATGTAGTATATATTTTTGACATGAAATCTGTTATTCAATATAGATATATATTTAAAGTAATTAATGAATTGTAATCCTATTTTATTTTATTACTCGAAAGTTTATATTAGTAGATACACCATTTTAAAACGTTGGACTTAATATCCACGAGTACGAGGAAAACTTGTGAAAATTTGTGATACTTGTCAGGGATAGAACCTAGAATCGAAAATGGAATCGAACTGACAATCATTTTTTTTTTATTTCAGGCGAGCAGTACAATTTCACTTTTCTACTAATTTCATTGTTTTAAAAAAGTGATGTCCCTTAAAACTCGTGCAGCTATAATATATATATATATATATATATATATATATATATATATAATGAAAAATAATTATATATTTATATATATATATTATATATATATATATATATATATATATATATATATATATATATATATATATATATATATATATAATGAATAATAATTATTGGTTAGAATAAATTCTTCTTTAATTTTACCCGTATTTTAACGATCTGAATAGCTATTATAACATGACTTCGTTGTCAGGCTTTTTGAATTTTCCTATACTTGTATTTTGATTGGTCATTCTAGCTTTTAGAACAATGTTTTCCCCTTGTGAATGATCGTTAATTAATTTGAAACTTTTAAAACCATTTGTTTTGCATTCAACATCATCACTTGATAAGACACCGAGGGTGTTGAAACAAAATGGCTATTTTTGTAGTGATTTTATAACATGTTTATGTTATAAATTTTCTATATATATATATATATATATTTGGCCAGGAATCCTTCTTTCATACAAATCTCATTAAAAACTACTGACAAAGTACTGTCATTAAGCATTTTTTGTTCACATGAGTGCGTAAAAATTGTCCAAATGTAAGTATATTCGATACCTTTTGGCTATTCTTTTCGCATTATCATAGATGATTGTTATCTTAACTTTTATCATGGATTTTTATGTATGTATTTAAAGTTAGAGGAATGTTTTTTTTATTTGCCAAGAACGCTCAGTACATTGTGGCCTTCTTCTTAGTTGATGTTTCTGAATGTTGGCTTTTTAGTTTTTATTACACACACACACACACGCACACATATATATGTGTGCGTGTGTGTATGTATTTGTGTGCGTGTGTGTGTTAGAAAGAGAGAGAAAGAGAGAGTGTGTTTGAATGTACATGGGTATGTAAAATAAACCACCTAAAGGAAATTACTCTAAAGCGTATCCTACGCACTAGAACTTCAAAATGCCCTGTAGATGCAAGAACCAAGGGATAGGGGAAGGCAGTAGGCCACTTACCTGATGAGTTTGTCTGAATGGATGGCGCAACAGAGTAGGGGTGCTTAGCAAAGGGACGCACGCTGGTAAGGGCTACAATAGATTGGAGATTGTGGAAGGCGATCATAGCCCACCACTTGGAGCGACACAACGTTTAGAAGAAGAAGAAGAAGAAGAAGGGCGAGAAGAAGAAGAAGAAGAAGAAGAAGAAGAAGAAGAAGAAGAAGAAGAAGAAGAAGAAGAAGGAGGGGGAGGAGGAGGAGGGGGAGAAGAAGAAGAAGAAGTAGAAGAAACAGCAGCCCAAAATAAAAGAACTGGAAAGAACCGTTTTCCTTCTTTCTCTGCTTCCCTTTATCCGCAAGTGGCGTATATAAAAATATTGCGAGATTCACCATGCATTTGTTTGTTTGTTTATTTCTCTCCCTCTCTCTCTCTCTCTCTCTACGCACACACACACAAACATATATATATATATATATATATATATATATATATATATATATATATTAGGTTTTTTCTATATATTCATTCGGTTTTTTTGATGTTCTGTAAATGATCTCGAAGAATAGTCTTATGCAATATTTTCTCTTGTTATTAATTATTGTCATCCTGTTAATGAGTTGTCTAACGTTATTGAAATTTTAAATCAGATTATACACTCCTTTGAGATGGGATGCGAAGTAGACAAGAATGAGCGTATTAGATATCTTTACATCCATTCTTTGCGAAAGCTGCTTGGGACATTTGTGTTCCGTACGGAGATGACTTAATTACGCACAGAATGGCCCATAAATATTTTTAAGTTTCAAGATGTACGAACTCACATACGTTTGAAAGACAACCGATTGCCTCAAGCCGACTGATTTGGTATCAGTGGGATATTCTACCACTAAACCATTGGCTCACGGCTGGGATGAAAGCGAATTTAGACGTATTTATTTTTAGAAAAACGAAGAGTCTTGCACCAGTAGCAGTAATAGTCACTGTTTAGAAATTCACTTTTCTCCCCGAAGAGCTCAACCGTAATATTTTTTCAGCAGCCTGTATATATATTGTCATTCACAGACAAACTGTTTCGCTGTTTCATAGCTCATCAGTGTGACTGGACATCCAAAGCCGACTGATTTGGTATCAGTCGGAGATTCTACCCTTAAGCCATTGGCGCACGGCAGGAATTTAGACGTATTTATTTTTAGATAAACACGCCAGTCATGTGCCCGATTATAGAAGTAATAAAACGATATTTGTGTACATTTGCAATTGAATTTTGCCTATGGATTACCAAGAACTTAAAGTATAGAACTTGGCTCAGTAGTTTTTGAATATGTAAAGTAATAATATTTTATTAATCAACGAATATTAATGACATTATATTTATAAGAACTTGTAGAGGACGTCTTGTATATGTGTCCTAGATGCCATCGTACCCTAATATCTGTGAGTTAAGAACACAGGATTATTTAATTTAAAAAAAAAAAAAAAAAAACTTACACAAAACAAAGTAAATAAGAATGTAAATAATGGTATCGTTAACACGAACTATGCAAGTGTCTGGCATCTGTGTTACCTTTAAACTCTCATGATATCAAGCGTATGGGCGCGTGGCCGGGTTCGATTTCTGATCATGAGACCCCGGTCAGAAAGGTGACATCTTATCGGTCTATATGAGGTGATTCCAACGTAAAGCACCAATGGAAAGTGTTTTAAAACCATACCAAGGGCTGATCCAAGCCTTGTGAGTGAAATTGGGTAGACAGAACCCTTGGAAATCACAAGTCATCGTGACCGAGGGTTTGAGCGTGCTTGTCTTGTTCAGACTGTTTATTACGTTAGATAATGCGCATTCTCCCAGAAACTGTAACTAAGGTCCATTCAGCATAATTGTAGTATAAACCACATGTGAGTTCTGTAGATATTGAACAAACACAATATTCCTGAGAAGGCCTCTTCAACGGTAGGCTGGCATCCTCAAGTACGAGTGGCTACGCCATTTAGGGTAGAGTAGGTCGTTTGGGTTTACAAATGTTGGGTTAACGTCGATTTTTTTATAGGATACCAAGTGAGGCTCACACTCAAACAGAAACGTTATGAATATATAAATTGAAATTGTGTTGCAGAAGATGTTATTGCATATTTCCTCTGATAACACCATCACTTTATCACATTTAATACTACGGCTGCTGTCGGTTTTATTTCCCAATAACACTTCCACTTGAATCTATCCAAGCGTTTTGCAATATTTCAGGCCAGTCATTTAATATGAAAATCACTATAAACATTTTCAAATTATTCATAATATCATCCCCCGTAACGTTCACATAGCAACTGAAAGTATAATGAGGTTCATTCAACAATATTTGGTAAGATTATTGTTGTAAGTTTTCTCGTAATGAAAAATATATTTATTTTGTACAACGAATGACTTTAAATGCCAATGTCCTTAATTTAGTAGTGAATTATTAAACATTTAGCACTAGCAAAATACAATTAAAATCTGAGATCAATATTTGCCTAATAACCACGTGTCAGGCGACACAGTTATTAAGTAATTGAATTTTGAATTCTCAAAAAATATCTACACAGAAATTAATAATAGTTCCTTGTTGTTTCTTTTCATTTTATTTCTGCTGCTTTTTATCATAACGAAATGGAGCTAAACATTTCTCGGGTCGTCCTGATTTTTAATCTTTAACGAAATATCAGAGTATTGTTTATAGAGGTTCTTTGTTGGAATGAGAAATTTACAGCGCCTTCTTGAGCGATTTCTTACTTAAAAATCGAATATTGGAAACGAAGAAATTTGATCTCGCTTCACTCATCCTAGGGAGGCTCTCTGCTTGTGATTGAATCCATAACGGATAGGCTACAGTGATCGACAAGAATTTGTTATAATTTAGAGATATAGGTTACTAAAATGATTTAAATTATTTGTATTGGAAAAGATTTACTATTTATTCCCAAGAGAACTGCTTGCTGAAAGATAATAGAATATCCATCTGGGAGAGATGATTTTTTAATCACTGAGAGGCAAGCGGTTACTGAATGTGATGAAACACTCTATTAACGAGAAAGAACAATAAAAGAACCGGAATTAAGAAGACAGAAGATAACGATTTGCATTGCATTTAAATTTTGAAGACCAAAGTTAACTGAAAATGAAAATCCGGAAGAGAATGCCACGAGCTAGAAGTGTAAAAGAAGAAACTGTTAGCATAGAACTTACGGTTACGTCTAGCCATTTAAACTGTAAAATTAATGAGACATTGCCAACAATCTAGTACTGCGCTTAAATTCTTGAAATCGAAGTACCAAAGGGCAAAGTATATCAGAAGAAATACTGTGAAAAGAAAAATCAAAAATCAAAGCAAACAGCCGAAAGAAAGTCCCACAAGCGAGAAGTGCGAAGGAAGAAAATGTTGGTATAGAACTCATAGTTACATTTAGCCTTTTCAGCTGTAAGATGATGAGACCTAGCTGCCAATCTAGTACTGCGCTTAAGTTCATAAATTCTGGGTACTATACTTTTATCAGAACAATTACCATGAAAGTATTTATAGAAAAGAGAAAGGGAAGCTACACTATAGCAACGGGAAAGCTACTGAAGATGAGACTTCAAGGCCAGTAATATCGCAGGATAATCTTTGAATTTTATCAACAATCTCTAAGCATACTGCAGGCGCACTGGATCATCTGTGGCAGCAATATTCAATACATGGGTAAATGCTAGACTTAAAAATGTGTAAGAGAGATTCAGGAGAGTAAAACTGTCTAGCACGACACAGTGAGCCAGATTTCTTAGCAGCAGACCGCGTAATGGATTCAGTATAGTCTATCCCCTTCATGTCAGCTAGGCTAAACGAGTGTCTCTGACGGTAGTTATTATCAGCCATAACAGAAAGTGGTGTTTATGTATAATTGATTCTTGTCATAAAAGCAAGGGAAATAAAACATAAGGAATCATTCTGAAAATGGTACATCTCGGAAATTCAAACACCATTCATTTTCATTAAATGTAAATGTAAATTCAAATGTATACTAAGAAATTGGTCGCCTCTGGTGTTCCTTGTTTTAAAGCATATTGCTCTATAGTGGAATCTGAATAAATAAGGCGTAAGCAACCGTGGTGAAATAGATAAAGATCCTAAAGATACGTGTTCGAACCTTGTCGTAGGAAGCTTTTTATAATATGAACTACTTGCTTAACGATCGTAGAAAAACAACGTGAGAAGACTATTTGAAAATACTGAAACCGTCACCATAATGTCCTCGTTTAAAGATATAGGTTTATATTAAAACATCTAACACCTATAATAGACCATCTACAAACTATACATCTATAAAAGATGACTTTACCCTGAAAGTATGAAGCGCAGCCTTCCTATAAACACTTACTAACCTCCTGTTAATATTTGCAAATGATTTCTGCATTCTCTTTAAAATCAAACAAACAACAACAAAAAGTAGAATTTTTATGACTTCAATTTGCTTTCTACGTGTATCCAGAAAAACTGCCATTTTGAGAAGGGATTATGGTAGAATTAGAGAAGATAAAGTCGACATTTTTCTTCCTTGCGTTACAGACAATTCATAGTTAAAAGAAAAAAAAATAGTTATCAAATACTTTACACTTAAATTTTTCGGATCAGAATTCGCTATGGTACTTTAAGAATTTAAACTAAGTACTAGATTGGCAACAATTTCTCATCAATTCAGAGTTAAATTGTCTAGATCTAATCGTATGTTCTATGATAATAGTTTCTTTTATCGCACTTCTCACTTGTTGAACACTTTTCCAGCTCCATGCTTTCCAGTCAACTTAAAAATAAAATGTAAATCGCTATCGCCTTTTAAATAACGCAATTTAAATACAATATCAATCGCTAACGCCTGTCTTACTGATTACTTCTCTGTTGTTCTTTCTCCTGTATAATGTTTTCTGTTTTCTAATTCATCCATACCTCCCATGTCTTACTGGCTTTTACTGCTTTGCTCGGGGAAAATTCGATTAAGAAAACAATTCAAAAACAAAAAAGAATGACGCATTACATTTGTAATGATCTTCATGAACTTTCATTCACTATCATTCATTACTTCAACCGCATTAATCATAATAACATCGATAATCAACAATGACGTTCTTCTCAATGTTACTATTATAAAATGTCTCCCTTTTTTTTTGTTTCTTGAATATTATCATTATACCATGCATTTGAAACGTTTGAGACCACTGTCAATTATCAATTAATAGGATAATATATTTAGGATGACGTCTGAGCGACTACTGCATAAACCATTTAGTCAATGCTTATGATTACTAAATTAATATTCTTTCTTTAAATATATGCTATATATCATCAGAATGTTGATGATAATCACGGCACTGCAGAATCCCCTCCTCTTTTATTTCTTTAATTATGACTTGGTATTTTAATCATGTATTTTTTGGTTTTGGTATTTATTCAGACATTTAATAAATCTATACGCTACTCGCTGTTTTCTCTGCTTTTCTTACGTTCACTGTGTCCTGTGTGTGCTAAACTCGCTAAGCTTCCCTTCCTGAATACGTGTCCAAACATTTCAGCTGCCAACCTATAATTCTACAAACACATCATTCTCATTTAAAGTCTATTAAAAACACATCAGTTTCATAGCATCAACGAACAGCAGACATCGACATAGCTATCGCGTACGAGTACATTATGCAATCTACACAATCACTAAAACAACCAGTTACCAAGGCGTGAGTGACATTTACATCAAAGAATGTTATTTCTCATTCAGTGAAGACCAGTAGCATCGGCAATAATTATACTATCATTATATCCAAACTAATTATTACCATTAATACCAGTATTGTGCAGTCATTTGCTGCTTTTATTATTATCTCCAGTGCTATACGAACTAACACTACCATTACTAACAGGAGAAGAATCCTTGCTCTTTTGTTCATCCAATCAGTATCTTCAACGTCATCCACGCCTCACGACCACCACGCGCTCGCTTTTTTTTTTTCTTGAGCTGTCTTTATCGTTTTGCCGTCTTTCCATCATGTCAACAGGCGTGTAAATTCAAATTAACTTTCGCCTACCTTTGACTTCCCTTACGTTTCGCCTGTAGTCTATTTATTTATTTATTTTTTCTATTTGTGACTCCGATTGTTGAATTTCTTTATTTCTTATTATGGTCACGTACGACGTGCCGGTATAGAAAGAGATGTGTAATTACCAACTGGATTGACTGTAATAACAATAATGTTCACTGTCGGCGCTAGTTAGCATAATTACCGGCCTTTGTCTTGCGAGACACACATTCGAACACAAAGGAAAAAAAATGAACGAAAGAAAGGAAAATTAAAAGCGACTCGTATTCAAAATATACACAAGTATCTATAAGAATGCATATACAATAAACGTATATATATATATATATATATATATATATATATATATATATATATATATATATATATATATATGTAAGGATGGATATACAATATACGCACACACACACATATATATAATACTAGACGACTAAATAAAAAGATGGAGAAACGTGAAAGAGAGAATAAGAAGAAAGAAAGATACTGAACTGTAAGGAAGGTAATATCTATACAGTTCTTTCTTTCTTACAAAGGAATTCACATGCGCAGATACTCAATGAATACAAACTGTAACATAATATACATGAATCCATGTATGTATCATAATAAAACGACGTTGTTGATAATTCCAAAAGCGAACAAGAGAACGTGTGAATCGAGCAACTGGTTGGATGGAATCAATTCGAGAACAAAGTTCAATAATAAAGAAAAAAGACACGCTCCTAAAAACACGTGTTCGAACCTTGTCGTGAGATTTTTTTCTAATATGTCTGTCATGGTTAATCAAGAGTGATCTCCCTTTTTTTGTTACTCTCCTCTTTGAGAAAGCTATTTCTGTTTACTGGGATTATAAAAGGTCACTATGCGCGAACCTTGTATTCTCAGTTGAATAGAGCATTCTTAAAGCCTACACCTGCATACTTTTGTCATTACAATGTGCTACTTGCTTAAGGATTGTAGAAAAACAACATAAGAAATTTATTTGAAAATACAGAAACTTTCAACATAATGTCCTAACTTAAAAAAAATAGGTTTATATCAAAACATATAACTCCTCCATTATACCATCTACAAACTATATATCTTTAAAATATGACTTTACCCTGAAAGTATAAGAATATGTAGCTGAAGCCATAAAACTGCGTACAAAATATTTAGATTTCGGCATTAAATAGCCGTAGTTGTTGTTATGTCGCTAAACAAAAAAATAGCTTATAGATTATAGCATGTAGATTTAGGAATTGAAATGAACAGTAAAAGATACAAAACGAAATAAATTTTAATTAAATATTAATTGACGACGTTTCATATAAAATGTTAAATCATAATATCTACGCAATGATTTGTGATAACAATCTTAAAAAGCTTACGAATATAATTTAAACATATAATGAATTTGATAAAATTTTCTGATATGCTTTTAAGACATTTTCACTGTCTAATAAATTAATATCTCCACCTTTTAAATTGAATTATATTTCAAATTAAAAAGGAAGAATAGAAAAGAAACGTATTTTCTGATATCATTTACAATAACACTGTCTTTAACTGCAATCATTCCAGTCAAATTCTTACATTTTTTCATGCAATGTTCTTACATTTATCAGACATTTTTCCTTATGTCTGTTTATTACATACTTTCCTTAAATTTTCCTTACATTACTTTCTTACATATTTTTCTTACATCTTTTTTAACATTTTTCTCACATGTTCATTTTTTCTCATATTTTTCTTTTCATTTTTCCTTATAATTTTTCTTATATTTTTCATATATTTTTCTTATATTTTTCCCTTGCATTATCTCGTATATTTTTTCTAAATGTCATAAAACCAAAGTGGAATAAATGAATAGTAAGAGAAAGAAAATGAAATAAATATAATTTAAAGTCTCCATCAATGGACGTGAAAATCTATGTTAATCAGATTGAAAGTTAGGCGACAATGTACGAGATGCGCACATTAAGGGGATCACATTTTGGGTTCATCATGCAATTTCTCTTGAGAACGAAATCAACGTTCCAATATCTGCTGTATTTTTTTTTAACCAGGAATGCCATGCTTTTATCCTTTTTAACTGCATTGATACAGGTGGTGAAAAAGGGGTTTGCATATCAATAGAAAATAAAAAGAAACAGTAGATATCAGAATCAGAAGCCAATAAAATCAAAATTTCGCCCATAAAAATCCTTGATTTTTGTGTCTAGTGGAATATGAAAAGTGTTGCCCATTACGATCTCCTGGTACATTGAAGGACCGTCACTGCATACATTTGTTGCCAGGAGCTTGATCGGGTAAATGTGGTAAGTTTTTCATTTTGGTAAACAGAAGATGTGCCATTATCCAGTATGACGTGCAAGACACACTCGAAAAAATAAACCCAAGAAAAATATGATTGTTATAATGGGAGGTTCTTTCGCGACATTCATCCTCAAGATATTTACATTTACAAACTTATTTTATTTTGATTGCTAGAACCTTTCATAAGTCTCCAAAAACCGTCAGAAACATATTATTTGAAAACAGTTATTCAAATTTTTTTCATGTGAAAATCCTGAATTCTTTAAATGTGGAATCGAAAATGTTACTTCCGTTGAGGTTCAATCATTGAACACGAAGTTGATTGGATTGTTATCAATACTATATAAATATTAGGTTGGTACAAAAATAATGACGTAATAATGTCGTTTTTTCACGTTAAAAAATACGTCAAAAACGACATTATTACGTTATTATTTTTGCACCAACCTAATACATTTTACGCACTTTTTCTTTTATATAATTTCTAGAAATATGCAATTACTTTTCGAAAAAATCTGATATTATTTCATAAAAAACAATTTTTTCATGTAAGATGCAGTGTCATTATTGTAAGGGATTACATTTTTTTATATATACACGCACATTCTAGCATTGTCATAAACCGGACAATATCAATCCTTTCCCGAATCTCAAATTCTTTAGTCTTACATCTGTTTTTCAACACGATTCCAAGTGGTCTATTTATCATTGGCACCATTGGTTTGTAGCTTCTTTACTCAACGTATGAGGTTAAGGTATCTTCTTTGCCTTGTTGTTGGTTGGCGTAACTGCCTCTACACTCAGGCAGGCATGCTTTTCTTTGTTTCGAAGAAATAATTTCGATATTTTTTCATTTGGATTTAGTTCTTGAATGGGATCGCAAAATGTCACATTGTTTTTCTCCTTAATTCTCTTTACTACAACTACTACTACTACTACTTCTATTACTACTACTACTAATAATAATAATTAGTAGTTTCAATCTTGATTAAGCAATGGAAATGTCCTCAATTATTGTGGAATCTGATTTGTATTCGTGTTGGGATGGATGATACTTTCGACACATTCGATTACATTTTTCCTCAAGTTTCAAAAGTTTCCAATATCTTTGCAAAGCTCTTTGGTCAATAATAATGGATGTAACTATCAAATTCATATTCACTAACTTCCTCTCTTCTTTCAAGGGTTCATCACGTTTTTTTTTTTGTTTTGTTTTTAGCGTGCCAATAATCATGGACACATCTATCAGCTTCATGTTCAATATATTTTTCCCATTTCGGACGGCTGATTAAGCTTGCCAATAATGATGGATGCAAATATCAGCTTTAAGTGACATATTTTCTTATTTCTTCTGCGAGCTTTGGATATTTACCCCAGCTTCTGACGTTATTTCAATTCCACCCTGTGTTCTGCTGGAACAAAGGCACATATGCTGACACCATAATTAGAGCTTTTCATCGCTCATGGATTGGGTCATCTATTTTAATCTCAAAATATCCTGTAATTATAATTTGCCTTATTTACATGCGGGATGTTTTCCTGATCTTTATTATTCTTTAAACAAAGTATCAATCCTTCAGCCTTCATCGGGTGCATGTCGATCCTGGTTACCTACAGGGCATTACTAACTAAACACTTTATTTAATCCACAATGGTAGATTGCTCATTGCCTAATATCTCGTCTAAATTCTTATTTTTAGTACTGCCTAGTTATTGCTCTTCCTGTTTCCACTGATAGTAAGGAAACCACTGTCAAAATGACAAGCAGCCGCAGAAACCATCATCCGCGGGCAGGTTAGATTTCACTATGAGGAATTGTCCTATGGATTAGTGAATTAAAGTGTTAGTTCATGAAATTGGTCTTATACTAATTGTGCGTTCAATCTCGTGTTCGGACAGTGTAATTAGACTTGTGAGTGTGTAACAACTGAGCGGTACTAAAAAAACTAAGAACTAGCAGAGGAACGAGAACGAGTTAAGTCTGTAGATTAACATTATTTACATTATTCGGACTATTGTCCTAATCTTTGTCGCCATATTTTCACAACGTTTCGGCCGTTGTACGCTCCAGTCTTCTTCAGGTTGATAACTGATATCCATTAAAAACATGGCACGTGGAAATAGATCAGTCTACCCCAATGAGCGAAATAAAGGGTTCAGTTCGAAACTCCAACCTCCTGAAGAAGGCCGGAGCGTACAACGGCCGAAATGTTGTGATAAATATGGCGACAAAGATGAGGACAATAGTCCGAATAATGTAAATAATGTACATAATACCTCATCTCAGAAATATAGACAGACTCTTTAGATTAAATAAAAAGTCCAGTTTGACGTTCCATATAAGTCGCCCAGATCGACATACAACTAATAAAAATCGGAGTGCACAATGGCCAAAAAGTTTGTGATAACAACAAAGATGAAGACAATAGTTCACATGCAAATAGTGGAAATAATAATAACCCCCTCGTCTCAGAAATTTAGATATAAAAAAAATATCAGATAATTTGTTTTATTCTTGAAGATTCAAGTGCGTATGATATTCATTTTTTGTGAGGTACTGAAATATTATATATTATATTTGACTAAAAAAAAAAATCAAATCTGATCAAACATAAATCTGATGTTTGGTTATTTGATCATATTTTTTTGCAAGTGGGTAGGGCCGTGAAAATTACAGCATACATTTAAATAATCAAATTCTAGTCTTTGTTATTTGTTACAGTTTTTTTGGATATGTATTTACTAGTGAGCCAGTCAAAATGAGCTGAATCATTTTATAGTTCACCAATAGAAGGGTTAACCAATCAGAAAGCTCAAAATATTCAATGCGACGTGTATGAAGGCAGCCATTTTGTTTTTTCTCCCAAAATATCTCCACTGCCAACCTGATATCGAAGACGTAAAGAATTAACAGCAGCTACTTTCTCCGAATCTACACTGCCAACCTCTGATATTAAACAGATTACGGACTTCACTGAATTCCATATTCAGAGACTACGGCAAACATGCTCAACATTATTACTATAAAAAACCAGATGTATTTTCTTACAGAAAAGTACTTGTCATTTTTCTATGCAAATTACCTCAATTTGCATAGAAAATTCTGAGGCAGAAAATTTGAATTGTCACAATTAAGACACCACATTTTCCGTCTTGCATACGGAAAAACAAATACTGATTGGATCATATAACTGCAAATTTTGATATACTTTCATTCCTAAATTCCTAGAATATTAAAAGAATAGATCGTTTAGCAAGTTAAAGCTTAGATAAATAATTTTAATATTTTTCGCCCACTTCGCGCCAATTATTTCCCACAAATTCAAGACACTTATATTAACACCAGGAAGAGACAGTTGGAATTTCTAGGGTGCATAATGAAGAACAGAGCTAAGAAAATTTGATATTCTCAGGACAAACTGAAGGCAAAACAGACAGGGGAAAACAACACATAAACTACCGAAACAGCTTGAGTAAATGGTTGGTGGAGCAAAGTTTAGGAGAGATATAAAAAAAAAAAAAATTTATTAGAGCAAAAAGGACAGAAAATTGTGGAGAGCCATGATCCCCAACGTCATGAAGCGGCACAACACATAGAAGAAGAAATAAAGAAGAATAATATATATGCAATCTTCTGTTTAATTTTTTAAAGTTTGTCAATTATATTTACAACATATCTTTTTCATTCTGAGTGGTATCTGTATAATTGTAAATATTTTATTTCATTTTATATTTATTTAACAGTTATCAGCATTCTTTAAAATAACACCAAAAATTGCTTTATCGCGAGCTGAATTTAACTTTTGGCGTATTACGGCTAATATTACTGCTAAAAGACACATCTATTTTTTCACCGAAAACATAATCTCGAGTATCGAAATTCGCATGAACAAAAGAAAGGAAAATATCAAGACACACATAAACATAATAAGCAAAAAAACAACATTTCTTTGATAATAGATGTATATTTTATGTTTTATAATCAGTGAACTCTCACAAACTAATTTTTTCATTAATGACACTTTAGTTTTACAGTATTTACAATAAATGA
Source organism: Acanthosepion lycidas (assembly GCA_963932145.1). Lineage (NCBI taxonomy): Eukaryota > Metazoa > Mollusca > Cephalopoda > Sepiida > Sepiidae > Acanthosepion > Acanthosepion lycidas. The sequence goes on from OZ010577.1 coordinate 75,564,205, forward strand.
AAACAGATTACTAAATTTTTAAAATTATTTCAAATAGATTATTCCTTAAATTCCTTAAATAATTCCTCAATTAACAGATACAATAGATTATTCTCTTCACTTTCTAACGCCTAATTTTCTGAATTTGATCTCTAACCAATGCCGATGAACAGATATTCCCTAAGGGAGGCCGCATGCATTGAGTGGAATTCGTATATATGATCCATCGGTAAAGATACTAGAAATATAATCGGTTCTCTGCACCAATCGAATAAATAGCTGACTACTCCTAATATCTTGTAACTTTACAAGAACCAGATCACGACTGAAATGGAGTACTGTTGCCATATATGGGCAGGAGCTGCTCATTCTTGACTTTCTACTCTCGATAATCCAAAAGCGTCTCCACGTCCTTATGGATGACGAATTATTTTCAACCCTAAAATACTTTTCTCACAGACGAAACTTTGAATGCCTCTCGCTGATTTATCGCTATTTCCAGGGAAAGTATTCAGATGAAATACATTCCTTAGTTCCACCTGTAATAACCTTCACACCTAAGACCGCCCATACTACGCACATTGTAGCACATTCCATTCGTATTCCATTGGTGAGATAAAGTAAATTCCACTCGATCAACTTCTTCCCACAAACCACTGCTTTGAGGATCGTCTCCCAAGAGAATGTTTCTCCGATCACTACGATCCTAGGTTGTTCAAGTCTAGGGTTAGCCGTAATCTTCCCCGCATATCTTACTCTGTATGCCTCTACCTCGAATGGCTACCGGGCCTTGTACAGGGCGACTATCATTGTAAATTTGCTAAATTGCTATTATAAACTTATTAATAGTAATCATAATCTCAGCTGTCTTTTCATATAGTCATACTGATCTGCTTTCTCGGGAATTTTTTTCTCTTGACTTTTATATAGTTATAATACCTATCACATGATCTATCCGTGGTATGTTTAAACTCTAATTGTTCTCCGACGTTATTAAAGAGTGAGACAGACAATAGAGGAGGACGGATCAGGGCCAGCAGCTATTTGAATCAGTCACGCAACACGCTATGAGTTATGTCTATGTTCCAGTAAAATAAACACTGGATGTAATCAATTCTTTAAAGTCTAGTTTAAAAAAAAATTACGAGGATGTTTTCTCTAAATCTTATATCTGAGAGAGGTTAAAATGAGGTTTACTATTAAAGATTAAAACGAAACTTTAAAAGGAAATCAAAATCTATAACTTATCTATCAGACGCAAAACAGGTTACCAGTGAATGTATTATGAAGTTTAGAATCCATTTGAAGTTTTTTTTAATCATATCCCTCCATGCAAGGCATTAAAGCCACTAAGACACAAAGGGGTTACTGAGTGTGAAAGAATAAGAAAAAAGAGAAACATTATTAAGGAGAGAGAATAATAAAAAAAAGAGTAATCAGGAGGATAGATATTAGGTTGGTGCAAAAGTAATGTCGTTTTCTCACATATGTTAATATGTGATAAAACGACATTATTTTCGCACCAACCTAATAAAAATATGCCAGTTTTGATCTTCGAATATTTAAACGCAATGTCCTCTTAATTCCTGTTCTTTTAATGTTCTTTGTTTTTAATATTGTTTTATTTCTAATATTTTATCACACTCAGTAAACCCTCAACTCTTAGTCCCTGCATTGCCTTGCTTGGGATGGAATTATTAAAAATAATAAATTCCGTGAGTTCGTTGTTTCTATATTCGAGCACTAGTTGAAAAATGATGTGAGGTTTCCTTATTTCGAGGTCGTCATATTCAGCAAATATCTGTTTGAAACTGAAACAACATTTAAGAATTTTGTCGTTCGACTTATACCGAGAACATACGAATATACAGCATATTTTTCGGCGTGCTGGTAGCGTAGCGTTTATCGTAGGAAAAATGGAATCAGTAAACCGAATTCAAATTCAGTTCATTTCATTAACTTCTAAATATATGTCATCTGGAAGAGCAAGTAAAAAATAAAGAATCCAACAGATTGTCCAGCATTCATTGACATATCCCTGTCACGCAAATATGAACGATGATATCAGTAGTGCTACCATATTATATTCAACATAAACTGAGATGATTATAATTCTTTTTTTTTCAATTAGTTCACCTCAAGCAGGGCGATAATACTTCTAAGACGCAAGAGGGTTGCTGGGAGTAAAATGAAATAAGAAGACTTTAGATAGGAGAAGAGACAATAAAAGAACAGGATTAGGAAATCTTTGCATAACAACGTTGCATTTAACTTTTGAAGACGGCTTGTGGCAGGGAAATGTGAGAAAAGATTTTTCAAATATGCAGACTGGTGGCATATTTCTCCACCAAATACACCAATTCTGAGTAGGTTATGTATCTTATACCAAATAATTCGGAAAATTATCTATTAAAGGTTCTAATTTTTTAACTCTTTTTGAGCCAGCATGAAAGAGTGTCGCCTTAGAAATGCTTTACAAATGACCTAAAAGATCCTGGCCTTGATCAGCATTAACTGTTGTTAATCGGTAACACAAATCTCTGAGTGCAAACAGTTTTAATTAGAAAACTTCAGGAATGTTTTGAATAAACATAGCAGGGCTCATATCTTAATAGAAATAGGGTATTGTTATTGGAATTGCGATTAAATTTTTTTTTTTTCAAAAACCTTCTCTCGAGCCGTATTGGACTCATCAGCAGGATTACTTTCTTAGACATTTTATCGTAAAATCAAAGTTAACGACAACAACAACTGTTTTTAGAAGTGAGTTTTAAAAATTTCATAGTTAACAAAAAATATTCAAATAATTACCATATAATATTTGATCATTTTGCGTAACAAAATTATGAATGAATGCGATACTAAAGTAATTTTGGGATTTTATTGGAATCACAGTTTTGGCTGGTATAAATAACACTACAGAAACGAAAATTCTTTATATCAGTATTTCAACACCTAAATCCTGAGAACGACCATCAAATACATTCATGCATATATATATATATATATATATATATATATATATATATATATATATGTGTGTGTCTGTGTGTGTATTATGAAATGAACTAAGTCCGATAATTATTTTAAAATATTTTCTGTTTATACGGCATTTTTATAGATACAATTATTTAAGTAAATGCTCTGTTTATAATAAAATATGTAAACATATTTTCTATAAAATCCCTCTGTCATCCAAGCCGGCAAATGTAATTAAATGTCGATTCATTTTTCATTCTTTATTTGGTGTCGGATCTGTTGACAGTTTCTGAAGAAATATATGTTTTTCTGTTTTTCGATCAACGCTGAAATATTATGGTAGCAATCTCATAAGTTCTGCGAACAAAATTTGAAGGAAAGAAGCAAATTCGCAATTAAAATTCAAATTAAATTTTATTCATGAGGAAGAATATATGATGAAAGGATAAAAAAAAAAGCAAAAATGCGACAAATACAACAGAAGTAACTATATTTAAGTTTCGCACATTTTAAATAGTGATTAATTTTTAGAATGAATTCAGTTTAAATCTTTTATGAAATTGATATATAACGGAATTCAATATATTAGAGAAGATAAGTCAGTAATTTAAAATTCTTAGAGAAGAAAAGAGAAAAAAGGAGGCGGGGTCTACGCATCAGACAGTCATTATAATTCTACGAAATTATTTTTTACATCTTCAAGACTGTCATATATAATTTAACTTTTTTATGTAAATAATATATGACAAAAAATGTTTTCCATTAACGTTTGCCCAATACATTATTAACCAACACATACAAAATATCATTTCTATGAGTTATAACATTAATAAAAAACAAAAAACAAAAAAAAACTGTAACAACCAGGTGCCAATTTTGTTAAAATCTTCCATGCCTGGTGAATTGTTCAAAATCTGATCAATGTAAAATTAATGATTTGCTCAAAAAGAAATTTGCTGGTATAGATAATTTTTAGCATTGTTTTACCAAGTAAGAAATTGTTTTTTTTTTGGAGGGTGGGGGGCTTATTTTGTTTTCAAATAAAGAGAAAATGGTGAAATAGGCGTCCTTCAACAAACCGAAAAAATGAAATTCATTGACATTGTTCGGACTGTCGTCCTCATTTTTATTTTCATATTCACGGCGTTTCGGTCGTTGTACGCTCCGGTCTACTTCAGGTGCTATACATTGGAATTACGAACCTAAATTTATTTAGTCCACGGTGGTTAGATTGTTCTAGTTCCACGTGTCATGCCTCTTCTGGATATTTCAGCTTTCATTGAATTTCCTTTATGTTTCAGTTCAAAACGTCGTGAATTTGACAACAAAGAAGAGGACAACGCACAATTTAAATAGTGCAAGTAGTAACAAAATCTCATCTCAGAAATATAAACAGATGATGAAAATTCATAAATTATGTTTGTCATGAAAGCAATGAAGATAATCGACGTCCCTGATGTTATGATATGAGGTGGCTGGTTTGTCAACGATTTGATGTTGAAAGTAGATTTTCAAATGAAATTTCGCATAATATCTTAGAGGAGATGAATAAGTAAAAACTAAAAGAATCGTTTGAATGTGTGCCACGATTTCAAGAAAAGATCCAACTGACAGTGTCTATCTATCTATTGATAGAGAGAGAGAGAGAGAAAGAGGGAGAGAGAGAGGGAGATACAGACAGAGAGAGAGGGAGAGAGAGAGGGGGAGATACAGGCAGATAGACAGAATAAAAAAAGGAACAGAGGCTAGATTGGAAGTTTTAAATATTAGTGTAATTGTTTCTAAAATCTTAAAACTTGATAATTTGTCCTCTATTTTTTTATTTCATATCTACCGTAGTTATCAGACACGAATTTAACATGAAATCTGCATTTCTCCACATGCTTTTTCTATGTACCGGTATGTATATTTGTATAATTGCATGCCTATAAATGTGTATAATTATTCTGTGTTTTTATAGGCGTTCGCATGTGTGGACAATATTTTAATATTAATAACTAATTTTACCATTAATACACCCCTCACAACCCCCCTCAAAACAATAAAAAAAACAAAAAAATAAAATTAAAAAAAACAGCCACTATCTGCAAAATTCTATTTAAGATGGCCGCCATAATCAATAACGCCTGTAGATTTCACTTTCTGGTTATCCATTTTTGGCCTATTCCCACCTCACTGAATGGTGAGGAAGTTTTCAAAGTTTTGATTAGCTTCGTTGTGTGTAACAATTGTTTTCATGAGCAAATTTATTGCGTAGGATGTAAACGTGAATGCGTAATTCTTTATTAAGTCTCCTGAGGAAAATTCTAGAGGTCAATAAATTTTGAAAAGGTAATCAGTTGTCGGCAGTATTGACCAAATTCTTCATCTGACAGCAGATAAACCCCTAAGAATCTTGGCAATAACGGTACGGAATTGCCCCGTGTCCCCTCTACCCGCTGCTCATGCCTTCTTGACAAATTTATATTATATTCAAGTTAGGGGTCTCAGTATATTCTGAATAGTTGATTGTATTGAGTTTATGTTAAATCGAAGCAAATTCGTTTTAAAGCCGTAAGGGCTATAAAACCCATAACATGGATGTTAGGAAATGTATTTTTTTAAAACAAAGTTTGATGGATTATCAAAGGCAGTAGTTTATTTCCCAATAAGTAAAAAGATTTTCTAGATAAAAAACGGTTGAGATCAGAGCCCAGCTATTTTCGTTTCCTGATACTTTAAGAAGAATTCACTGCCAAAGTGTAGAGATATCTTAGCACTACTCAAGAATCACAGGTTAAAGATATCTACTAGACCACCTGTGACACTTTGGGTCAACTTTATTGTATTGACTGTTTAGATTTAGAAGAGTTTCTGGAAGTAGAGATATTTTAAAATATATTTATTTGCAGTTATTCAGCATTAAAAAATTGTCTGTTTGAAGAAAGTTGAACAATAAGAGAATAGAATGACAAAATTCGGAGTGATGGGATTCGATACAATAACATAAAATATTGTTGCAGGGCTGCGCGGAATTCGGTCGATTTTAATTGAAAGAATAAAATGCAGTAGATAAGACAACGTAGTGACAACAAATAAACATTAATTTAATATAACGACTAGAATACAAGCAATTGGTCATGGATTGGAAAGTAATGTCTTTTCATTTAGGTTAATAAAATTCTGAAATATAATATGAATTCTCTTTGTGTACGTATGTGAGAAACAATGAAATGTTGTTATATATGTATCTGTGTGTGCGGTTCATAGTAAAGAGGATACAAGAAATAGGATTTGTTTCTTACTGTGGACGGTGTTGCCGTAGTCTGAAGCAGTCTCTTTGAAGTTTGTCAGCGCTGTCGCTTTTAGCATGAGGTCGTGAAGTTCACAAGCGAGAGTGGCGTGGACCTTGATGACAGCTGTTTGGGGCTGGATTTCGTGTGTTTTATGCACTTCCTCGTAAGAAATTCGGTTCCATCCCCCACTTCGTAGATGATTATAAATTTCCATCTTTCTTTCCCCAACTTTATATACATGACTTGTTTATATCTTTCTTTTCCCCACTCTCTATATATGACTTCTGGCAAACACGCAAGATACAATGTTCACAGAATTTTATATAGTAATAAGATAAAGAAATATTGTTAACTGGGGTAACAAGTGACTTGTTAATTTTTCAAAAGTCAAATTGCTTCTTATTAAAGGCTGTTGTTAATCTCCAGGAGCGCAACCGAACTCCTACTTAATCTCACGTTTTCCCTGAAGAATAATTTCTAAGTCTCCTACTCGGAGAGTCGGTTACCTATGTCGTGATAAACAATTTTTCGCGACAGAGTCTATCGTACCCATTTATAAGTCTACTATTCCACCGTGTATCGAATATTGATGTAACATATGCTTTGCTGCTTCTGCTATGTTACTTAAACATTTGGTCGACGGACATTTGACCGGGGGAATGTCGCCGAATGGAAATTTGGCCGTCGAACATGTGGCCGACGGACATTTAACCGAATGGACATTTAGCCAAAAATGGCGTACTTACATGTATGTCACACATTTTATCGTAATGTGCTACACATATTAACATTTATTTACAATATTAATTTATAATTTTCCGTTTTCATAGCCTTGGTAAAAATCTATTCTGTATATAATATTGTACTTCAAATGTTACTCTGAGATAATAAATATTTTGAAAAAAACAGATTTTACTACAGCAAAAATCTTAAGCTTTTACGATATGAAAGATCTTTCAATTTCGCTTTTTAATGATCTTAAAAGGATGAACTAGATTTTATCTTACTGCTAAAAACGATTTTAAATAATTAGGTGCTACTTTTTACCCAAATACACTAAAATATTTAAAAAAAAAATACAAATTTCATTCGATAAATATCGAAATAAGAAAACTTTTAAATTTAAGTATAGATTTAGTAATTTAATCATTAAATTCAGTGGCAATTATTAGTTATATTCTACCTTATGATATTACTAATTAAAATACTTAAATTATTGCTTGTTACTATTTTTACTTGTACTTGTTCGGTGAAATGTCCGTTCGGCCAAATGTCTCATGGGCAAATATCAGTCGGACAAATATCTGTCGGCAAAATGTCTGTCGGTAAAATGTCCGTCGACCAAATCCCCATCGGTGAAATGTCTGTCGGCCAAATGTCCGTCGGCCAAATGCTTGTCGGCGAAATTTCCCTCGGCGAAATGTCTCTCGGCCAAATGTTCCGTCGGCCAAATGTTCCGTCGGCCAAATGTCCGTCGGCCAAATGTCCGTTCGGCGAAAAGTTCGTTCGGCCAAATGTCCGGCCACATTATGCTATATATCTACATCTCAATGTGGCTCCTCGGTTTCAGTCACTTTCCCACTACAGCAACGGAACTTTCCTGTGTGTTTTCTATAAATATTCCCAAGTTCTGATGAGCTTTCCTCTTTGATATCACAGCTTCAGTAGTAGAATGGCAGTTTGATCTAAACAATTACACTGCTGAAACTGCTAGTTGCTAATAGATATTTTCCTGCATTTATCGCTTTGAAAACTAATCAGGCGTTTTGCATTCCTGTCAGCTTCTACTATGTGATGTGCCTCTTCAGGACGTTGACGATCATGGCTCTCTACAATTTCCTGTCCTTTGTAGGTCTTAATACATTTGTCTTGTTTCTCTCTTTCCTAAAACCGAATCTGTCATCCGTTTACTCAGGCATTTCAGGTATGTCCTGCGTCGCTTTCCTTTGTCTCTATTAACTCAAATCTGTTCTGTGACTATCAAATTTCTCAAGACCTCTTTTCTCATTATGTCACCTAGAAATTTCAGCTGTCTCTTCCAGATGCTAGGTATCAGTGTCCTTTTCGTTTCCATCGTTTTTAAGACTTGCTTACATGTTCGGCCCGTGGTATTCTCTGCCTCAACGATCAACAAAAGTGTCTTTAGGTTTAGTTATGGAAATGGTAGTATAATAAAAGTGCGCTTAAAATATTGGCTAAATTATTTCCATTCATTGCGTATCGTTTCTGTTGATATGAAAATGTATGTCGGCTATTTATTGCCTGTTGCTTATTGATTAAAATACGTTCTAGGCATTTCTTCCTTTCTTACTAAGGTAACATTTTTATGAATGGCCTGTTTTATTTTAAATTCCTTACATTTGGCTCCATTCTGATAGAGAGAAAAAGAACTTAGGGCAAATCAGCATTCGAAAAGTACCATTTACATAGAAATACCTCTTACATAGAAATACCTTTTACATAGAAATACCTCTTACATAGAAGTACCTCTTACGTAGAAGTACCTCTTACGTTGAAGTGCCTTTTACATAGAAGTGGCTCTTACGTAGAAGTGCCTTTTACATAGAAGTGCCTCTTACATAGAAGTACCTCTTACGTAGAAGTGCCTTTTACATAGAAGTGCCTCTTACGTAGAAGTTCCTTTTACATAGAAGTGCCTCTTACATAGAAGTGCTTTTTACATAGAAGTACCTCTTACATAGAAGTGTCTTTTACATAGAAGTGCCTCTTACATAGAAGTGCTTTTTACATAGAAGTACCTCTTACATAGAAGTGTCTTTTACATAGAAGTGCCTCTTACATAGAAGTACCTCTTACGTAGAAGTGCCTTTTACATAGAATTGCCTCTTACATAGAAGTTCCTTTTACATAGAAGTGCCTCTTATATGGAAGTGATTTTTACATAGAAGTACCTCTTACATAGAAGTGTCTTTTACATAGAAGTGCCTCTTACATAGAAGTGCCTTTTATATAGAAGTACCTTTTACTAGAGAAGACATTTAACACGACATTTAACCAATTTCGCGTAAATCTCATGAGAATGTAGTAGAAAATAAAGCATTCGAATGAGCAGCCTTAAAATTTACTTCAAACATGCGCAAAACCTTTCAAGGTTTGAAATTTTAAAGAAAAAGACTATTAAAATAAGAAAAATAACAACTGAAATTTCTGCGCCACATAATAAGGAAAGAAGGCTTGGAGAATTTGATATTCACAGGATGTCTTGGAGGCAAAAAGAGTAGAGAGAAATATCAAGTAAACTGTATAACGAATTTGTGTAAATGAATGGTGGAACGGGGACTGGGAAAGATAGTAAAATGATAAACATTGTTAAGAGATACAGATGGCAGGAAGTTGTGGAGAGCCATGGTCGTCTACGTCCTGAAGGGCCAGGGCACATAAAAGAAGAAGCTAGGAGCTGTTTTAGAAATAAAGCAATATTAATCACATGACCTATTCATAAAAAAAAAATAGTGCGGGATTTACCATCATTATTGAGTCGGAAATATTACCATAATAATCTTTACTGATCAAAATATTAACATAGTAATTACCCTCCCCCTCTTCATCTTCATCGTCCTTGTCAGCATCATCATCATCGTCATCATCATCATCTTTTATCTGTTGTTTAATATGATGATATATCTGTCATCATCTTTGTCAGTATCATCAAATTTGATCTTTCATCATCATTTGTTAACATGATTATGATGATGATGATCATGTTTTATCTTTTATTAACATATTTTATCATCATCATCTTTTATTTACTTGGTCTTAATTATCATCATCATCATCATACTAATCTTTTATCAACATGTACATCATCATCATTATCTTTTACATTTTATTAACATGCTCTTTATCTTCACTACCATCGTCATCGTCATAATCATCATAATCTTTGATCGTTTATTAACATGGTCATTATCGTCATCATTATTATTATCATCATCATCATCATAAACATCTTTTATTTACATGTTTTTTAGTCACTATCGCCATCATTATCCTCATCATCATCACTATCATCATCTTTCATTAACATGGACATGATCATGATCATAATCTTTTATCTTTTATCACCATGACTACGACCTTCAAACTTCTCATATTTTTCTTTCTCCACCTTTACTCCCACTGTTCTTATAACTAATATTTTCCGTATTATCCGCAACGACCATCCTGACCGTATCTTTAGTAACCACAAACACAACTACCGCCATCCAACATCATCAGAGCCATCATCACTGCCAGCAACAAGCCTGTAATCTCCATTATTAATCGAACCTCACTCTACCAGCAGGCTCCACCAACACTTGTCCCCAACCAGCCTGAGCGTTGGGCTGCCTAATATTCCTGACGCGGCTTTTGTTGACAGTTCCCCATATTTTATCATTTCTCGTTTTGCAAATCGAATATAATTGCGTAGCAGTCTTCGGGGAAGATCGATAGATAAGCGACTACCATCCGCAAATGGTTTACCAATGTCAGTTAGTTCAAAACCGCTTCTGCTCGAAACAATTCCAGGACATTATCCCTGATAGTGATTTCCTTGCTTCACTATCATATTTGATAACCAGCTTAAGCAAGTCTTTCCATTGGCGTAGTTAATTATAGTCATTATCATTATTCGTGTATTCAGTTAACCGAACCTTAACTTTCAGCCACATCGGCGTTTGTATATATTTTACTAACTCGCAGCTCCCTCTACAATGTTCATAAAATCAATATCATAGAATATTATTTCCTCCAAAGATATCCATCATTCAAACGTGTGGTAGATGGGTGTAGTCTAATTGGGAGCTGACTATAATTCAAACGGTAATGACAGTGAGGAAATGTTCTCAATTGAGTGTGCTGTCATTTCAGATAATGCATCACTAGAGATATTATCCCCTTCATTTAAAAGAACCTTTCATTTTGCTCCGTGTTAAAACATTAACAACATAACCAGAAAGAAATTAAAATAGGAAAATGATGCGAAAAAAATATTCAAAAACTCGTAGAGAAATATCGTTGATGGCGGAAATTGAAATAAATTCTTTGTTCCTAAACAAAAGAAATCACTACCAGTAGAAAATTATGTGATGTTTATTTTTCTTACTGAAAATACCAAAAACTAATTTTGATCTGGGTGCTTAAAAAAATAAATCGGTTTCACAGTCTTTATCGCCGATAACAGCTTTAACATATGTCTATTCGTTCTGCTGTGGTCATGAGGATACACGAAGTATTCCTATTAAAACTATTAAATTTCACTGCATCATGGGATAATTCTTCGTACTGCGCTGGTCATGAGGATACACGAAATGTTCTATAAAATCTATTAGATTACACAGTATCATGTGAAAACTCTTTGTGATTCTGTGGTCATGAGGATGCACGAAATGTTCTATAAAATCTATTAGATTACACAGTATCATGTGAAAACTCTTTGTGATTCTGTGGTCATGAGGATGCACAAAATGTTCTATAAAATCTATTAGATTACACAGTATCATGTGAAAACTGTTTCTGATTCTGTGGTCATGAGGATGCACGAAATGTTCTATAAAATCTATTAGATTACACAGTATCATGTGAAAACTCTTTGTGATTCTGTGGTCATGAGGATGCACGAAATGTTCTATAAAATCTATTAGATTACACAGTATCATGTGAAAACTCTTTGTGATTCTGTGGTCATGAGGATGCACAAAATGTTCTATAAAATCTATTAGATTACACAGTATCATGTGAAAACTGTTTCTGATTCTGTGGTCATGAGGATGCACGAAATGTTCTATAAAATCTATTAGATTACACAGTATCATGTGAAAACTCTTTGTGATTCTGTAGTCATGAGGATGCACGAAATGTTCTATAAAATCTATTAGATTACACAGTATCATGTGAAAACTCTTTGTGATTCTGTGGTCGTGAGGATGCACGAAATGTTCTATAAAATCTATTAGATTACACAGTATCATGTGAAAACTTTTTGTGATTCTGTGGTCATGAGGATGCACGAAATGTTCTATAAAATCTATTAGATTACACAGTATCATGTGAAAACTCTTTGTGATTCTGTGGTCATGAGGATGCACAAAATTTTCTATAAAATCTATTAGATTACACAGTATCATGTGAAAACTCTTTGTGATTCTGTAGTCATGAGGATGCACGAAATGTTCTATAAAATCTATTAGATTACACAGTATCATGTGAAAACTCTTTGTGATTCTGTGGTCGTGAGGATGCACGAAATGTTCTATAAAATCTATTAGATTACACAGTATCATGTGAAAACTCTTTGTGATTCTGTGGTCATGAGGATGCACGAAATGTTCTATAAAATCTATTAGATTACACAGTATCATGTGAAAACTTTTTGTGATTCTGTGGTCATGAGGATGCACGAAATGTTCTATAAAATCTATTAGATTACACAGTATCATGTGAAAACTTTTTGTGATTCTGTGGTCATGAGGATGCACGAAATGTTCTATAAATCTATTAGATTACACAGTATCATGTGAAAACTCTTTGTGATTCTGTTGTCATGAGGATACACGAAATGTTCTATAAAATCTATTAGATTACACAGTATCATGTGAAAACTCTTCGTGCTGCGCTGGTCATAAGGATACACGAAATGTTCTATAAAATATTCTGTGGTCATGAGGATGCACGAAATGTTCTATAAAATCTATTAGATTACACAGTACCATGTGAAAACTCTTCGTGCTGCGCTGGTCATGAGGATACACGAAATGTTCTATAAAATATATTAGATTATACAGTATCATGTGAAAATTCTTCGTGATTCTGTGGTCATGAGGATGCCCGAAATGTTCCATAAAATCTGTTAAAACACACTGCATTATGGTAGAACTCTTCGTACTTCGGTGGTTCTGAGGATACCCGAAGTATTCCATAAAATATAATCAAACATACTGTATCATGGGAGAATTTTGACGGGTATTTTATTTTCTAGCCGTGGAACTTCCAAATAAAATATTCAGTCATTAAATTAAGAATTACGATACATTAAATTCAAAAAGATAAATCGTAAAATCTCACAGTTGTTGCTTGTAGCGAGTATGTTTTTTTTGTTTTTTAAAGTTTATTCAAATAAAAATATCAATAACGTTATATCGAATATATTTACTTAACTTACATTCATCTAGCAGAACTTACTTTGTAATTTATTGCGCCACTAGAATTTTGTTATCTTTACCCCATAGGAAGTCAAATAGCTTAACTTGAATTCTGGTTCATATACAGGGTGTTCATAATGTTTCTTTACAATTAAAAAAAATATATAACTAAAGCAAATGATCAGACAAATAGGTGGAAATTGCTACAAAATTCATAGATATTGACTTTTTTTTTAACTAATTTAATATATCTTTTTATGCGCAGCATTAGTTGCACGAAGCTCATCAAGGCAGTATTCGATTACTTGGTATGTTCGCTGTAGCATAGCATCTACAATGGTGGCAACGGCATCGGTGATCTTTTGCGTTAGATAAGTGATGTCACCTGTCTTTGTTCAATACACGATATCTTTAACATAACCCTGTAGAAAGAAGTCCAGGGAAGTGATATTTGATGAATTAGGTGGCCAGGGAATTGAACCATCCCTTCCAATCCACTGGTCTGAAAATGTTAAGCTTTCATTTAACAGTACCTTTTCATCAACAGGATACCTGAAATACACAAATTCAATGTGATTAAAACTTTGATAATTAAGTATAAGTACATAGAACAAATCTGTTGAAGATATCTCATCAATTGCGTTTGTAATATAATTTTTTGAATTGCCAATAGATTTATGTATACAATGTATATTATCAAATACAATATTATGTTAGCAATGTATGAAAGAATAAGGAACTAAATTTGCCAAACGCAAAATAATCGTATATTCACTTTTGCCATCCGTCAATCGGTCGAAACGGGAGTATGCAGTTTCAGGTTTTTCTTCGAATGTGCCATCTTCAGAGTATATGGTGGATTCTCCTATCCTTTCGTAAGGCGGGCGTATTTATAACTTGCCAGTGACTTGACTTCTTTGTATAAGATGGTAGACTTACCGTTATGCCATGGGGTCCAGTTCTGAATTTGGTGGCTTTGGGGTTCATTTCTAGCCACACCCTGAGGTAGTTAGGTCTTGTGAACCTTTGAGGTGACACCATGTACAAAAGTTTAGTATCTTTTAGGTGGAACAAGTTGTATACTGGGGTCAGCAGATACAAAAGATAAATGTTCATGACAGGCGTGAAATTCTGTTCCCATCGCTGATATTTTTGGCCGTTAAATCTACTGCAACAACAAATAGAAAATATTTATATGTATTATATATATTTATAAAACTAATAACATCTACCATTATTTTGACTCAATAGCCCCTATAATAATTTGAAACATAACCGTTACGGCCCACCCAAACTACCCTTATAATAATAAAATACACCTACCCGTAATGCACCACTGACCAGAATATATAAATAGTCGTGCCAAAACACAACGTATATGCCTGATGATTGCTTTGAGGCAGTTGACACGCAGTCTCTGACTGTGTGCAACTTCTGTCGAACTCTCTGCTTTGGCAGAGAGGAACCCAGACGAAGCTTTGCCGAAGGGTAAAAATTCGTCCGGGAGGTAGACAGATCCCGAACCCGCTTATGCGCGTTCTAAGGGAATATTTTTGGCCGAGCCTACGGGCTCGGAGAAACTCACGTTAAACTCGGCCTTGTGCCTCGTGGGGGGACTGTTAAATATCGGCCTGACGATTGCGTTGAGGCAGTCGACACGCAGTCTCTGATTGTGTGCGACTTCTGTCGAACTCTTTGCTTTGGCAGAGAGGAACCCGGACGAAGCTTAAATATCGTCCTGGCGATTGCGTTTAAGCATGAAACAGACTTTGCTGACTTCAATGTCCACTTTTGTATTTACATACGCTCTATCCCTGATATTGAGCACTTTATCCCAGATAGCATACCTTAGAACTATAATTTTTATCATATTTATATATCTATATATTTTAAGTCCTTATTTTTTACATAATAAGGGATTTATTAGTGTGACGCTCGCATCACCGATATCGTAACTCAATAAACTGTAGGAAGCGTCATCACCCAGAATTTTTCTAAGAAGAATGGAGTAATGCTTTTTTAATGATTTTACTCCTAGCAGGATAATAAAGTGTGAAAGAATATGAAAAAAAATAAAATAAAAATAAAAACGTTATTAAAGAGGCAGAAGAATAAAAAACAGGAATTAAGAAGACAAAAGAAAACGATTTCCAATGTATTTCAATTTTTGAATATCGAAGATGACTGGAAAGAGAATTCCACAGACGAGAAATGCGAGAGAAGAAACTTGTAATTTCAGCCGTAAAATAACGAGACCTAGCCGCCAACCGAGTACTGCGCTTAAATTTGTAATATCATGATACTAAAGAAAAGAGTTTATCAGAACAATTACTGTTACGGTAATTTAGCCACGCACACATAGACACTCTCAGTTTTTAAATAGGAGCAGGTACTGCCTTTTGGACAGTCGGACCGAACATTCTTGCTCTTATATGTTTGTATTACTGTTTCTGTTAATATATTTGTTTAAATCATTTCCTCTCTTTGTGTCTTTATTTCTGTCTCTAACAAGGCCACAAGAATTACAATCAACATATTTTTAGAAAAGGCACATTGAAGCTACATTACGGATGTTTAGAGTAGAGATTGAAGACGGGACATAAAAACACTGAATTGAAATAACTCCATTCCGTAAAGACCATTTATTCTTGCTACCTAGCGCGATGAGGCTGTGGTCCCGTGCTGCACAGGGAGGTCTAACGAAGCCCCTAATGCGAAAATAGAAAACGTCATCACTTTGTCATCATTCACACAGAAGGAGACACATGCAAATCGTGCATTCTACTCTTCATTATTATCGAATTACAGTATTTGGCATGTATAAGTTTTTTCTTTCCAGAGAAATAAATAAAGACTAACTACTGCGATGAAGTTGCATTATTTGTTAAGCTAATGCTTGCACAAAAGCCATTCACTACTGTAAATTTAATTAACCTAATTTCACAATAATGTAATATTAAACGGAAATGTGGACAGGTTTTAAATATCACCAAGTACGGTACATATGTTTAACAGTTTCGTCAGATTATCAAATGTCTTCGGTTAAGAAGTCACCAGGCAGATTTTCGTATTACCAATGAGATTATTGTACAGATACCTCGATCCGTTCTTTTGGGTTGTACATATAGTATGTACCGTTTTTTTTTTATTCTACATATACTAGGTTTTGTTTTCTTGTCTTGTTTGAAATACCGTCGATTGGAAGAAGAAGGAACCCATATAATATATTAATAATTCTTTCCAGAATTTGCCTAAACATAAGTTTGACTTTGAAAAAAAAAAAAAAAAAAAAACAAAAAAACCAGCGTGGCAAAAGTCCGTTTTCCTTTAGAGAGATTTATTACCGTATATTTCCTCGGTAATTTTTTTTTATTCTTTTTTCCTTTTAAAAAAGAATTTTTAGAATTGTAATAAATCCATAATATTTGGTTGGTGCAAAAATAATGACGTAATAATGTCGTTTTTTGACGTATTTTTAACGTCAACAAACGACATTATTACGTCATTATATTTGCACCAACCTATTATATGAAAGTGGATCAATAGTTGTTTTTTTTTCTTAAGAATTCACTGCAAAAAATGTAAACCCTGTTTAATTATTATGTTTTTATACTTACAAATTTATTAATTTAGTATATGTAATTAATCATAAATATATGACAATTATTAAATTTTTGGTTTTGTTTTGGACTTTTAAAAATACTACTCAGTATAAAGTTTATTGGATTGAAAAGGTATTTTTAGAAAATGTATTAAATTAAAACGATCACCGTAAACCATTAGGGGAATAAAGGAACCATATTTATCCCAGTAGCAGTAAGAATCGTGTCTTGCCTAAGATAATCTAACGGAGCCTAATCCCCTCCAGGATGATTTGAATTCAGTGTTTTCATTCTCCTAGACTGGTTTCTGGCCAAGGCCATATGACCCAATCTGTCCTGGTATTTACCTATAGCTTTGAAGAGGTTGTTTCATAACTTTCTCAATGGTATTTGCGCGTCAGTGAATATAAAAAACTCAACTTGAATTCGAACACGACTCTACGAGTTCTTATTCCATTAAACTAACTCGAATCCACATATTATATACTCATAATATGATGCATTTTTGGAGTCGATTTAAATTAGTCCAAAAATTACGCTTTTAGAAATTTTCTTTCATATATCCTCCCCGTGCGGCTTATTGGTATTAATTTGTCTGGGTTTGCAAAACATTCGTGTTTCATGAGAGTCTTATACTAGGTAAGCAATATAAAAATGTCCAGTGAATGCATATTCTTGTAAATACACTTTTTTATTGCCCGCTTCATTATTTTAATTCATTAAAAACTAATCCGCAAAACATGTACACCGATTTTGACGATATATATTTTCTCCCAAAATATATATCTATGCCAGTCTGTGAAAATTTATCATAACTTTGTGGTATCTCAAGCAGTCAATCCTCTTGGGTATAACGTCAACTACATCCGACAGAAAGACATGTGATCAGGAGGTTTTCAGGAATTTGGAACCACCTCTTAATTGCTGTTGTTTTCAGGTTCACCCTGATCCGGGGTGGTAGCGCCTGTTAGGGTCCCAACAATGGACAAATAGTTAAACTCAAAACACTATGAAAGTATAACAAAAATTATAGTAAATATACCAACAATAATGTAAAAAGAATATACGCACAATGTATTTCTGTAAGGATAAAAATATTAGCTGCAATATATTTTTGTTTAACAAATAGTCACAATACATTGTAACAAAAAGAAAAAAAAAATATTTCCAGCAATATTTTTTTTGTAATGCCACCCTCAATTTAAATTTCAGTAATAAATGACCCATAAGGAGTTTATATGCCGCTACACAAAGAGACTAACGAACACGTCAATAATGTTATTTAACGTACTTTTGGTGCTACACAAACAGACTCGACGGGAAATACTATCCCTACGTCATTTAGCGAAATACAAGACTTGCAAGTTAATCTCTAGTTGTTTATACTAACTTAGATGATGGACGACACTATGTCACAATTTTATTAACCAAGTCAACGTTTCCATCATAAAAGTGGTCTTACCTATCGGATGTGGGGAAACATTTTATCGATAAACATACATTTATATGATAAATGTATCACGTGAATTTCAACTTATGTCTATTAAGTCGTCTGATTTTAGAATTAACTTTTATTCCTGAACAGATTCTAAATCGGTCAAAATAGGAACTTTGGACACCTATATATTTCTGTCATTGAGTTACAAGATTATTCAAGTTTTTACGATAAAAGCCTAAAGGTTTGGACGCCAAAACAATTTTGAATGCAGTTTCGGCATTCAAATTTGAAACAGAATATCTTTTGGCTTAAAAATTGTCAAGATGCTTGAAACTAGGTAGTCATTGTGCGAAAGGTCAGGGGAATATGGCAGATGTGGTAGAAGTCATGTATTCCAAGTCGAAGAGCTTCTGCAGTGTCAGCTTGAAACATATGGCTGCGCATTAATCATGATGCAGAATTGGATTTTTTCGATTAACCAGTACCGGTCGCATTTGCTTAGATGCAGGTACATTTCATGCAGTTGCTGTTAGTGATGCTATGGTTAGATTCCAGAAAGCTGTAATAGATAAGACCAATAGCGGACCACAGTTACCATAATCTTCTTTTGGAGCAATTTCAGTTTTGGAAAGTATTTCGGTCGTTCGTCATGATCAAACCATTGAGCCGATAGTTTAAGATTGCCACAAAGGATGCATTTCACGTGACAAGTCAATCGACAGAGAAATGGGTCATTTGAATTGCAGCATTAAACATACTTAAAAACCTCGAATTCTTTTACTTTCCTTGAGTACAGATATGGAACCCATTTATCGAGTTTCTTCACTTTGCTCAATTTTTTTGAGATTAGCCAATATTTTTAAAATACTGACACCCAGGAGCTGGAAAATTTCTCTGTCACTTTCACGTAGGTTTTGTTTTTAGATGTTCAATGTCAAATGTAGTTAAACGTCCTGTAACACCTTGATCTACAAGACTCGTTTCTTTGCGATCTCAAGTGGATCTTTCGCCTCCATATTTTGAGAAGCATTATAACCAAGCTTGAAATCATGGAACAGAGTAAACGTACATCTTCCTTTTTATTTTCAAGATGAAGGGTATATAATATTTTAATTTAAATGCAGAAAGAGTTTGATTTAAAATTAACAAAGACTACATTTTAAT
This sequence comes from Acanthosepion lycidas, assembly GCA_963932145.1. Classification (NCBI taxonomy): domain Eukaryota; kingdom Metazoa; phylum Mollusca; class Cephalopoda; order Sepiida; family Sepiidae; genus Acanthosepion; species Acanthosepion lycidas. Next base: position 75,583,784 of record OZ010577.1, read on the forward strand.
CATTAGGAATGCAGAATATATTTCCTGCAACTAATATAATAATACATTATAACACAAAAGGTTTATATTTAAAATCGTTCATTGTTTTCTAAACAGCCATATTTTAAGTTAGAAAGATAAGCAATAATATATTAGAAGACCTAGAATTTTATTATGAACAACGAGCATTTTTCTTCCTAATGTAATCACACAGAAATAATAGGATAGTTATAGATATTCATTTTTAAATTTTTGTATATAAAATGGGTCATGGGTCGTGAGGAAGATGGAAACTCAAAAGCGTATAAAGTGATTGTAAATTTTATAAGTGAAGAGAATAGAGTATTGGAAATAAGGAAAACGATGAAAAGAAATCACGAAGCAATCGATAAAGAAATTGTAAAATGGAAAGAAAAAAATTATTCATAAAATATGTAAGTAAAGAAACAAAATAAAAAGAGTAATAAGCAGTTGAACTGACGAGAAAGAAAATATTTCAAGTATTCGCTGTTGGGATTGTAAACGGAGAAAACACTATGCAGAATATTGAGATCATTGGCTAAAAGAACATGAAAGGCGCACAACTTTCACGTGAAAATAACGTATAAATTGGGCAAAAGAAAATACATGGGAATTATCAGTGTGTATTTTTTATTCGTGAATGTAGAGGTCTATTTCATGGAACCGGTAACTACGATAAAAAATTGGCTACAATACGAATTAGAAGACAGAAGTTGGACTTGGACACAAGTTGGACTTGGAGTAATGTTTCTGTCTATTACTACAACAACTACTACTACTACTACTACTAGTGGGAGTGATAAGTCTTGTAGATTCCCTATAGAGCAACAGCTACACCGGGCGAGACTTTGCTACAGCTGATTTTGTGACAATTATATTTTTATGGAGTAAAGTTGATAGCCGTGGTTGGAGGTTGAAACAATTGATGGATATATATATATATATATATATATATATATATATATGTGTGTGTGTGTGTGTGTGTGTGTGTGTGTGTGTGTGTTTGCGCGCGGTCGTGTGTGTTTATGTGTGCGTGTCTATATATGTATGCGGTCACACACGAATAAGTGTGTGTATATATGTATATAGAAATGTGCATTTCTGTATACACAAACACACACATATTTATGTAACAATAAATGTAATATATATATATATATATATATATATATATATATATATATATCCAAGTATATGATTGGTGTATATGGAATGAATTCCAATAACCGACAATTACTATTCTTAAAAGAGTGCTCAATACAAAGTAGAGCAGATATAATTATTTATTTTTAAAGAAAATAAATAATTATATATATATATATATATATATATATATATATATATATATATATATATATAAATGTGCAGTATCTGTCTATATTTTTGAGATGAGCTATTATGTACATTATTTACATTATTCGGACTATTGTCCTCATCTTTGTCGCTATATTTATTACAACGTTTCGGCTGTTGTACACTCCGGCTTTCTTCAGGTGGTTAGAATGTCGAACTGAACCTTTTATTTCGCTTACTGGGGAAGACTGTTCACGTGACATGTTTATTGAATGTCATTTATCAGTTATCTCCTGTCAGTTTCTCTCTGAATATTCTCCACTGCCTTAACCGGGTATTGAACTCACAATCTTTGGGTCCTGTCACTGGATGTAACTAACGCCTTTATCTACTGTGACATGTGTCCTTGAGGGAAATTAACAGGAGATAACTGATAACTGACATCCATTAAACATGGCACGTGGAACTAGAACAGTCTACCCCAGTGAGCGAATTAAAGGGTTCAGTTCGAAATTCCAACGACCAGAAGAAGACCGGAGCGTACAACGGCCGAAACGTTGTAATAAATATGGCGACAAAGATGCGGAAAATAGTCCGCATAATGTAAATAATGTATATAAATGTGCATTTCTGTATACACAGGCACACAGGCACACACACATCTACGGGAGGATATGGCAGATAAGAAAGTGTTTGATGTAGTATTGGTGCAAAAATAATGTCGTTTTGTCACATAGTAACATATGTGAGAAAACGACATTATTTTTGCACCAACCTAATATAGCACAGCTATAATGTATATATTAATAAATATGCATATTATTCCTCACCGGTAGTACTCTGAACATTGTCCCCTATTGATCATTTTCATTGGGTAGCGTATTCGCTGTCTTCTACTGTTTAAGATGTCTGTCTTTGATTTGTTTTTCTTCTCAGTTCAGTTTATATTTCCTTTCCTTATTTTGCAGGCTTTGGCTTTACGAATTTTGAATATTTTGTTTTCCTGTATATATATATATATATATATATATATATATATATTATAAGTTAATAGACTTAAAATATGGTTTTTCGCTACACAGTTCCAACCATGTTTCAAAAATGGAAGCTAAAAGCCCCTAATTTAATTTTGTACATCCCTACCCACTACCAAAACGTAACAATAACTGATACATTAAAATATAAACATATTGAACATACTGACACCCCTAGTCTAGCAAAATAGATTTATCTGTAGCCTTGGAAACATGAATTTTGTTTTAGCTGTGTATTTAAAACCTGTAATTTTTAAAGTTACTCCAAAATTCGCTTGAGGATGAAATGGAAGTGATGTCTTTAATTTAAGTACAAAATTAAATTAGGGGCTTTTAGCTTCCATTTTTGAAACATGGTTGGAACTGTGTAGCGAAAAATCATATTTTAAGTCTATTAACTTATAATATTAATGCTCTGTAAATTTACATTGAGCACTATTTTGTAAAAATAAAAATATCTATAAGAACACCGGATTATATATCTTACTGTTCTTTCTTTTTATTAATATACATATATATATATATATATATATATATATATATATATATATGGATGGATGGATGGGAAAATATAAAGAATATATCGGTTTTAATCTTATATCGAAAAGAGCGTTGAATTAAATTTAATTCGCATGTCAGGAATTTAAAATTTAAACTTAAAGTTGTCCTGGGTATAACGATAAACTACATCCGCCAACAAGGTCTCTGATCGAGTAATTGGAGAGTTTGAAGTACGTGGAACCAACTCTTAATTGTCGTCGTTGCCAGGTTCACCCTGACCCGGGGTGGTAGCACCTGATAAATTCCAGTTAGGGGCAAATAGTGAACACCGAAACAAAAATCAACAGTACATTTTTATAATAAAATGACCAACAATAACTTCTTGTAGCAAAATGACAATCAATACAACACTAAAAAAAGATAAAACTAAATTTTTATTAGCAAAATTACCAAAAATACAATTATTAGGTTGGTGCAAAAATAATGACGTAATAATGTCGTTTTTTGACGTTAAAAATAATTAAAAAAACGACATTATTACGTCATTTTTTGCACCAAACTAATATATTTATCTACAAAATATATATCTGAAAATTACTCTGAAAATACAAAATTATGTACAAAATAGATTGAGTTGAAAATATCAAATTACATATAAAATATATAGATTTTGGCATTAAATAACCTATAGACGTTGATACGCTACCAAAAACAACACGAAAAACAACCTACAAAAATTAATTAAATTAAAGGTTAACATCACTACACCTTCAAGCTTTCTCTCTATGTATAAGTGTGACTGAGAATGTTTTTTATATGTTGCCCCACACTACACACATACGCACACACGCACACACACACACACACATATATATATATATGTATATATATATATATATATATATATAATATATATATATATATATATATATATATATATATATATATATATATATATATATATATAAACCCATTAGTAATAACAATATTTTTGTCTGATGACGTCATTTTGAAAGAAGCAGTTGCATAGAAGTTTTCGTTTTCGCCTTTCAATTTTTCCTAATCTATTTACCTGTCTATCAGATCAAATGCTATACATTCTGCTTCGTGACATATTTCCAAAATATAGACGCTGATAAAGTTATAACGTTAATGATTTCATAAATTACATAAACGTCACTTACAGATACTGTGCCTTTCAAGAGCTAAGCAAAGTATAAATAAACAGAATCCGTTACACACAAAGCGAAAGTGTAGTGACTTGTTATAACCGCCCTCTTATATGCCAGGGAATGCTGGACAATCACTTCACAGGTGAAAAATAGACCTGAAGTAACAGAAATGTTTGTTTGAAGGAAGGATCCTGAGAATAAGATTCATTGAACAGGTGATCAACGACGAAGTTTTATCGAAAGCTGAAATACAAATGACAATCATACGTAATATTATGAAGAGACAGTTGAAATTTCAAGGGCATATAACGAGCAAAGCGGGCCTAGAAAATCTGATACTCACAGAGTAGAGTGAAGGTAAGCTGGTCAGAGTAAAGAAATGCATAACCTACCTAGCGAGCCCGAGGAAATGAATGACAGAGCAGGGTTTAGCTGAGATAACAGAAAACATCATTTATTAAGAGCTACACAGCACAAGAAATTATGGAGGAACATGATTACCTACGTCCAGAAAGGACTTGGCACATAAAAAATATAGAAGAAGAAGAAGAAGAAGAAGAAGAAGAAGAAGAAGAAGAAGAAGAAGAAGTTGCTATCAAAATTATCAAAATAAAAATATATAAGAAATAGAGTTGAACGTTTGACTGGCCTTGTAAAAAAATGAACTTGTGCAGTATCTGTCTTAGCGTTTATATTCCTTTTTCACCTCAGCTGTGTTAGTGAACTTGCTCTGTCTAAAATTGAGACCTCTGATTTTTGACCTCCTCTTCTTCAGGTTCTGAGTCACAGATTGCTTTCCTATTTTCATCTGTCCATTGCTTCTGGGAGATTAGGAATGCAGTAGACAAACTGACCTATGTGCGAGGTTATCACAAAGATTCTTCTCCCGTGGCTTGCTGTGGGCGATCTAGACAATATGCCAAAGGCTAGGGGGTAAATACCCCAGAGCATAAGTAATGATGTTTAAGACTTCGAGCTCGCAACATGAAATGAATAATGATACTACTACTAACAAAAGGCGGAAGGATAAAGTTGTGAAGTGTGTTGACTTTGCTCTCAACGGAATTGGGAAAGAGACAACATAGGTGTGGAATTGTGGTCATGGAGGTCAGAGTTTGCAGTAAATTTGGCAAAAAGTTAAATAAATAGAAGGAAATTCCTTCGTAAAAATCAAAACAAAACAAAAACGGTACTGATATTTTAAGAAACACTCAAAAAGAACTAAAGATGAAATTGACAAAATAACAAAATGGCGTTGCTACAACGTTTCTTCAACATTATGTAAACGTTTGAAAAAAATTTATTTTGTAGAGACCCGAGAAAGAAACCATAATGTTACCTTGTAACATTTTAAACACACACACTTGTACCGTTACATTAACAAAAAGTGGATAATAAATACTAGAAAAATATCAGAATGAGTATTCATTATTTAAATAATTAGAATAAGCACACGTAGAAAATTTTGTAGACTCTAAAGTGCACGCATAGTTAACTTGTAATGTTGCAAATACATTACCCTGCAACGTGACAGCTACTCCACAGAAAAGGAATAATAATTTCCAGGAAGATATTGTAACATTCATTCATTAGCTATTCTCAATTAAACGTAACGTTAAGATAACTTTAAGGATGAGCTGTCATTTTACCGTTTAGGAAAATAGTTGACTGCAACGTTACAAGGTGGTGGATATCTACTAACCGCCCCATGCGGTCAGATGTAGCACAAGGCCGACTTTAATGTGGGGTATCCGAGCCCATAGGGTCGGCCAAAAATATCCTGTTGTAGCTGTTTCCCGAGACTAAAATCTGCCCTTCGACATAGCCTTATATGAGGATCCTCTCTGCCCTGCGGCAGAGAGGATCACCAGGACAGCTGGAGACGAATATCCAACTGCACATCTGACTGCGATGTCACATTAACGACACCAAAATGTCACATATCTTCCATCGTAAATATTTACAATACAATATTTACGTGACAATATCGTTCTTTGTTCGCTGGGTTCCACTCAAGGAATATGTGTCACTAATCTGTTTAGATTGGTTCAGATCGCGTATCAGGCAATTATTTACATGTGAACGAAGCAACTTCAGTTAGAATTTGGATTTTGTCGCTTCCCCTCTTTCCCGCCGATAACCGTTACACTAGCCGCTTTTCCACAAACTCTGAAATGAAATATTTGCGGCTTGTTTAGACCTGTTGGCTTTGTACATCTATCAAACCTTAGAGAACGAAGTCAAAGGTCATGAAGCAGGCAAAACTGGACAGGTTAGCTTTGAATATTAATTCATCATGTAGATCAGTAAGCCTTTAATATTGGAGTAAGGTGCTATCTTTGTTAATATCAGCTGTTTGAGGCCAAACAACAAAAAAGAACTGTAGTTTTTGACCGTTTCTTTTGAAACTGATATTTTCAGAAAATCACCTTAGCTTTACCACGCCGCATTTCACCATCATTACGCCAACCCACATAGTAGGTTTTATAGCTTCAAATCTTTTCTTTGAGGATTAAGCGATTTATTTTTATAAGCATCTTACGATTTTATCAGTTTTTAGTTTGCTTAATGCTTGCGCCAAGTTGTTCAAATGTTTTCATATTTTTTCCGCTTTGTACTAATAAATAGATAAGAAAAAGTTTTCAACATAACAAAACGAGTAAAATTGGTAGATAGGTTTTCCCTTCTCCCGCCGATAACCGTTGCACTAGCGGTGCATCCCCATCTCTGAAATGAAACACTCACACCGACCTTACTAGATGTTTGAAAACGTTTATTTTGTGAAAACCTGACAAAGTTCTCGAAACGTTACCTTGTAATTAATCGAGTGATTTGTGTTTTACGGCTTATCAACCCTTTGTGGGATTTTTATCGCCAAAACGTATGTGTATTTTAACGAAAATTCTTTTTTCTTTTTTAAGTGATGATTTCTTTAACAAGGTAAAGGTTATATTATTTAACCCATAGCTGGAGTGCGAGGAGATGGGTTCATTCCTTTTCCTAAGGAGGATATGCTTGTATGTGAATGTATCGAACCTGACTGCAATTCAAACACGACTTTCTTGTAACGTTTAGTCAGTCAGTTATGCACCATGCGTGATACATGGTAAGGCGATCATGTATCTTTTGATACATGACTGATGTGGCAGATTTTTTCCCGCAATAGGTTGCCATTTCTTTCTACGGTAGACCAGTTGCCATCCAAGTCTATAGAACCCAGTCTGTCCTGATATTTACCCTTAGCTGGGGGAGAAGAGGAGGATTCATACCTATATTATCACGTAAGTGAAAATAATGGATTTGGCTGGAATTCGAACTCCGATTCCTTACTCCGAGCCGCTATCCATTACTACACCGTTCCTCCTTGTAACGTTACAGTAATAAATATTAAATTTCAAGAAATTATTAGAAAACGTACTTTCTTCATCTAAATCAGTGACACTCAAAATATAAAAAAAAAAAATTCAAAATTTATAAATATTAGGTTGGTGCAAAAATAATGACGTAATAATGTCGTTTTTTGACGTATTTTGTAAAGTCAAAAAACGACATTATTACGTCATTATTTTTGCACCAACCTAATATTTATTTCTTAAATAAAGAAAAGGTGTTTTGATGTTATTTGACCAGTGTCGACCTTTTCGGTTTGGCACTTCATAATATTTCCTAACCGGAACAATTCCACCTTTATTTTTTAATTTTAAAATGATGATCATCCTGTACAAGGTCCAAAAGCCATTCGGTATAGGGGGTTACAGAATAAGATATACAGTTTATGGGGATATTTGGTTATCTCTAGATTGATCAGGTTACGATTCTAGTCATCAAGGGAGCATGTTAAGAGTTGATTTCACAAGAAGTGGTTCGTTGGAAAAAGTTACAAACATCTTACATCTCACCAATGGAATACGAAGGGAATTAGTGTGATGCTCTACAATATGCGCAATATGGCGGATCTTAACTATGAAGGTTAGAACTAGAGAAACTAAACTCCGAGTTTCATGCTATACGATTTTATGTTTAATCCTCGTCTTACTGTATTAGTCCGGTTCTATTTTTCTTAAAACAACATATTGTTCGGATTTTTTTCGAATGCCATATCTGCTCAGTCTTCTCAAATACGGGTATCCACTAAAAATAATATTTGAAGTAATAAACATTGACTCTCTTCCTCGCTCTCTCTCACTATATATATATATATATATGTGTGTGTGTGTGGTAATAATATAATAAAATAAAATAATTTACTTAACTTGAACTCCGAGTTTCATGGTATATTATTTTATGTCCAATCTTCGACTTATGTTTTAGTGAATCGGAAATAGACCATTTATAGATATAAATGGTGTAGACACAGGAATCATCGCTGCGTGGTGACTGTCAGTTTCACGTGTCAAAGCGATCTTCAGATCAACATATGCACATACTCATGTATAACATACGTTGCTGTAGATTACAAGATTATATAACAAAGAGTCGACAGTTTAAGTTCCCGAATTATATTCTACTGTGACATTTACTTCTATTCTAAATCTGTTTCTATTCAGAGAATAGCGCTTCTTTGGCACGATTATAAAAAAAAAATGTGGTTTCATCATCGACAAAGATGCATAGCTCCAAGGAGATTGCTGGTTAGTGATAGTTAACGAGTTCGTCTGATAAGCTATTGCGCTTAAGTTCTATCGAATATGCTAGAGTATCTTCTGTCAAACTAGATTATGTATTGTAAATGTACATGTTTTAAATCAAGCCATGTGATAAAGCCACTCAGATAGAAGGCGTTACTGGAAGTGAAAGGGACTTAGAAGCTTTAAGAAAGAAACTGGAAACCCAATCTTAAATAGGAAACAAGGGATAAACCTCTACTTCTGTCCGAGGAGAGTGAACCAGACAAAATTTATAAATATATTTTTCACGCATAATAAATAAATACAACTAAGCTGCGGTATATGATTGAAAAGGTGTAGAAAACTAAAATACATTGATATAAATAACAGAAAACTAATAAATGTGGACGATGTGATAAAGATCTTGCCTTTGACACTTAGATGGAAACACATCGGTACGACCAGGGGAATTGCATACTGAAAAAAAAATCGTTCATGCCCAGTTATAAAGACTACCAACTTTTATTAGGTACATACTAGTATCTAACTTCAACATTTCGAATTATTGACTTCTTTTATGAACTTAAACACTGATCGATGGGTCAGCTGAGCAAATACGCAGCTATTTCTGTGACAGATTAGAATATTGCTAGCGATTATTAAAGTTTAATAAGTTTAGCTTAATATCAGAGAAAATCGAAGAGGAATGCAGACTGGAAAAATGTCTCCAAGTAAGTAGAAGCTGACTGCCATGAAATACTAACTTTCTTAACTTGCTCGAAATATTAGCCATTCTCTTCAACAAGAAAACTAAATTGATTATGATGATAGGAAAAGCGTTTCACTCGTGACTAAGCTTAGTAAATATTAAAAGCGTGCAAAACAATAGTGCTAGAAACAATTGGAAGGATGTAAAGTGAAAACAAAAATTATCGGTGTTATGATGGCGATAGGTGGAAAAATCAGGGGAAAAATCCGAAAGTCTATTCACAGCAGTTGTAACCAATACCGGGCTAAAAAGAAAATAAAACACGGACGAAAAATGTGTCTGAATCTAACAAAAAGAAAGAAAAACAAAACTTCTTCAATGATTCTAATAACAGCAGGAAACAAACTCGAGTAAATTCTAATTAACTTCACATACAAGAATATTTGTGTTTGAAAGTTTTCGGGTTAAGTCTTTTCAACGAGTCTGAAATAAACGTCTATACGCTTAGTTGTCACACGTCTGCGCATGTCAGTGGAATTGCAATGGAAAATAGCTGTGCATTGGTTAGAAAATTAATATGGTTGCCGTTTGAAGCTTTTCACTCCAAATGCAAGTGGATAATTAGACGCGTGTGAACCTAAATGTGTGCAAGCGTGCACGTGCAGACGTCTACGTAGGCGAGAAGGAACGCACACACGTGTGCGCGGGCGTGAATGCGTAGTAAATTAAAGCAGCCTCATTTTACAAATTACGTATTCATTGGAAGACACTTTTATTACAAGAATGGCGAAAAATTCCCAAAACGAATGCAGTGTTAATTATTATACCTTCTACATTGAATTTGAAAAGACTTGCAGATTATTCTAGAGAACAATTTCCCTCCCTTTTTAGATCAGTCGTTCTAGTTAGGTCTGTTTGTATAGCTCATTTTGACATTATGTATGTACGTTTGTATGTATTTTTTCTTTTTTTTTGTTGTTGTTGTGAATATTCATCTATCTATCTATCTATCTATCTATCTATCTATCTATCTATCTATCTATCTATCTATCTATCTATCTATCTATCTAACAGGTCATTTCTCTCTAAGATACATTGTTATATATGTAAACTAATTATACATCCAAATACATTTTAAAATATTTTTAAAGGATGGCAGCTCCTTTTTATTTATATTTTTCTGTTTTTCTGAAAGATAAAAAATAATATAACAGAGTAAAAAAAAAAGAATGACCGACATCTTTCTTGTGAGTGAATTTCATTATTATATCGACGCTCAGTGCATTAATGACGAGAACGGATTTTTAAACAGCGAATTTACTTATTTCTCGATTTTTGCATTATTTAGCATTTCATATCTGCACTGCCTTTATTACAGATCAACCTTCCTAATAGCATCACTGTATTTGACGCCATACAAGATGCCTAGCCTTATTAGATGCTCCCTCGTTTTATCACAGATTATTCACGAAGAGCTTTCAATCCATTTAAGCATATAATACATATGCTACATTTTAAAAATTATAAATGAGTTTAAGCTACTCTAAAAAACAAACACGTTACTGCATGTAAACAAAAACCAGCATGCGATGCAGCTAAACTTAACGCAATTGTGAAAATAACATACATAATTACATTAATAAAATATTCAATCGAAAAATATAAGAAAAACATTTTATAACAAACAAATACCCAACCCCGTAGAGTAGATAATGAGACAAAACAAATATTTACTATTACAGGTGTTTCTTTTCAGTTACATCTTTTTTTTCTGTAGTTTCTATTTAGTTAATGAAAGAAATGTTTTGATGTATATTTAGGTAGGATGGATCAGTTGGTATCGCCAATACTGTTTTTATGATAACCGTAATAATAATAATAATAATAATAATAATAATAATAATAATAATATAATTTATATCTCTTTTATGGGGTTGGAGCTATTGATTGGACCCTAGATAATCTTCCCAGAAAAAACGATGACTATGTACAGAATCGCGCACCTTCAGGCAGGTGCGTAAAGATTTTATTGAAAAGAAATAGAAGGTGGAAAGGGTCGGTTTTTGTATTAAGGAAATGGTACAGACAGGAAAAAGGGTAGTTTGCGTCGTTATATTGAAAATTCGTGATGAGGGTCAAAAGTTTTAATGTTGGAAACGCTGTTGCCGGGGAAAATACAAAAACAGCCTTTGCTATGAAAAGGAAAAGAAAACTCACTGATAAGAAAGTTCATGCAGTTTTCAAATGAAACAGATGAAAGACAAAGAGACGAGAGGGCAACATGGATGGGGGTAAGAAGATCTTATTTGAAGAATGAAACTGGGGGATTATTAATGTCAGCGCAAGACTAGACATTGCAGAAAACTGGATAACGGTAAACGTCAATAAGGTCAGCACTTCAAACATTTCCAAATAACATTCCGATATCTGCATTGTTTTTCCATGGTATCGTACAAGACTCCAATGTTCCAGCGTGTGAATGTAAACACGTTGGGAGACATATAGTCCTCCAACATGTTTACATAACATCCACTGGCTGTCATGCATCAGAATGCAATGGTATAGCTCAGTATTACAAATGGAGGCAAGAGAAAATTCCTGGCGTTTATCATTAGAAGTTGTGCAAAAGTAAGTCTTTGAATGCAGTGAAAAGTATTATATGCAGGATTAAATTTATACTACAATGAACCAGATATAGTTATGCTGGACAAATAGAAAACAAATTCTATTTAATAGAAATCAACTGTAAATTTGGCACAAGAACTAAAAGCAAATAGGAATATACACTCTAATCTACTCTACAAAGATTTAAAATATGAAATTTCATAAGTTTGGGAAAGACTAACAAAAAAAAAAAAAGCATTTACAGTACAAACGTTTATTGAAGCACTGCGGTGTTGTCTAAAAAACGTGCAAAAATCTAACAAATATAGAAAAGTGGTGTGGAAATAGAACCATTAAAAATGCCTATATCCATTGAATTACTGCCACGTCATTAGCTAATAAGAAATTTGCATAAAAGAGTATTTTTCACCTGTGCTCAATTAAGTGGCCATCGTGTGTTTGTGTGTGTGTGTGTGTGTGTGTGTGTCCAGATTCAATGAATCATTTAATTGTGTTGGCATTATTTAAAAACATTATCTTCCAGCCCGGAACAGCAAAGGCCCTGAGAAATAATGGCTCCAACCTATAGACGAAAAAAACAAACAAACAAAAAAACAAAAAACAAAACAAAAAAAAACAAAAACAACTAAGTGTCTAATTTTCTAAAGTCACGAGAATAATAAATAATAAACTTACACGCAATTAACATCATATGCAGTGAGGAAGTGAGGAAATAATAATAATAATAATAATAATAATAATAATAATAATAATAATAATAATAATAAGGACCTTGAAATAGAGGTCTCGAAAATGTGGCATATGGGAACATCAACAATCCCTGTTGTAGTTGGAGCCCTAGGACTGGTTGGAAAAGACTGCAGTAGACAAATTGCAGGGATTCCTGGAAGCCCATGCCTCAAGGAGATACAAAAAATTGTTCTGACAAGTACAGCCCACACTTTACGAAGGGCTCTATGTAATTTTTTTTTTTTTTTTTTTTTTTTGTCAGTGAAAAGTGTCATGATGCCATTTCTAACCTTAGGTCCCTGGGTGGGACCCGGAAAGAAATGTGTAAACGCCAGAAAGAAAATAAAATAAAAATAATAATAAATAATAATAATAATAATAATAATAATAATAATAATAATAATAATGATAATAATAATGATAATGATAATAATAATAATGATAATAAACGCTCTGAAGGTACACTATCCATGGCTTCTGGTCTTAATTAGTTAGGTGCTGGGTATTAACATGTACATATTTTGTTTGAATGAAGACCCACATTACCACAGATTCGCTGGTCAGTTGACTGGCCTTCACAGGTAGCTTATGTCGCCGAATGGCTTATTCACTGCGCATCACTGTTCATTCATGGAGTTGTGTGGCAAGTATCACGGCTGGATATAGAAGGAATTGTTGTTTAAATTGCAAACGATTGGTTCGACAATAAAATTTGGAAGTCATATCTAGATAGAAGAGAGAGCACCTTCAATCGGAGACCATCTAAGCCGACTAGGTTATTCAATTGAAGGGTATTTCTCACTGAGCGCAATCCTGGTAGTCCTAAAACATAGTGAATTGCCAAATATCATACTAGTCGGTACTTCTCAAATCTTGCGTAGGTTTCTCTCTATAAAATGAACACAATTACATTATTTTATTCTCCTATCTGTGTGCATCATAGATCTGGCTATGACGATAATCTACATCCGGCAGCAAGGTTTCTGATTAGAATATTGGGGGTTTTAAAGAGCGTGGACCCACCTCTTAATTTCTGTTTTTCCCAGGTCTACCTAGATCCGGTGTGGTAGCACTTGTTAGGGTCCCAGCAATGGGCAAATAGTGAACACACAAATAAAAGTAAAACTCTATGAAAGTATAAAAATATATTTTTATAGTAAAAGTACTAGCAATACTTTTTATATAAAAAAAATTATCGACAGAATATATTTATAGTAAAAGTACCAATAATACCAATTTATAGTAAAATTTCCAATAATACGTAATCATAGTAAAAATTACCAACAATGCATTTTTAAAGCAAAATGACTAGCAATACATTTTATAGTAAAATTACCAAATATATATTTAACATAAAATGTATTATATATAACGCAATATATTTTATCTGTAGTTGAAGGCATACATTTGTGTTCAAAATACATTTAGTTGAAGCTATGATATAGTGTTCCAGATATTTAGGTTTCGGCATAAAATAACCCATAGAGTTGGATATGCCTTTAAACAAATTCAACCAACCAACGAACTGTGTGCATCATATGATACAAAAACTTGTATCTTAAACTGCCTCTGGCTGAGACTTGATGGCAACACCCCTGAAACAAAGCAAAGGTAAAAAATAAGAAAAACAACGGCAATAATGACAATAATAACAACAATTATTAAGGAAGTTAAAGATCATTAAGATAATGGTATATAATTTTGATAATTTCAAATTTATAACTTTGAGAAGTTTAAAAATTTTATTCAGACAGTCAAATTTACTCTTGGAGAAGTTGTTATCCCAACGTTTCGCATAACATACAATTTTTCATTTATGTCTTTTCCTTAAGAAATGTAAGAATGTTTCTTTAGAAAAATAATAATTCAGTGATCAATTTTATGTCGCCATTTTCACAAGTACTTATTGTTTTTATTTATTTAATCAGTTCAAATGTGCACACAACTAAGCGTTGATATATATATATATATATATATATATATATATATATATATATATATATATATATATATATATATATATATATATTTGTAATGACTGTAAACACGAAGTCGTTAAATGATTAGATAAATGCTATTGGAAATCCGTAAATATCTAGTCATATTACTGCAACTCTATGTGAAATTTCGCATGTATAATGTTCGGCCTATTATTATTCACCCCTGAATTAAGTGCATTGACAATGAAAGAGATTGTATTATAAAACAAATATTTGTTGTGCCAAATTAATTCTGTGTTCATCATTCGGTTATAGACATGATAATATTTTAATCTCTCTCTCTCTCTCTCTCTCTCTCTCTCTATCTATCTATCTATATATATATATATATATATATATATATATATATAAAGGTAGCGGGGTAGGGTTCATAGTGAGATGAGCATTTGAAACTTTCTTTGCTGTAAGGTCTCTTGCGGCTGAGCGGTTACGCACGCTGAACTTAAAGTTGATATACCTATTATTTTTAATGATGTTCATCCCGAACAAATTCCACTCGTAGTGTGTCGGTTCCACAACGCAGTGTTTCGTGGGAAGAATCTGCTCGCGTGGAACATTCATCTCAACAACGGAATCCGCAAGTGGCATGGTAAGTCATTGCTTTGAAGGCTAGAACTAGTGGAACTTAGGAATGTTGTTTGTCTGAACATTTTCCATGGAAATAGCAATAGAATAAAGAGGGAGGGAGGGAGAGAGAGAGATAGAGAGTGAGAGAGAGCGACGCTTCCTCGATGAGAAAGCGATTGCAGGGTGCAAAATAATTCGGCAGTCACAAGGATTTGGAGAGGCTTTTGGACTCTAACGAGATTAGAAAATAAAGACTGGGGAGCTCTTGTCCATATATGGCAGCAGTCCTTCGGTTTCGTCCTGATCTGACTCTTGTAAACGTGGAGGATATAAGGAATCAGGTATTTAATGGAGCGCTACAAGGAACCGACTATTTTTCCAGCAACTTTAGCAATGAGTCGTATTTTCGAGTTCCACTTGTGGTCTAGGTTGTTTTTAAGTCCCAATGGTTGCCCAAAGCATGGAGCCACGCTGAGGAAACACCCCTTTCATCGGGATTGGTGAGAGTTCATGGTTAACTCAGTGTTGATGGAACGTCACTAGTTTAGTTTTTTGAGACATTGAATGTGAGTAGGTATTTTTTTCCATCTGAGCTGTTATGATTAAGTTCAAGGAGAGATCCTTCGGATAAAAGGAATGAGAGTAGATTCTTGTTGAGATATAAATTTATTAAAATAAGACTTTCGAATGCAGAGACATTGTAAAAAAAAAATAAAGATTAGGAAATACATCTGGTTATAAAATGTTCATGAATATAGAATAAAACTGTATACGTAAAAATCATAATGGTATTGATGAACTTAGTCTGATATGAAAATATTAGTTTGGTGCAAAAATAATGACGTAAGAATGTCGTTTTTTGATGTATTTTTTAACGTTAAAAACGACATTATTACGTCATTATTTTTGCACCAACCTAATAAAAGTAATGATATTGATAATGAGGATGGAATTGATAGAATTTCAGAACAGTCAATATAAAACCCTGATTTCTTTTTGGCAGTTTAACAAACAGGAAAAGTTAATGTCATTTGATTTAATCACTTGAAAAACAAATTTCAAATTTATATGCATTTCTTATTACTGTAAATGCTATTGTAGTGCGAACACATTTGCAGCTTGACTGTCCTGTTTATTCACAACGAATGAAATTATAAGCTACTTGCCTTCATTATCGAAAGGTTTATTAAAAATAAGCCTCTTGGTAGGAACCAAACTTCCGTTCCTTTTTACCGTTTCTTCCACGTTTTAGCAGGATCAGTTACAATTCCACTTTTTAAAAGAGATGTTTATATCTCACTGGGATTTTTCGCAGTCTGTGTCTCTTAAAACAGGGACGTCTACTCAAACTGATGTAGCCATTAAATATAATATTTACATTAATGTCGGATTTAAAAAAAACAAAACAACTATTAATAGATTAAAAAATAGATAAATATATAGATTTGAACATATGAAAGTGGAAAAGAGAGTGGGTCATATATTTCAGTTTATGGTGTGCATGTAGCCGTGAAGGTGATGATTTATCCCCCCCCCCATTTTTTAACAAGCCAGTCGCTAATTTATCGCTATTTCCATGGAAAATGTTCTGACGAGCAACATTTCCTAGTTCTTTCTTGGGATTAGAGGCCTGCTTGATAGGGCTTCCCTTCTCGTGATCTTCACTTCCTTATCATTCCTTAGGCAAACCCTCCTGATTCTTTTATGTTTAAGCTTGGAAATAATACAAATCTATTTGTTATTCTGCTTTTACAATTAAATACATGGTAGATGGTACCCAGCTATTGTGCATATACATACTGGTGTGGACATAATTACGAGAGGCGTTATAAGTGTGTTCTATGTTGTAGTATTGTTGAAGTTATATATTGGAATACAGATTGATTTCTTTAAGAAATTATAGTATATTATATCGATTAATGTCATGAAAGAGTTCTTTCATGTTGATTAGTTGTTTGGTTGTGTAATGACAAAAGTACGCAGGTGTAGGTTTTAGAAAGCTTTATTTAACGGAGAATACAAGGTTCGGGTATAGTTTTCTTTTATAGTCCCAGTAAACAGAAAAAACTCTTTCAAAGAGGAGAGTAACAAAACAAGGGTAGACCACTCTTGATTATTCATAACAGGATGTATTTTAAATGGATATGTGTGAAGTCACTACACCTTTTTTTGTATGTGCATATTGTTGATAATATATATATATATATATATATATATATATATATATATATATATATATGACGAAATGGACAAAGTCCGACAATTTATTTATTAAAGACATTTCTTTTTTTATGTTTAACATTCTTTTTATAGATACAAGTATTTAATATATATATATATATATATATATATATATATATATATATATATATATATATATATATATATATGCATATATATGCATGCATGTGTGTGTGTATGTAAATGTTTCACATGTATTTTTCTATAAAAATGTATTTTTATAATTTCATAGTGTTTTGTTTTGTGGTTCGCACTTTGTCCATAGCTGGGATTCTAACAGGGTCAAAAACCTCGGATCAGAGTAGCCCATGGAACAACAGGAATGAAAAAGGTGTTTCACTCGAAACCCCTAATCTCAAGATTAAAGGACTTGTTGCCGGATATCGTCATACTCAGGACTCCTGCGTGAAAATAACAACGGTTAATATTTTCTGAATGAGCAGACACTAAATATCAAATGCATACAGCATATTAAAAATTAAAGAAGAATGTATAACTTCAAAACCGAGTAAAAAGAAATGTATTAAATTCGGACGATTCCAGTAAGTAAAATTAATAAATAAACATGATAGACGGTGGAGCGCAGAGCTAAATTGAAAATGTACATGTCCGAATCTACGAACAAGAGATTTAATTGGGATACGACGTTATAGAAGCATTGAACAATACCTTTCGTAGAAC
Source organism: Acanthosepion lycidas (assembly GCA_963932145.1). NCBI lineage: Eukaryota > Metazoa > Mollusca > Cephalopoda > Sepiida > Sepiidae > Acanthosepion > Acanthosepion lycidas. The sequence continues at coordinate 75,601,943 of OZ010577.1, forward strand.
TGACAAAGAGGCAATCGGCATTTCTCCTACCGGTTACGTACCTACGTCGAAATAGATCCTTTCATCCTGGAATTGTTTGAATCCACTGGGGAGATCGGCTTGCGGAAACACGATAAGGAAGTGAAGATCACGAGAAGGGAAGCCCTATCAAGCAGGCCTCTAATCCCAAGAAAGATGCGGAGGTGAATAAAGGCGAGATTGGGAAGGCTACGTGCCATTCATTGTGGCTATCCACTGACAGGGAGCTGGTAAGAATAATTGAGAAATAATGGGAAACAAGGCGTAAGGCAAGTAATTATACGCATATCAGATTCCTATCTTGCTTTTGGGAAAAATGTAGGAGTACCACGGATTTAAGTAGTTCGATCTAATCAACTCGTATACATACTTGGTCTGATCTTATTATGTAAGTCAATGTTTTCAAAATAGAATTTCTGCAAACCAATATTATTGGTAAAATGTTCCTGGAATCATTATATTTACACAATAAATTATGCCCCTGGAATTTAAGTATATACTATCAATTTATACAATAATTTATTTGCGTGTGGGAGATTTTATTATTCAACTTGGTAGTAGTTCTTTTTCTATATATTATGCTCCCTCGAGACGTGGGCGACCATGGCTCTCCACAATTTCCTGTAACTGTTGGTAAATGTTGTCTTTTCGATATTATTCCTAAACCCTCTTCTGCCACAAACTCGTTAGGTAAGTTTTGCGTTGTTTTCCTCTATACCCCGTACATTCAATATATCATGTGAGTAGCAAGTTTTCCATGTCTTCTTTCCGCATTATACGGCCGAGAAATTTAAACTGTTTCTTTCTAGTGTGAGGTATAAGAGTGCTTTTTATTTCAGTTTTTTCTAAAACTTCGTCATCGCTCGTGTTCAGCCCTTGGTATTCTCAGCATCATTTTGCATACCTATGTTTCTGTTGTGTCTCGTATTCAACTGTAAGAACATTGTCCAGGATTCAATACCGTCTATGATGACTAATTTTAGGAAAGAGTTCAGTACACTTTTCTTTGTTTCTATCTAAATTTACTTGTTTCTTAATACTTTGCTTAGCTTCTGGAAGGCAACTTTCGCTATCACAATGCGCACACGTATTTCGGCGTCACACTCTCTAACATATGTTAAACCACTTCCCAGATATTTAAATGGCTGTACTTATTTTCAATTATGCCTGTTTGATTATAGGCTGTCTTATCCATGGTGTAGACGCGTGCTCAAAGCACATCTGTGTTTTTTCAACGCCTGTAAAAACAAACTGTGATTTATACTGCAAATTCGGAACTTTGTTACAGTTTCTGTCAGAGAGAGCTTAATCTGGCATAATCACCTGTTTGAACAAGGCCAGTGCACTCAAAACCTCGGTCACGATGACTTTCGACTTCATTCTAGCACAATCCCTGACAGCTTTAGAATAGATTTATCTATTCATTTTCACTTACAAGGCTTACGTCAATCCGTGGTATATCTTTATGAATTTGTCAACAGGCCAACTCTTTGTCAACTCTGAATAAATTGACCATTGTGAGATTCGAACGCGGTTCTCATAGCCGGAACGCGAATCGCATTCCCACGCTATCATTGTAAATTAATGTATACATTTTTATATATAAACAGTCGATTTCACTGTATGTATATTATTAGTACAGAAAGCAGGTTAAGGAGCCAATTCAATATGGCACTTCTGATCCATTAATTTTTCAATTCACATATCTCTTCAGCTTTTTCGATATGAAGAAACAATTATGAAATACAAATTATATGTTAATTAAATGATTAATAGGATATACTAGTTTAGTGTTTATTAGTACAAATGATATAGGTGCAAATATTAATGTCTGATATTGTAACGTACTTAAAAGAATTTTGTAGCAATAACGCACCCAAAGTGATATTATTTAAAATTATCCTTGCAGGTTAGAACTATTCAGAAATATCTGGAAGAGGATTACAGTTCCATAGATGACAGTTGCAATAAAGACTTAAAGTATTTCGAGAGGGACATCCAAGTTCTTTGATGTTGAAAGATTTTTAGATGCATGACTCCTGATCTAAGCGATATTATCCTTGGTTTGATTGGTAACCATATCATTGAGGCGTAATTGTTTAACGTGCTTTGATCGTATGTAATTGTTCATGGTTAATAAAAATCAATTAATTCTTGATCAGTCATTAATTTCAATTTCTATATCCCTAAATTTACATATCAATAAAATTCTTTCATCTTTCATCATCACCTGGTCGAAGGTTTTCAACGCTTTCACATTGTGCTACCTTTTATATCAACTGGCGTTTTCGCTTGACACCACTAAAGATATTCATATTTTCGTCTGCCATCTGATAGAGCCTGCCAGAGGTGGTTGCTCATACAGGGTAAGATGAGTAAATTGCCACCATTTTATATTTTTTCATTTCGCGCATGCTCATTTTTTATTTTTGAATTTGTCGACTGCATAGTATAGTAGGGTCATTTGGGCACTGTCTGTAAGAAAAAGAGCGCCATGACGCATTTCAATCCGCCAGAAATTTGCAAACAACATACGGTACTGCTTGACATTCACACCGTAATCTTCAATATGAACATTTCAGTGTGTGTTGGGTGTCAATTTGAGGACAGTGCAGAGGATTCAGAAAAAAAAAATAGATGAATCTAATGATGATTACTAAAGTACGGCAGTTCAGAAACTCACTCTGATTGTTATAATAAGAAAAGAACTCCAGAATTTGTTGGCGAGGGCCTCAGACTCAACATGGATGCCTAGACCAAGTGCCTTGAGTAGGTATTGCTGCCTTGGGTGAATAAGATTCTACGTCTGAGAACAGGAATCTGCACCATGCCAGACAAGCAGAAGAACCCAGTCATGGATATCAGACAATTTCTGGGCTCACATCGACCATTACATCTGGCCACCTAGCTCTCCAGTCTACAACCACCTTGATTATTATTTTTTTGGATGGAGTTGGAAAAGAGACCAACAAAACTCTTGTAACACCAAAGATGTACTGAAGGCAAGGATCATGATAGCAATCAGCAACTTAAAATATATATATAGGTAAATAGCAGGACAGACTGGGTTCTATAGCCTTGTACGGCAACCGGTCTAGGAGAAGGACAAATCTGAATTCAAAACCTGCGGAGGGTCGTTTGGAGACCTTTTGGCAGGTAGAACACCAGATTTTTGTATTCGGCCATGCAAAATGTGTGCATGGTTCTGCACAAAACTTCACCACTATAATCAGATCACATGTGCTGGTATCGGGCTGTCGTTTCCTAGGAACTGATATGCTTGACTCTCATACGTCGAATTCGTTATATATCGTTGAATTTATTAAGACATATATTTGTATGATGCTCATTGCGTAATAAAATTAGACGTCGCTAAAAGAAGGTACCAAAATGTTTAACTAGCTGACATATTGTCATATACAAGTGTATATCCTGAACATATTGGTTAATACCAATTTTATTTTGAATACAGTTACACGCTTAATAAAATGTTCTACATGTCATTATGCACGAACCTAACTTTACCTTCGTTGGTGTGGCAATAATAACTATGCATGATAATGTTGAAAAATAATGTAATTTGAATTAAACAGCATATTCAGATCAAACAGTTTTTGCACCCTCCATCCCTTTGATTTAAATTAAATTTAGGAATAACTCCTATCCAAAATATAGAAGTGCAAAGCCAGAAGTCGTAGGTAACATCAGCAATATGACTGGGTAATATTGAAAAGATTAAATATAACACAAACAGTTTCTCTTGCACTTTTCGGATTTTCTTTTGCAAGTGAAGGAAAAATATGTTCAACATTTTTAATATAGTTCTAAAATATTCTTAAATCTATGTAAGTGAAGTTAAACTATGGAGGACGCTAAATGATGTAATTTACTGCTTAATAAAGGAAAGTCAGTAAATCTTGTTATTGAGTTGTTAATTTCTTAATTTTTTATATTTATTTTAATGTCATTATTATTTATTTTTTTTATTTTAATTTGATAAATTATTTATGCAGTTCACCCAATCAGTACATATGCAGATGACACAATTTACACCCATCTTAATAATAAGTATGATCAGTCCTGAAAGGTCAATTTGGCAGCTGTCTTAGAAATGACCTATATTATGTTGTTAACTAGAGCAAGGAATGACTTATTAATTTTAACGCCTCCAAAAAGAAACTACTCTCTGTTAATCGTCCGAGAGAAGCATTTCTGCCTTCTATCAGCCTGGCTGCAGTTAACTTCCAGGTTGACCTTCTGGGGCTAACATGTTCCGCTGACATGAAGTGGAAAGATTTTATTAATTAAATTGCTAGGTCTGCCGCTAATAAAATTGGACAACTCTATCGTGCTAGATATTTTTTCTTGTCTGAATCTATCTTATATATTTGATATTCTTGATAAATTCCAAAAAAGAATTTGCAATGTTATTAGTACTGACCTGTCATCTCAACTTCAATCACTTTCACACCGATATTTGTCCGATGAATTTAAGTGCAGTATGAAATGGGAGGCAAGATCTCATCATTTTACTTTTGAAATGACTAGATATAGCCGTAAGTTCTATGCTGAAATTTTCTTTTTCCACACTTATAACTTGTGGAACGTTCTTCTGACTTCTTGCATTGTAGTCAATTTTATCTTCAAAAATCTTTGGTAAAAATGTTTTCTTTTTTCTTTATTCATATTTTATTTTAGCATATATATTTTATTTATATCTTTAATTTTGCAACATATGCATATATATATATATATATATATATATATATATATATATATATACACAAATATATATGATTTATCTTTTAGTCTTACTATATATATATACATATATATTTATATGTATACATAATAAGAGTGAAAGATAAAGGCTTAAAATAAACTTAGAAGGTTAAAATATAAAATAGACTGAAAGTTTAAGGCCAAAATTGACAGAATCATATTATAATATAGTATTATAACAATACCAAATCCGCTACTCAGAGTTTCCTGCAATGACAATCATCAGGCTACCCCCATATATATATATATATATATATATATATATATATATATATATATATACATTAAGAAATGGACAAAGTCCGACAATTTATCTATTAAAGACATTTTTTATGTTTAACGTTCTTTTTATAGATACAAGTATTTAAGTAAATGCTCTGTTTATAATAAACAGTATTAAATGTCCGACAAATTTTCATAGAAAAAGGACAAATATCAAAGGACGAATATTTTCTATGAAAATTTCTCGGACATTCAGGCTGGTAAATGTTATTTAATACTGTTTGTTATAAACAGAGCATTTACTTAAATACTTGTATCTATAAAAAGAACGTTAAACATAAAAATGTCTTTAATAAATAAATATATATATATATATATATATATATATATATATATATATATATATATATATATATATATATATATATATGTGTGTGTGTGTCTGTGTCTGTGTTTGTCTGTGTGTGGTGTGTGTGTGAGAGAGAGAGAGAGAGAAAGAGAGAGAGCGAGCATGTGTATAGCCATTGTTAAGAGACCATCATTTATTGGAATTATTAAATATTAGGTTGGTGCAAAAATAATGACGTAATAATGTCGTTTTTCGACGTTAAAACATAGGTCAAAAAACGACATTATTACTTCATTATTTTTGCACCAACCTAATATTTATTAATTGCGTAGTAAAACTCGAATATGTATATATAGAGAGATGCGCAGATATAGAGAAATGGTTCGTAGTACTTCTGTCCAAAACAAGCAATTCTTTGTTCAGTATTTACAAAGTTCTTCCTAGTTGTTGTCTGGGTATGAAAACAAGTTATGGTTAGTCAATAGCTATAGCTATAGATGGCGGCCATAAATTCATGTTTATAAAAGGCAGTATCATAAAACATTGCCAACTCGTGATTCATGATAGCATAATTATGCCAGACTATAATAAATTTAGTAAAATGGCTACTCTTGACTCCGGTTAAAATTGTTTCCATCTTTACAGAAATATTTAACTAAATATATTCATTTCTCTGGAAGAATATGAAAAATCTCTAGCAGTCCTTTGCTGAAAAAAAGAAGGATGAAATTAAGAATTGTCTAAAAAATGCTGGAGTGGAATAAATTTAATAATGTTAATATCAAATATTCCAAAAAATTCTTATAAAGTGAACTAACATTTACGTTACTTAATAAATTGAATTTGTTGGCGACAGTTTAAGCTTTTGGTAAGAAATTGTCTGCACGCCTACGATGGAACCTAGAAGTCTTCAGGAGTTCTACATTGTTCGCGATGGAAAACTGGATATTCTAGAAAAGAATCTACAGAGCTTTAGTTAAAATTAATGGAAAAATATCTTTGATAAGTAACTACAAATAAAGATTTTGAAACTAAATATGAATAATTAGGTTGTGAGTTTTTACTGGTTCTTGTGTTTGCATTTTATAAATCGTTGAAAAGAATTAAGAAAATTTGACCAGTGCTTTGGAAGAAACTATAATAAAATGAGTATTTTTTCAAAAATTTAAAAGATATGTGTGTGTGTGTGTGAATGCGTTAATATATGGATTCAATTCGACAAAATGATTAAATTACAAACAAAGACGAAGAGTGAATATAAGATAAAATATAGTTTTATGTTATGCAATATTTACGGGTAGAAGTTTTCAATATCAGGTATAGGGCTTATGCAAATATATAAGTTAACACTGCAGTCATAGGTATAAACACTGCAGTCATATCCAGTGTTCAGCCTACATGTGTTTTTATACACATTTTCAATATGTATATGGGTACGAGGCCATGCGATCCGTGTTCGAATCTCACCATGGTTGATTTGTCAGGAAGGAGATTCTTGATGTTATCGGATTGAATCGAGGTCGATTCAAGAGTGAGGCATATTTGGAAAGTACCTTAAAACCATAGCACGATCTTACCCAAATCTTGTGAGAGAAATTTGGTAGACGGAACTGTTGGAGGCCGTCAATAGCTGTGCTAGCACGAAGCCGACGGTTTGAGCGCGCTGGTCTGTTCAAATTGTTGGTCACGATAGATAACATGCTCTCCCCTAGAAACTGTAACTATAGTCTCCTCAGCATACTTGCAGTATATGGTCTCTGTGGGTGTTAAACAAAGGATCGAACGTCTGAAAAAGGGATTGGCTAGCCGCCCTAGTAGACGGGTATCCTTGAATACAGGTGGTTAGATATTATATATATATATATTGTGTTTGTGTGTATTTAGGCAACATCTTTTCAGTCATACACGTTTCATTAAATAATATAGAAAAGTGTTGTCTATTTATTTTATGTAAATTTTTTTCGTAACGTCTGATAAGTTTAATAAGATTATCGTTGATCGTTTTACACTTGATCAAACTTATAAGACCAGAGACAAAAATTCTACGAAATTGTACGAAACGTGTACGAAAACATTCAATAACCAAATTTAATAATGAGTTCTACCTCCACCGGTTTTGATGACTTCAAAAATTCTTTGGGGTATTAGTAGAAATTAGTGTTTCCATTAGGCTGCGAGGAATATTGCTCCAGCTTCACGAAGTTAATTTTTTGTTGAATATTGTTTGCCATTTAGATAAACATCTCCAGCCATCCATCCCTAAACCTTTTCAATTGGGTTCAAGTTCGGTAAGCATGCAGGATGTCTCAAGAGATGGACCCCATTTTCTTGTAGAAAGGTCAGGGTCCGGCATGCAGCATGGATTGCAGTATTATCCTGTTGGAATAACCATCCATCCCCACACAAACGATGGACCTCCTTCACCAACGATGCTTTTTGTAGCATGCTAACATAACCAGTAGCTGTCTGACGGCCATGCACCACCTGGAGCTCCATGGTCCCTCTGTAAGAAAAGGCACTGCATACCATTAGGGACTACCCTAAAATTTCAGGAGGGATGCAGGAAGATCTCGATTGAATTTTTTCTTATCAGAAAACAGGACCTTCTTCCACTTCTCAATGTTCCATGTTTGGTATTAACGGCAGGTCACTTTGTGGCGTGGAAGCAGCAGAGGGACCTAATTTATTAAATGGATTAAATGGAAAGATGAAGTGGAATAGACGATTCCGTGTTTTTTGGATGGCTTCAGGTGAATAGCAGGTACAGTTTAGAATCTGTTGTCTTGTAGTGAATGTCATTTTCAATATTTATGACGTTTTATGATTAGAATGTCCAGGAATGGAAGTTGATCTTGACTGCATTCCATTGTGAATAGGGTATTGTTATTGATGCTGTGATTTTGGATATATATATATTAGGTTGGTGCAAAAGTAATGACGTAATAATGTCGTTTTTTGATGTATTTTTTAACGTCAAAAAACGACATTATTACGTCATTATTTTTGCACCAACCTAATATATATATATATATATATATATATATATAATTTAATGTAAACAGACAACTTAAGTGTCCATTGGTTATAATTTATTTCCCCAGGAAATTTATTTTTCCCTGGATGATCAGAACATACATACAAAGGTGAAAAAATGAATTTAAATTTACGTATATATTTTTAATTTTATACACTTTTGAGGGGTAGTATTAAGTTGATGTATGTTGATATAGAAGTGTTGCCTGATGAGCCAGGGAAAAAGAAATTATAACCAATGGACCCTTAAAGTTATCTGTTTTCATTGAATTAATCGCTCTGATTTAACATTGAGCTCTCTGGATTTCATCCTCCTTGGGATTATCCATACGGATTACCATGATTTTCATTTCTTAAATTCATATATATATATATATATATATATATATATATATATATATATATATATATATATATATATATGTAAGCAAATATATGGATATAGATCCGACAGTATGAAGAAAAATATACGGAAAAAACAAACAAAAATCCTCATTTTATGAATATGTCCTGAAGATGGTGTATTATACCGAAACGTCTGACGTTGACATTATATTGACATTAAAACAGCATAATTGCATATACGGATTTTTGTTTGTTTTTTCCGTATATTTTTCTTCATATATATATATATATATATATATATGCATGTATGTATATATATATATATATATATATATATATATATATATATATATATATATATATATATATATATATATATATATATATATATACATTTGAACATGTGTGTGTGCGGGTAGGATGAGTGAAACAGAAGTCTTCAGTTTTGTCTCGCTTTAAGCAGTTTTTATTAATGTATCAGGACGATATAAAATAATTCTGGCAATACATTCTTTGATGAATATTTTAAAATCTCCATGTTTACGTGAATTTAGATGACATTTTCCAACACCTTATTTGTAAATACTATTAAGACGTTACCACGCATTTTCTCCGTACTAATTTATACCAATCTATCTAGAATTTATATCGTAAATTATGAATCAGGTTGAAAATATAGTCACACATTTGTATATTTTGGGAATATTGAATGTTTGGTCTTATTTCTACTCTTTTAAACGTTGTATTTTTCTAGAAAACCACACGACTGTAGAGAAGCCAACTGCTTTTGTTCAGAGAAAATCGATGATGACGGAACCGACATCCAGATGATGAAAGCTACTTGAATATGTTTCAGATATTGCATTTGAAAAATCGTTGTCACATTTTTCTGATATATAGAATTCAGAAAAAAAATGGACATTTTATGACGCCATATTTACAGAAATAAATATTTCTAATGTAAATCAGAAACCGGATTCGACCAACTGATTTGCAGTGTTAGAGAGTAACTTGGTTTAGCTTTATTAAAAGTGAAGACTTTTGAAAATGATAGAAAAACAGGAGAAGAGAAAAAGGAGAGACACTACAGCAACCTTGGTTGTATGAAATGGTATAAAGTGCTGACATTTAGTGTGAAAAAAATCGGCCATGTTCGTAACTTGAATTTTGCTTCATGACTGAAGAATGCCTTTTGATTACTCGGGGAGAAAATTATCTTCACGCAAGAAGTCAAAGAAAGTGTCAAATTCAAAGACATTTATATCACGTACAAAAGAATTTTATAAACTTACATAATGAAATGTCGATATGTCAATTTTTTTAAGTATTCGCCACTTGTCATAGGTATGTTCACAGAAACACACATAAACCCACATACAGTCACATATAGTCATAAATATATGATTATATATTTCACTCAAATAGACTAAGCACAAATAGCAATTCTCTCGCAGTGGATTCTCGGGTTTGAAATACACGCCGCATTTGTGATTTTCTTGAGCATTCAGAATAACTTTGTCAAGAAGATATACTTTACATCAGTGTTCGAACCTGCATTACCCATTGTTAGAGAAATCAGCGTATGATTCAGCGTCCCATATGTTCAAACACTGCCGTAAAGCATATTTTGTCGAGTGGGCAGGTCAACAGACGTATATTTACACTGTTAAAAATAAATAAAATAACTTCATATATATATATATATATATATATATATATATGTATATATATATACATATATATATATATATATACATATACATATATACATATACATATACATACATATACATACATATATATATATATATATATATACATATACAGACATCGAAACACACACACACACGCACACACACACACACACACACATATATATATATATATATATATATATATATATATATATATATATGTGTACACACATCCAAACATATAGAAGTATACACACAAACACAGAGAAATATATATATATTTCTCTGTGTGAATGTATATATATATATATATATATATATATATATATATATATATATATATATATATATATATATATATATATATCTTACTTAATCCATTGAAGTAATAATATTTATTAAAAATAAATACATTAATTACTTGGAAATATAATATATATATATATATATATATATATATATATATATGTACTAGTACAAACAGGCAGACACATACATATATTTATATATATATATGTGTGTGTGTGTGTGTGTGTGTGTGTGAGAGAGAGAGAGAGAGAGAGTGTCTGCGTCTTATGACGTAAAAATGAGATTTATCAGATTCTCTTTCATTCTATTGACGTCACTTGGTTTCCATCGTTTTTTTTTTCCTGCAAATTCTCTTCAACACCTAAAATACGAATTATTGCCATTTCCTGAACATTCTCCGAAACATTCCATAGTAAAACGATTTCTCTGCAATATATAAGTTTGTATGAATGATCGCTAGGATCCCTTACGTGTCCTTTATTTAAGAGGGAACATTACTGCACATGACCTCTCTTGGCATTTTATGGTATCGGTAAAGTGGCATAAACGTGGTAGTTTTTATACTGTATGGCATATGGTCTAATAAAAGAAAAAATCATGCGATTGGTCCCTTCGTGTCTCGTGCATGTTTTATGAAATCTAGATTTACCTCCTCTCTCCGATTTTTGGTTTTTCTTGAAGCTAAAAGCAACATTGAAAGGGGAACAATACGGATTGTCGTTGTGGTTAAGGAGAACATGACCAATGATATAATAGCGATTCAGAGAGATAAATTTTCAGACAGTTTTGAAAAGTAATTATGCAACGCATGCATGGGTACTTAAAGGCGATTAATGGTGACGATGGACGACGTTGGATATTTTGGCATTAATACCTGACTTTTTGAATAAACCTCTGTTTATAATATAGTAAAAATATTTGAAATTAAATAAACCTACATCCTGGTAGGAGAACATCTCCACAGAGAATAAACGCTTAATGAAAAGCACTTTGCTAATATTAGGTTGGTGCAAAAATAATGACGTTATAATGTCGTTTTTTTGACGTAACGTCAACCTAATAGTATTACCCCGTAAGCTAGATAATAAATGTTCACTCACAACTATGACGTCCAGATGCGAAACACGAAAATATACAAAATCGCTAGAAGAAAAACCCCCCAAAACTCAGAAACATAAGGACTAAAAGAAAGATTAGTGCAAGGTATAAATTTAAGTTATAGTAAGGGATTAACATAGACCGGGCATTAAACCAATACAAGAGATATCATAGATATGTTTAAACGTGAAAAATAGTTTAATATATAGTACGAAGAAAGAACAACAGGTAGGCTGCTTAAATGTTGCCAAATAGATAGCAAACGCAGTAGTAAAAATGCAGACCGAAAATAGTGAAATGAGATAAAAATGTTTATTGGTAAGTCATGGTAACGTATAATATAAAGACTCTCGTCATCATCGAAGAATTGGGGACCAGTAAGTATCATGGTCCCTCTCAACAGCGCTCTGGGTTTGTCTCCTCTGACCGATATTATCAAAAAGTCAACAAATATGTAATATGCTCAATATCAGAGATACAGCGTATGTAACAAAAAGTATACAAATTTAATACGGTGTGATTGAAACTCGGATTTCATCGTTATAAATCTAAAGTTGTAGACACTTTGATATGCCTGCAACAATCTGATACAGAAAATGAAATACAACGGCTCTAAAACCAGACAGGTGGAAATGAGTGACATCAGACGACAGTGTGTGTCCAATACGGATGTGACCACGGTGATGTATACTAATTTTAATTTGATTGAAATGGACTTAGCGCATTTGAACAGCTATGATCGTGGCATACATTCTGTTCATGATCTCTGTGTCAATGCCACCGGCTACATCGAAGTGTAGTACATAGAGCTGTTAGACTTGGATCGATTGGGTGGCCCTTACGCCCAGACTCTGCTATTTTTATATTACTCGGCCGTAGCAAATTGTTAATTTTCACGATCATCTCACAGCAAATATGTTGCCTCCTAGGTCTCTGGATTCGTATACCCACCGGTATTATTTCTGGGGTATCGTCGAATGGTAAATCAACTAGTGAACTCAATATCAGATTCTTAGTGAAAGCCACTATTATAGAGGTGATCACCAATATCAACGAAATTGACTTAATACGGACATGCAAGGGGGCAAGGAGTGGTTTTATGTATTTATGTAGTAACATGTTTTATTATAAGATTGTTTCGCAACCTTTAAAATTCACGAATCACTAATATCAAAAGTGGATTTTCTCGGGTCCTCATTCGCAAAATTTTATTTGATAGTGTTATTTAAATTTAGTAGTTTGTTTTCCAAACTGTCGATCTCTGTTATGCAAAATATATTTTGGCAGATCCTAAGTATGCCAGATTATGTGAAGTAACTCTACGAGTGCAACTGGTATCATCAAACTTAATACTAACTAACGTATATTCGAGATGTCAGTGACTAAAAAATCACCAGCCTCTTTTTGGTGAAGACACCCAACAAGATTAAAGCCCTGTTAACTTGTAGGATCAACAGTCAGCTATCAGAATGGAATAGACTTGGCACTATAGCTATGGATGCAGCCAGCGGGTGGCATCACTGGACGGAGGGCTTCCTAAAATGGGGTGAACGGCTAGGGAGGAGGCTACCCATGACTGCATCTGTGGCCACGTGTCAGTGTCTAAGTTTAACCTTTAGTTTTTAGTTTCTCTGGGTTTCAACGCAGATTGTATGTAGTTAAATGGTCAGAGGCTCAGCTGCATACTGACCCTACAGCTACACACGGACATGGAGCTGAAGATAAAGTTGAGAATGATGGATTACTGTACCAAAAGTATATTGTTCACTTGCTACTACGTAATTTAACCGGTGACCCATATTATCTAATAATCGACTATAAAGCTCATTCAACTTGGATCTGTAAACGCGAAACTGTATGCATTAGATATACAAGGTGAACATTCATAAAAATGGCATAAATTTCAAAGAATATAATCCGCCAGTACAACTATGAAAAATACTTAATATGCTTGGCAGCATTTTAAATTTAAGCTGAATATTCTTGAATACAACACCATTATTTGCATATTGAGAAGTGTGCATAGTTTTGTAACATTATATATATATATATATATATATATATATATATATATATATATATATATATATATATATATGCAGGGTAGATGGAGAATTTGTAGTCTAAATTACGGAAAAATGAAAATATGACTGACGTCTCATTTTAACAGATCCAAAAAAACATTATCCAAAATTACTCAAATATATCTTGAAATACTAAAGAGTAAAATTTATTCAATTAAATCGCCATTGGCTTCAACCTCAGCCTACAAACAACTTCAGCATCTCTTGCAACTATTCTGGATGGTCTCTTTGTTTATGTTGGTGAATGATGGCATAATTCTTAGAGTCAGTTCATCTTTGGTGTTACAGTAAGTTTTGCTGGTCTTTAGCTTAATTGCACCCCACATATAATAATCAAGGTGGTTGCAGTCTGGGGAGTTAGGTGGCCAAATGTATAAGGTGATGTAGTCATAGAAATTGTCTGACAGCCATGATTGGGTACTCCTGCTGTTGCGAAATTTTGGGCGAAATGAATTGCGTCATTGTGCTATTTTTCTCACAGACGTATCCCACCTAAACTTACTATCGACAAAAATCAGAAACAAACAAAACTATAAAATGGTGACAATATACCCATCGTACCCGGCATAAGAATGTGCTCAAGCAAGAATCAGACTGTTGGTGTCCGGTGGTCACCTCAATTTTCACTTTTATACTTACATACGCTGTATCTCTGATATTGAGCATATAACATAAATATAGTATATCCTAAAAGAATATCTGTATTACGCGCGCACACACACACACACACACATATATATATATATATATATATATATATATTCGCGCATAGCCGTCTACTATGGCGGTTAGCCAATCCCTAATGCAGACGCTTGCTCAGGCGCATTTGTGTTTATTGAACGCCCACAGAACCCACCTGTGTTTTATACTGCAACTATGCTGAGTAGACTTTAGTTACAGTTTCTGGGATATATATATATATATATATATATATATATATATATATATATATATATATGAAGAAATATAGTCTTAAGGTGTGGTATATTTATGGAATAAAGTGCTCAATATCAGAGATAAAGCGTGTGTAAATATAAAAGTGAACATAGAAGTCAACACTTAGAGGCGACAGTCTGTTTCATGCTATATGCAACATATATGCTATATATATATATATATATATATATATATATATATATATATATATATATATATATATATATATATACATACATACATATGGTAGAAGCTCTCGTCGCGAATGACAAAGAAGCGTTCAGTAAAATAAAGAGGTGTTCAAATTCTATGGACGCGCACGTGTCATTCGAGGCGTGCAGTAATTTTGCAAACTTTTAGACAGATGGAACATATGGCTGAAGCATTTTTCTCGCATATATATATATATATATATATATATATATATATTGCTGCATGTTTCATTAAGTAATATAAGTGTTGTCTATTTATTTTATGTAAATTATTTTCATATCATCTGATAAGCTTAATAACATTATCAGTAAACGAAGAAAGAAATTCACAATATTGATACATATTTTTAATCCTATCTAAGCTTTCAGCTTACATAAGCCATTATCAAACATGCCAATTACATTAAAATACATTAAGTAATACACAGAGAAAACAGTGATGGTAGTCTGTTTCTGTTTACATGGAAGATTTCCGAGCAATGACAAATTCGTACATATAAGGCGCTGGAAGCGCAAATCTCCCCGCAGCTTATGACGTCACACATGACCACGCGAGAGTGAAAACGAGAAGTATTAAGTATGGGGACCCGTTGGTATAGACCAATGGCTTCTGTTACCAATCATAGGCATTTAAGAATATTTGTAGAGATTTCATAGTTTATTTTGTTCAGGTTAGGTTTCAATTGTTTTATGTATATAGCTTCAAGAATTTTTAGTTTTTGTTTATTGTTTTCCTGTTTAAGTATAGATGTGTTTTCAACAAGGATTTTCAGGAATTGTGTACGCGGCCAGGCATGTTGTTTTAAATGCCTAAAAATGTTAGCGTTATCATTCAAATGTAGTGTCAAGCGCCGTGAAAGTGAGTTTGTGGTGTGACCAAAATCAATACTATTTAATTCGTTGGAGATACAATCTCCCAAAGAGGACTTGAATTTGTAAACTATGTTGGATTTTTGCAAATCGCTAACCGGGGGAGAAGAATCATTGCGAATAACTGAGTTGGATATACTAGATTTGGTGTAGTATATGATTAACTTAATGTTTTTGCGAGGATCTGTTGTAGATATATTAGAATTTACTAATTTTTTAATATATTTTCATCTTGTTTATAATTAGTATGCATTTGATTACGATATAGGAGATTAATATTTTTGAGATGAGTAGAAGCAGTATTATGTACTATTTGCTTAGTATTGAGATTTCTAAGAAAGCATCTTACTTATTTATCAACTATATAGTTTGCAAAGCTATTATTAATAAGTGTTTGTTTTATATTCTTTAGTTCACTGTAAGAAATCTGTTTTGTGGACGAATTAGTTTTTGCACGATGTATTGGATTTTTTTTATAATTGCTATTTTGGAGTAATATGGGCATTTGCTCTTTTAGTTAAGTGTACATGAATTTATGCTGGTAGGTTTTTTGTATGGCGAAATAGTAAATTTGTTATTATTTGTGTTTATCAATATGTCAAGGTAGGGAAATTTATTAGTAGTATTGAGTTCATACGTGAATTTAAGGACATAATTATTTTGGAAACGTTATTTCATCTGTATCTTAGGTAGATGGATATATATATTTTTTAAATCTGTAAATATCTTATTTTCGAAGTTTGACATCTAGAAATTGCTAAATGTCGGACCCAGTACTGAACCCATGAAGACAACATCACGTTGTATATATATATTAATATTATGATCTAAGAAAGGGACTTCAGTGTTACAGGCTAATAGTAGTTTCCGTAATATATTAGGATTAATTTTAAGTGAGTCTAAAGATAAGTTACTGTATATATTTCTTATAATTACGTCAGTAGTTTCACTGACAAGGACATTGGTAAATAAGTTTTCAGCATCAAGTGAAACTATGATATATATATATGTATTCTTAAAAATTATTTACATACCATTCACACACCATCACCTGCAAAGGCACATTGTAGTGCCGGAACACGAAAGCTATTGTGTAGCGATTTTAACATGTTTTTGTTCTAATATCTAATAATAATAACATATTGCACTATTTGTATTGAGCGAAATTTTACTTCATCCGTTCTTTCTCTCAATGAAATATATATATATATATATATATATATATATATATATATATATATATATATATATATATGTGTGTGTGTGTGTGTGTGTGTGTGTATACATATATATGAATTTTAATTTAATCAAAATTAGAAAACAGATAACATTAAGGATCCATTGTATAAAATGTTTTTTAATTATATATATATATATATATATATATATATATATATATATATATATATGAAATTAAAAAAAAACACAATTTATATAAGGAATTAAATAGTAATGTTACCTCTTTTAATGGCGAAATCACTTCGCTAGCAGGACGTAATAAAACATTAACTTACTATAAATTCCTTAAAAAATAAGATCCTTATATTCGAATTGTTGTCAGATGGAAGACCCATGCAAATTACTTTCGACAATTTCAAATTGTCATCTTCTTATATATAGGCAAATACTAAGACGAAATATGCGTCGACCGGGAGATGTCTTTTTAAATTATATTATATATTGAAAGTTGAATATATATTTTGGAACGTGCGATGTCGCAGTGCAAGAGTTCTTGTTGAAATCTATCACGTGAGAATGATGTTTGAAAAGTTAGAAATTCACAAAAAGTTTCTTGTTATATGTATTTATCTGTTAAAGTTAAATGGAATTAGTATAATCTAATTAGTATAATCTAATTAGTAGTATAAACATGTTTGAATAGTTTTCCACAGAATTTAAGATTCCGGTTATTACTGTGCTGTGGATCTGATACCGTAAATATATTAGAATTTGGAGTTTATATTTCATATCATAAACAAACAATTTATACAAAGAATTAAATAGTAATGTGACTAATGTCTCTCTCTCTCTCTCACACACACACACACACAAACACGCACACACACACACACACACACACACACACACACACATATATATATATATATATATATATATATATATATATATATATATATATATACTAGCCGAGATTCCCGGCATTGCCCGGGTGTACATGGCTGCAATTGTATAACCGCACCCACCACCATTTTTCTACACTACCTGTTTTGAAATGCCTGTTTGCATTCACGCTTGTATGAATCATCGGCTGCTCTACTATGCTACTTCCTACTCATCTTTTTTACGGTATGTTCTTCGCAAGTGTTTGATTCCATCGACAAAACCTTCTTGTTCGAGTTTAAATTATTTTAATGTTTTAGATATTCAGTAAATTTCCTATGTCCAAAAATATCTTTCAAATAGTATGGCATTGTTCACAAATCTAATAATCAAACAATACCAGGGATAAAGCGCCAGTGCTTGATTCAACTGCTAGTGCAAAAGTATGGACGCCTCCTCGTTCTTCACACGTTTACTGCAATGCTTGGGTTAATAAGAGGTTATTCGGGAATTTTTCCCTTTTAACGTTTCAATAATTCTTCTAAAACTATCTTTGCATCAAAGGTTGTTCGGATGTTAATTTATGATGGAATCATATGAAAAAAAAACAAAAAAAAAAACGTTTGGCTAAATGCCAGAAGCCGATTTTGGGCCAACTTTGTCGCAGATTTCGTCAAGTTAACTGAAATAATTTAAATCAAACATTTACACAAGAAAATTTGTTTCATA
This sequence comes from Acanthosepion lycidas, assembly GCA_963932145.1. Lineage (NCBI taxonomy): Eukaryota > Metazoa > Mollusca > Cephalopoda > Sepiida > Sepiidae > Acanthosepion > Acanthosepion lycidas. The sequence continues at coordinate 75,620,685 of OZ010577.1, forward strand.
TGTAATTTACATGGCAGATTTAGAAAGCATCAGATGAAAAACCAGTGTTTTATGGCCGAAAAACGGGCTTTTTGAACAGTTTTTCGTGATTTTACATTATACGCGCGCAAGCGAGTAAGACTAAACCCCACTATCTTATTTCTTGAATGATGGCAATAGTTTGCGACATGTTTGAAGAAAATCTGATAAAAATGAGGAAGCTATTCAAGTTTTATTTGAAGTAATAAGAAAAATCCTATTTTTTCACAGTTTTTTTTGCAATTCTTTGTGCGGAGCTAATATTGCAGGAAAAGTATCAAGCACTCTACATAAACCTCGTAACATGAGGTAAGTGTGGCATTAAATGCAAAGAACAGAAGCTCAACCAGTAAAAAAAATATTCTGGTGTAACTTTGCATTTTTTTTTTTTTTTTAGAAAAAAGTCGTACCGACCTTCATCTGTATCATTATTTCTGCCAAACCTTCAGAGTATAGAGATTAAAAACTTGATCTTTATTGAAATTAATAAATTTACAACAAGTGTATACAATTTTCGTCAAAGCGGTCGAGAAATGTGAACGTGCATATATAGCATACACACACACAGACACGCAGTCACACACACACACACATATATATATATATATATATATAGGTGTGTGTGTCTGTGTGTATATAAATATATATATATATATATATATCTATTTATATATATATGTATATGTATATATATATATATATATATATATATATACACTATCACATATATATATAAATATAAATATATATATATATATATATATATATATAAATATATATATATATATATATATATATATATATATATATATATATATATATATATACACCAGTCTCTTCCACGTAATCTATAGATATTGAAGAAGTGCTTTTTCCAAGATCATTTTCATTCAAGACGCAAGAGTTTAGGCGGGATTTGAACATCGATTGCACAACATTCTGGATATACGATACTCTACCAGGACATCAGATGCACGCATGCACACACACACATAGATATATGTGTCTGTTTAAATCATGACATTTAAAGGTATATGGATTTAGAAGAGAAGACATGTGTCATGGGACCTCTAATAGCATTGATATATTTCTGGCGTAGACTTTATTTCTGCAAGGAACAATGATTTTACTGTTTTCCTCGGTTAATCATTTACCATGTCTAGAGTCAAACTCAAATATTTGCTAAGCGTCTGACTTCACAGTTCATAATTAATGGACATCGGCATCGTGAAGGCCTCGCGGCAACATCCGAGACTTTGGTGAGTATATGTCAATCATACATTCTTGTGCATGCTTTAATATGTTTGCAAACGACTCCGACAATCAGCTACTAAACAGAGAACACTCAGTAAAGTAAGGGTAAGTAAATATTATATATATATATATATATATATATATATATATATATATAACGAGAGAGAGAGAGAAAAAGAGAAGTATATATAGGTAAAGACTCTCTTATATTGTCATTCTGTATCATGAACACATTTAAATCCTTTACTTATGTACAGATTTCTAGTTATAATATATATATATATATATATATATATATATATATATATATATATATATATATATATATATAGCGTATGTGGGTATGTTCGTGTGTGTATTACATACGAAAATATTTCCTCATAGGCAGTGAGTCAGATTTTCGATAAAATATATTCAAATTTAATATAAAAATCTCTAAAAATCTCTAAAAAATATAATAAAAAAATAATCATGAAAATATAAATGTATATAGTAATATGCAAATACTCATACAGAGGGATGGGAAACCGCTTTCCAACCAAGTGTGCTTTACCATTAAGGCTGGAGTAGGCATTAGATGTGAGTGATATATATATATATATATATATATATATATATATATATAATGAGATAGATGGGTTGAATGAGTGAGAGATAAACAGAGAGAGATAAAGTGTCTTATATTGTCGTCCATTATCATGAACACATTTAAAAAATTTACATATCCCCACATTGATGTATTCAAATTTATATATATATATATATATATATATATATATATATATATATATATATGTATGTGTGTGTGTGTGTGTGTGTGTCTGTGTTAGTCTGTGCGTGTGCGTGTGTGCTTGTGTAATATAAAATAAAGCCTTCATAAATTTTTATTTTTTAATAAATATAAATCATTAAAAAATCAATTGTTCAAAATAGTCTGAACAGACCCAAAGTTTGAAACCAAGGTAGCGGCATCGGCTTATCTCCTAATTTTTACTCTCTCTCTCTCTCTCACACACACACACACATACACACTCACACATACAATATTTTAATATGAAAAATATATCTTTATACACATTGCATCATCTTTGTAATCAATCGAAACAACCGTTCTTTACCATTAAACCACGAGAAGCCATTACTCTATTTGTCTATGTGCATCCATTACTTGCTGAAACCGACAGGACTCCAACTGATGCTTGATGAGACCGACATGAAGTAACTACCAAAGAGTACACACGGCGTATACAAGTGTGGGATGAAACGTTTATAGATCGATTATAAAAGACTGATTCTAGAGCTGTGAAATCTTGCATGTATCAATTTTACCCTTTCTTATTAATGAATGGACCGTTTCCTTCCAGATAAACTGACATATGACTATGCAAATGAGACTGTTCATTCTGTTAGCCAAAAATAATCAACAACAGATATGACGTCATCATTACTCTGATACTTGTTCCCAGTCCAGTGTTTTGTCATTTTGGGTGATAGTCCAAGAAGGAGAGTAGAAAGGTTGATCAACCAATTCAAAGTCACAGCCAGGCATCTCTGTCATTGAACCAAGCACTTATGTGCTGAAGCATTGTCCTCATGAATCAAGCATTAATTTCGTGTGCGTTTTCTCTGAATAGCCTTTCGTAAGAGGAGACACCGTGGAGTAATTGATAGCGGCTCGAATTCCAATCGAATCCATTACATTCACTTACGTTCTAATACCCTTGGGAAATATGAAACGGCTTCTTCTCCTTTGGGTAAATAGCAGGACAGATCAGGTTCTACCTCAGAAAGAAACGACAACCTAATGCGAAAAACCTGCCTCGTCAGTCATGTATCGAAAGATACATGATCGCCTATATCAGCATGTTGATATAGTACTCTCCATTGATGTTATGGCCCTTTTGAAGATTGTCAATAAACGCAATTCCAAAAAACTAAGGCCATCACCTTCCTTGAAACAAAGATGACCTTCTTTGAAGCAGGTGGGGAGAAGTGTTTCCACTGCATGGATTTTCTCTTTGTCTTTAGCTTAAAACAATGAACACAGCACTCATCTTGGATTAGGAAACTTTCAATGAAACCAGATAGATTTTCCTAAAAGAATGCCAAACTTTGCGCTTTTGATCAGGTGTCAGAAGAGCCAGCGAGCAGAAACATTCGTTATTCATTGTGCAGAACATTCTCATCTCTCTCATGGGACATGCTAATACATTGGCTATTTGATTTATTGTCGGTCGTCTGTCATCCATCACTATGTGGTGAACACTATCAATATTTTCCTTGTTCGACTTCCAGAGATTGGGTCATATTCAAGACACAATCTTCCCTCCTAAATTTAGTTGCTCCCTTTTGTACTGTTGGTAAACCTGGAGAGTCATCCACAAATGTGGTAGCCATGACAGCATGAGTGACCTTGGGGGCGAGTACCATTTTTCCACCAGTACTTGATAACAGGACGATGCTAGATTTTGTTCATTTTCAACTGAAACCGCTACTAGTTACATTTGAAGTCTTCTCGTATCAGTCAACTCTCACATTACCTGAAATGAAACAATACAGTTATTTGTAATAAGAGTTGAAATTAATGCATGCGAGATTTTACAGCTCTAGCATCACTCCTTCGTAGTCAAACTATGAACTTTTCAGCCCTCTGTCGTATTGTTATTTCTTCCTTTCCCTCCTAAATTCAGCTGAGCTCTTTTGCACAGTTTGCAGCGTCATCCTCTAAGGTAGCCAGGATGTCAGCATGAATGTTCTTGGGAACTAAACCCTTTTTTCTGCAGAAACTTAATAATACCACACTGTCTAATTTTGTCAATTTTAAACAGGAATCGCTACTCGTTACTTCTGAAGTCTAGATTACTTAAAATTAAACATTGAAGTTATTAACAAGAAGAGTTGAAATAAAGGCAAGATATGCCTTTATAGACAGCCTAGGAACCTGCCAGCCAACCCTAGTACACAGATGCATCCCTATCAATAAAATTTAAAATTATTAGATAATGATTTATGAAAAACGAAGACGCTCAGAAGCAATCATGAAATTTATGCTCAAATCTTCCCCGGAAACCAGAAATATGGCCAAAATGAAAGAAAATGACTTTCGTTTGTTTACATGTAGATATCGTAAGCCTATATTTAATTTATCTTCATCAAATATTTTGAAAGTGAAACAAGTGGGATTTATTTCAATTTTTAAATTAGTTGCTCCCTTTTGTAATGAGATATATATATATATATATATATATATATATATATATATATATATATATATATATATATATATATATATATATATATATCAATGTATTGTGTGGTTTTCAGGTCTTTCCCTCATTGAATCTGTGAATGTGTCTCGATCTTGAAATGCTAGCGTAATTTGAACTGTGTATTAAAATTGGGTATATTACATTCTCATATATTTTATTGTATCTTTAATATTCTGTGTGTCAATATTCATTGTTGTAAGCAGCCATACAAAGATAATTCGAAAACATTTCCTATCTGATATCATTTAACACAAACGCATTTTAATCAAAATGTTTCATAACTCATATATCTTTCCATATGCACATTTCATATTCTAAATGAGGTGTAAAAGTAAAAAGAACTTATAATGTGAATCTGACATATATAAAACACTGTCTATATACTGTTTAATTGTCTATTAACTTAGATAAAATAATGCTGGACAATAAAAAGCGATGAAAAAGAAAAAAAACAAAAGAAAGTAACAATGAAAATATGAAAAGAAATTATGCAAAAGTGGCTATAAAATAAAACTAATCTAAATGCAATGTAATCTAAAAGTTTATAATTTAAATTCTGTTCCTCTATAAATAGTTGATGTGGCTTTTTGTCTGACTAGGGTGTACTCTTACTGTCATTTGCTATATTTTAGTGAGGCTCCCAATGACAGATAAAATCACTATCAAAAGCTTGTGAGATCATCGAAAGTGTTTTCTTTCATTATTTATATTTACGAATATTATTTTAGTTTAGGACATAGGCATGAGACAGTTGATGGTAATCGTAATGGTGATATAATCCATTTCTTTATAAGGAAACATTCGGCATAGTCTATCAGCGCAGTTGGTGCTAATTTAGGTTGAAATTTATAAAATCTTCCAGAAATTTCTCTATCAAGAAAATACGTTTCTCAAGTTCTCTAGCTGTCATCTTTCTTTCCAGTATTGATGGAGTTTCCATCCTAACAGTTTGTTTGAAACAGTGTGGAACGTCAACATTTTGGCTACTTTCTCTTCGAGTTACTTGTCCTATCCATTTTAATTGTTGCTGTTTTTGAAAGTCCTGAAGTAAATTTTTTTCTGTTGTTTATTACAATTCTTTGTTTCAGAGTCTGGCAGTTATGACTTGTTTGCACGCAGTAATAATCATCTTCGACACAAACTTGCAAAGCCAGAAAAAAGACGAAAAGTAACTTCCGGTCCCTGTTTGTTTTTCATTTTGTCCTGGCTTTCTATTTCAAAATTCGTTTTATCTATTTCCATTTCTTTTTTTCTTTTATCTTGATTTCCCATTATTCAGTCCATTCTTTTTATTATTATTCCTTTCGTTCTTATTCTTCTATGTGTCGTGACCTTTCAGGACATTGGCGATCATGGGAAGCTAGGAAATAATAATAATAATAATAATAATAATAATAATAATAATAATAATTATTATTATTATTATTATTATTATCAATAATAATAATATTGGGAATCTGTTTAACGCTTTAAATACAGGTTATTAATTAGTTACACTTGGAAACTGATAAACTATAATCAAAAGAGGCAAGGAAAATGTAGAAATGTCAGAAATACTTGTATTAGGTTGGTGCAAAAATAATGACGTAATAATGTCGTTTTTTGACGTTAAAAATACGTCAAAAACGACATTATGACGTCATTATTTTCGCACCAACCTAATACTACATCTATTAATATAATAATAATAATAATAATAATAATAATAATAATAATAATTTACAACAGAACTCAAAGGAAATAATAATAATAATAATAATAATAATAATAATAATAATAATAATAATAATAATAATAATAATTTACAACAGAACTCAAAGGAAATAATAATAATAATAATAATAATAATAATAATAATAATAATAATAATAATAATAATAATAATAATAATAATTTACAACAGAACTCAAAGGAAATAATAATAATAATAATAATAATAATAATAATAATAATAATAATAATAATAATAATAATAATAATAAACTCCCCGTAGTCACAGTAGCCATGCCTTTCATGGCTTCAGGTCTTGATTACGGGTGTTAACATGTATATATTTTGTTTGAATCAAGACGGGTTACAGTAAATATCCCGTTCAGTACCAGAGAAATGCTCGTCAGTTGACTGGCCTTGTTGCTTATGTCGCCGAACGGCTTATTCACTGCTCATCTCTGTTCATTCGCGGAGACGTGTAGGGAGCATCACGGCTAGGTACAGAGGGAGTTGTTTGAAGAATGAGGCAGACCATAAGGTTTGGGAGTCACATCAAGATGCATGAAAGAACACCTTCAATCGGATACCATGTAATCAGACTAGGATACTCAATCTAAAGTTATTTCTCACTGGGCCCAATCTGCAAGGTTGTGCGCTGCTTTGATCAAGACTCGAAGACTATATCATCATATGGCGTACATTTGGCTGCATTTCACGTGTCTGGCACACTTTCATCAGAGTGGATGTCAGCATAGTTATACTGGATTTCGTATATTCTATAAAAGCAAACTGAAACTCAACATCCTTGGTTCTTTTTTATGCACTGGTTTCCATGCAGGAGCTAGGCGATAATGGCTCTCTACAATTTCTTCTCCTTTGTAGGCATTTTCGTTATTTCTCCTAAATATCCGACATCCATTTTATGACGCTCGCTAAGTAGCTCATGCGTTGTTTCCTGAGTGATACATTTTCCAAGCCATTTTCCAAAATATTTACCCTAGAATTTTCAACTATCTCTTCCCATTGGCAGTCTTTTTGTTTCTATATTCTCTAAAACCTCCTTGTGGCTCACATGTTCGATTAAATTTCTTCGCAGCATATTTCTGTAAAACCAAATTTGTATTTCATCAAGTCTCCTCTTCATCTGTGATGAGATTGTCCAACATTTACATTCATATAGGATGACTAATATTGCGTAACATTTGAGTAATGATTTCTTTGTTTCTAACGAAATGTTTCTATTTCTTTATAATTTTCGCAGTTCCAGTGCGCCATCAAATTTCATTCTAGTACTTTCTGTTCTCCATTACAAAACTTCCCAAATATTTAAAATACTGTACTTATTTGATTTTGGTATCTCGAATTTTAATTTGCAAGGTCGCCAGTTCCTTTTGCTAACAACCATATTGATGTTTAGCATTTTCATCCCGCTTATATTTTTTCACATTTCTTTTTCACTTCTTATGTTATTTTTCTATTTGCCTGTTCTCTTTCATTTTTATTTTCTGCTTTATAGTTTATAGAATCATTTCTATTTTCCCCATTCTTATTGTCTTCGTATTCGTTCTTTTGTCGTCTTCCTTTTTTTCATTCTTGTCTCTTCTTTCTGATTTACACTTCATTTTTCATCTTCCTTTTTCATTATTCATTTCTCTTTTTAATATGCTTTCTTTTTTTTTGTCATTTTTTCATTTTATTTTTTCTCTTTATGAGTTTCATTTGTTCGTTTATATTTCCTTTCACTTTTTCATCCTAATCAAGAATTATAAAAACCTTCAGATGTTCTACTCATTTCTTTTTCAATAATACAGAAAGTATCCCTGCTTCTCCTCATCACCCTATTTCGTCTTTTTGCATTTAGTTTCATAATATATATAGAACTCTTATTTCTTATTTCTTATTCTTCTTTCTTTTTATTTCCTTTCTTTCTTTTTATTTCCTTTCTTTCTTTCTTTCTTTCTTTCTTTCTTTTTATTTCCTTTCTTTCTTTCTTTCTTTCTTTCTTTTTATTTCCTTTCTTTCTTTCTTTTTCTTTCTTTTCTTTCTTTCTTTCTTTCTTTCTTTTATTTTCTTTCTTTCTTTTTATTTCCTTTCTTTCTTTTTATTTTCTTTCTTTCTTTTTATTTTCTTTCTTTCTTTCTTTTTATTTCCTTTCTTTCTTTTTATTTCCTTTCTTTCTTTCTTTCTTTCTTTCTTTCTTTTTATTTCCTTTCTTTCTTTCTTTCTTTCTTTTTATTTCCTTTCTTTCTTTCTTTCTTTTTCTTTCTTTTCTTTCTTTCTTTCTTTCTTTCTTTTTATTTCCTTTCTTTCTATTTCCTTTCTTTCTTTCTTTCTTTCTTTCTTTTTATTTCCTTTTTTTCTTTCTTTTTATTTCATTTCTTTCAATCTTTCTTTCTTTCTTTTATTTTCTTTCTTTCTTTCTTTCTTTTTATTTCCTTTCTTTCTTTTTATTTTCTTTCTTTCTTTTTATTTTCTTTCTTTCTTTCTTTTTATTTCCTTTCTTTCTTTTTATTTTCTTTCTTTCTTTCTTTTTATTTTCTTTCTTTCTTTCTTTCTTTCTTTCTTTTTATTTCCTTACTTTCTTTTTATTTCCTTTCTTTCTTTCTTTCTTTCTTTCTTTTTATTTTCTTTCTTTCTTTCTTTTTATTTTCTTTCTTTCTTTCTTTCTTTCTTTCTTTTTATTTCCTTACTTTCTTTTTATTTCCTTTCTTTCTTTCTTTCTTTCTTTCTTTTTATTTCCTTACTTTCTTTTTATTTCCTTTCTTTCTTTCTTTCTTTCTTTCTTTCTTTCTTTCTTTCTGTACTTCTCTTATTACATCAATATTTTTTCAAACACAATTTTAAAACTTATTCTGTTCTTCAATTCTTCGTACAGCCGCATTGTCACTGAAAACACAACATACAAATGTAGGAACAAAATATTTAACAAAATAAAAAAAAAAAATTAATTAAATAAAGAAGGCGGAAAGTATTGTAGAAATCAAGCTCAACGTGTAGGAGAAATTAGAGGATTGAAATAAGAAGAAAAGTGACCAAGAAATAATAAAACATTTAAAGTAGAAAGAAAGCAGGGAAGGAAGAAAACGATTAGAAAATAAGATTGGAGTTGGAAAGATATAAAATATACAGTCTGCAAAAAAGAAACATTTGAAATGGTAAAGAAAATGCTAATAAAAATTGACAAAAAGAAAATCAGTGAATCAATTAATGTTCGTGCCAGGAAAAACAGAAAGAAAATTTCAAATTGTAGTTACCAAAAAGCGAAGGTATGCAAAAAATATAGATCTGATATATAAATAAATAACAGCAAAGAAAGTCAAATGGAATAATAATAATAATAATAATAATAATAATAATAATAATAATAATAATAATAATGATAATAATAATAATAATAATAATAATAATAATAATAATAATAATAATAATAATAATAATAATAATGATAATAATAATAATAATAATAATAATAATAATAATAATAATAATAATGATAATAATAATAATAATAATGATAATAATAATAATAATAATAATAATAATAATAATAATAATAATAATAATGATAATAATAATAATAATAATAATAATAATAATGATAATAATAATAATAATAATAATAATAATGATAATAATAATAATAATAATAATAATAATAATGATAATAATAATAATAATAATAATAATAATAATAATAATAATAATGATAATAATAATAATGATAATAATAATAATAATAATAATGATAATAATAATAATAATAATAATGATAATAATAATGATAATAATAATAATGATAATAATAATAATAATAATAATGATAATAATAATAATAATAATAATAATAATAATAATAATAATAATAATAATAATGATAATAATGATAATAATAATAATAATAATAATAATAATAATGATAATAATAATAATGATAATAATAATAATAATAATAATGATAATAATAATAATAATAATAATAATAATAATAATGATAATAATAATAATAATAATAATAATAATAATAATAATGATAATAATAATAATAATAATAATAATAATAATAATAATAATAATAATAATGATAATAATAATAATAATAATAATGATAATAATAATAATAATAATAATAATAATAATAATGATAATAATAATAATAATAATAATAATAATAATAATGATAATAATAATAATGATAATAATAATAATAATAATAATGATAATAATAATAATAATAATAATAATAATAATAATAATAATAATAATAATGATAATAATAATAATAATAATAATGATAATAATAATAATAATAATAATAATAATAATAATAATGATAATAATAATAATAATAATAATAATAATAATAATAATAATGATAATAATAATAATAATAATAATAATAATAATAATAACGACGAAGGACAAATATGAAATATAACGATTATAACAACGCGAAGAATAAATAAGAGAAACGTTTTTAAAAAATACTACGAGCAATACGTTGTTGAAGTTGACAAATGTTTGGCGAAGGAACATAATGAAGTTTGGCGAGAAATAAAACGAATGAATGTCGATAAACATAGGCAAGCAAATACAGAAACAAGTTTGTACTTTAATGGAAATTTTAAAGAATTCAACGTGGTAGAAAATGACTTGTACACTTGAACACATATATGCATCATTGGCATTCAAATGCAGGCCTCCAGTATATACAGGTTTACGCACATATCCCTCTGAAATACGCAAATGCCGATTTACTCACACACCCACGCACAAAAAAAGATATAGAAGTTGACCAAGTTCGGCAACGTATAGCTATTCGGTTTTACGCAAACAGGCATATAATGAATAACTCAATGTGAGATAAACTTTTAAATATATCAATCGCATTATATATATATATATATATATATATATATATATATATATATATATATATATATATAAACGAGTATAGAATGTTTCAAGGAAGGATTGCCTTACAAATATATTCTTTCACTAAAACTCTGACACACACAGCTATATATACAAATATATATATATATGTACACACATATATATATATATATATATATATATATATATATATATATATATATATATATATATATATATATATATATATAATGTGTTTGTATATAAATATAGATATAAATATTTATATACACATATATTATTAATATATTAGATATGCGCGGTCCTTATTGGAAAGCGTTAATAACAGTTATAGAGCTAATATATTTAGTAACTATATATATATATATATATTTATATATATATATATATATATATATATATATATATATATATGTACGTATGTATGTATATATATATATCTATCTATATATATATATATATATATATATTTAGCAACTAAATATATATATATATATATATTTAGTTGCTAAATATATATATATATATATATATGATAAAATTATAGTTTTAATGTATGCTATATTAATGTATAGCTAAAAGTGCTCAATATCACGGATAGAGCATCAACACAAAAGTGGAGACTGAGGTCAAAACCGTTTGGTGAGAGTCTGTTTATGCTTCCATACCATCATCAGCCCTGTAGTTTCTACTTTCACACACACACACACGCATACACACACACAGACACACAATTGCATATGCACGCTATCGCATGCATATGCAGTTAGTAATATCTATCTATCTATCTATGGCATGAGCGGGATTTGTACACGCACACACACACACACACACACATATATATATATATATATATAAGAAGTGTTATTTTATAACATATTTGGGTTATAATTTACGAATAAATAATTAGAATTGGTCTACCCTTTAATGAGCACTCTTTTAAGAACAGTATTTATTGGTTATTGGAATTTATTCCATATATACCAATCCTATACTTAGGTATATATATATATATATATATATATATATATATATATATATATATATATATATATATGTATATGTATATATATGTGTGTGTGTTTATGAATGTGTGTGTAAAAATTAAAAAAATTGACATGTGAATATTAATTTTTGTATTCTAGAGATTACTTGTTCATATATAAAAAAAAACACCAACAGTAATTAACAAAAATGATAGAGAGAGAGAGAGAGAAAGAGTGAGAGAGAGAGAGAGAGAATTAATGACGTTTATTTTTAATCCGATATTTTTATTAGTTCAAATATTATTTTTGTGACTATCGCTGATAGAAACAGAACTGATTTTTAAACAGTGTGCATTGCGAATATCGGACTGCGTACTCGAGTTTATGATGCATAAACTCTTTTCATCAGTACGAAGATGTGTAATTGGATGAAAAAAAAATGCAAAAAAAAAAAAATGGATTTCGTCCTTAAAAAGTCTAAAGAACGATTTCTCAAAGACGAAATTCGTTGCATTGTTTTCTTTCTGTCATTCAACAGTGATATACTGACACACACGCATTAATATATATATATATATATATATATATATATATATATATATATATATATATATATCAATGAAAATTTAATATGCTGGTGGTATTTGAATTCATTTGAGTATTTTACATCAGACATACACACACAAACTCACACACACATGCACACACACATACACACACACGCACACAAATATATATATATATATATATATATACATATACATATATATATATATATATATATATATATATATATATATATATATATATATATATATGCATATCAACACCTTTGATAAAATTTAACTTTTTTCGTAAGTTTTCCTTCTATAAAATATCAAGTATTCCTTCTGTTCCGCTGATTGGACAGATTTGCACACGCATCGGAGAATTTCATTTGCATGCGAGACATGTCCATTGCTTATTTCCAAAACTAAATTGGCTTTTCTTATTTACATACTCACCTCATATATATATATATATATATATATATATATATATATATATATATATATATATATATATATATATATATATGGAGAGAGAGAGAAAGAACTTTTTTAATATATATTTTCGCTTGAGATGATTTTCGATCTAAAATGTACAATGGAAAAATATTTTATAAGGAATTAAGAAATGTTTCTCTCAACTTTCCCTTATAACAACGTTACAAAACACATCACCCGGACGCTATCTCTCCCCTTTTATATATATACATATATATACATATATATATATATATATATATATATATATATATATATAATCACACCTATGTGTTTCTGGGTATATTTGTGTTTGTGCGCATATATGTGTATTCATATGGATTTGTGTTTAAAATGGGAGTATTTTGAAAAATAAAATGCCACAAAAATCTCTCTCGTGTTCTTTATCACAATGCACCGACACACCACCATCATTATTATATAATGATTCATTTGATATTCTGTTGATAGAAAACGTATTTCATAACAATAGTAGGATTTCTTGCATTTCTTGCATTTCTTGCATCTTGTGTTATACTAGAATACCGTAGCCACAGCAATATGTGATTATGTAACTTAGAAATTTGAAATTATCATTTACCTTGATATAATATATGCTGACATATTCACTCTATTCATTATCTATCTATTTATATATGTATATGCTTGTGTGTGCCAGTGTATGTGCGTGGCATCCCATCGATCTCGAAAAACCTTGGATCTGCACTTAATGAATTATATCTCAGTTGCTGATTGCGGTGAAGCATCAGTTATGGCTATAGATGTCCACACGGCTTGATAGTCACGATTGCAGTAAATGCATAATCTATCTATCTATCTATCTATCTATCTATCTATCTATCTATCTATCTATCTATCTCTCTCTCTCTCTCTATATATATATATATATAAATATAGACAGAGAGAGAGAGAGAGAGAGAGAGAGAGAGTGACAGAGAGAGTGTGTGTGTATGAAAAATAATTTTACAAACTTTGTGGGCGAGTTCCTGACACTAAAACATGGTATCGGTAGTTTATGCAAGTAAGCATCGGCAAATGTTCTTACCTAGTTAGTGATCAGAGGGCGAAAGCTCCAATACACTTTGCAAATAATGCAGGAGGTGCTCTTGAAATAACCTCCATGCAGTACTATGAGATGTTCGACACGCTTGGTCCACTCGACGCGTGCTGATACCTGCATTGTCTCCGACAGCCTGTAGAATGTGTTCTTCGAGGTGAGGCCTACGAGCGGATTTCGGTCTTCCTCCATCCATAGTTTGTGGTGCCACGGATCCTATCTCAACAACGACACGATAAACAGAAGCAATGGTTTCATGACTCGGCTGCCTTATGTCTGGAAAGGCAAAATCTGATACAGCCGTTCAGTCTCGCGTCTATTACCATTCGCGCGACCGTATGTAAAATTCATATCTGCCCGTTACGGTATGAATATCCTCGCCCTTTTAAACATAACAATTCTCATTTAACTCAATAGTACACATGTTAAACGTTGAAGACAGACAATCCACAAATGTACTTGAACGCCAAATGTGACATAGTATTTTTGTCAACACAGTGTTAAACTATCTGAAAAATTAATCACAAAGGATTTGTGAACATATGTTTATATGGATTCATGCCCATGTTTTATTTTGAGCGACCCGCCACCAGTGTTTTTAAAACTATTTTTGACACCATATACACACACACATATATATATATATATATATATATATATATATATATATATATATATATATATGTGTGTGTGTGTGTGTGTGTGTATTATAATTATTTTTAGACACATTATTCCATCGCGACACAGAAGATCCTATATTTTAAATCGGAAAACTCCAAATCTAGATTAATTTTAAAAATTAAATCTACGATATCAAGTAATTTTTATAATCTAAAAAATCGGTTGAGAATGGATCGAATCACTTTGTCGCGATGGAAGCAAATTTTCTTTAAAAAAAAATAATTATAATATTAATCCCTACGGAACACTGTTCTTTGTTTTAAATGAATATAAATGCTAAGATCTCTGAATTATAAATACCACTTTTCTTTCATATATATATATATATATATATATATATATATATATATATATATATATATATATATATATATATATATGTGAAAATATATAGAAAATAGGAAAGAACTGGTTAGGTAAATAATCCAAAGTTCTTTAGTATTTTTGTTATTATTTTTAAAAAAATAGTGCTCTATATGCCTACATGAGAAACTACACATTATTAAGTTTCTAAATAATAAAAATCTATTAAACAATAGACATGAGTTAACGGTTTTACCGACATCATCAAATCTTTGCATTGAATAATTAGCATATAATTTTTTTAAAATCCATAATCCTAATTAATAGTTCAAATATCCTACAAAAAAAGATAACCCTTTATGAAGTCGTCAAAAAACAAATGTTACGGCAGTTTTTTTTTATATACACAAAACCCTTTCAGAAAAAAATAAAATAAAAAAATAAATTAATCTCCATAGACACGTAAATCAGACTAGACGAAATTATCTTCCGTTTTAAATTTAGACATCCCAACCTTACCCTGACTTGACATCTATGAATGTAACTCTATACTGATACAAATTACTCACACCCTGCGCCCTTTTCTATATGAACAATTGCGCTGGCCGTTACCATGGAAATTTTGATTTCAATAATGAATATACTATTAAAATACGTAAATTTCAGAAATAAGTTATTCCCCCCCCCAAAAAAAATTCGCTTGAAGATGGAACAGAGCTTACTTTAATTCAATTTAATTCAAATAATAATATTGAAGTTTTCGGCTCTTGTTTTGAAACATGAGAACTCTTATGTAGCGTGTTGAAATCATATTTTTAAATAAATAATTATATATATATATATATATATATATATATATATATATATATATATCCCACTCTGTTCATTATCTATCTATCTATCTAGCTAGCTCGCTAGCTATCTAGATAGCCAGTTATGTTCTATGCTGAAGAGAAGGAATGATTAGAATAGATAAATAAAGTTTCCTTTAAGTCATAAATAGAAATAAATATCATTTGTCAAGAACAAAGGAAATATTTTCATTTCTAAAGACTACAGCAGCATCTTAAAGCGGTAAATATCACCTGGAGTCGCAGACGCAGTGAACCGAAATAATTCGATCAGAAAAATAATTTGGAAAGAATATTTCAACATGAAAGCGACGTAGAAAACTGATTTCTGTTGCCAGGTCGTCAAGACATTATCACTAGAAAACATGTTATCTTTAGTGTGAAAAGCTAGCAACGCATTCTAGAAATTTTATAATTCAACAAGGCATCACAAAACCTGAAAGAAACGTTAGCTTGTAAAATTAGATCTGCACTTGAATCATGTCATATTGTTAGATGCATTTCCCAAAAGTTATTTTAACAAACGCCGACAGACAAAGATTATATAACATTATTGACATCATGTCTTTCGGCATTGTTTTACTAAGAATATGCACTGATCAGAGCCACTAGGCTTCAGTTCTTCACCTCACATAATATCAAAATATATTAGTAATTATTTCTCCTCATTATTCATAAAACTTTATATTTCGTATCGAATAAGAGATACTAGAGAGTTAGTTTATTTGTATAAATGAAATGAACATATTATGATGTCATGTCTCAATTTCCAAAACTAATTTCAATTAATTCTATGCTTTCATCATTATTTTATTAGGTCCATCAAACTATATAATTTGCTATTGTTCTCAGTTTTGCTGTCGATAAACTCAAAATAAATATTTCCCGATCTAAAACTATGATCCGGAAATGCAATGAAAGCAATGATGGCTTATAACCTGAATCCATCATAAAAATACAGGATGTGGATTTAGTAAATACCAAGCACTTCTAATACCTTGCTACAAAACTATCAACCTGAAACCTCATGTCATGTACTTGAATAGCCTCGTCAGGTTGAAACTTCAATAAGGAAGTCATGCATGGAGCCAAACCGGTACAGAAATATCTAAAATGTCAGCTGTATATAACAGCGTTCTCAGTTCAATGGCTTAAACTGGCTTTGAGCGAGTGAGGCCTATAGTTCATGGTGAATAATCAGGAACAAAGAACTATACCATGTGATACTAACCACATCACAAGAGCATTTTCAACAACTGCAGTTATAACAGATGAGTATATGAGAGGACACATAATAAGAAAAGACGGCTTGGAAAATCTGATACTCACAGGACAGATTGAGAGCAAGAGAGGGAGCGGGAAACAACATAAAAACTATTTAGTGAGCTTAATTAAATGGATGGTTTGAACAAGATTTCGGAGATATAACAAAAAGACAGAATTTATTAAGAGCTCCAAAGGATAGGAAATTGTGGAGAGTTCCCTACTTTCTGAAGGGACACGGCACATAAAGAAGAAGGGTTTCGCCCATTACCGCAAATTGCTACAAAACTATTATCCTGAAACCTCGTGTCATGTACTTGAATAGCCTCGTCGGGTTGAAACTTCCGTAAGGAAGTCATGCATGGAGCCAAAGCCGTACAGAAATATCTAAAATGTCAGCTGTATATAACAGCGTTCTCTGTTCAATGGCTTAAAATGGCTTTGAGCGAGTGAGGCCTATAGTTCTTGGAACTATACCATGTTATACTAACCACATCACAAGAGGGATTTCAACAACGGCAACAATGAAAATAGATATAGCATGTAACTCGAAGAGAAAAGCACAGCATAATCAAGATGGTGATATCCCACACCACTTCAAACAAAAGGAAGGGAATCCCCATCAATACTGGAAATAACAATAACAGCTTCTGGACGTGAGAAGCCTATTTTCTTGAAATATATTTTAAGATAAATATTTTATAAATTTCAACCTACAGTAGTATTGGGCGCTCGGTCAATGAATGCCGAATGTTTCCTTATAAGGAAACGACTAATATTCTCTTCAGCATTAGCACTATGCTTATCATTTTCATTATGTGGACACAGTTTAACTAAGATATTTTTTACTCAACAGCATCAACAATTAAAATGGATATCACATGTAACTCAAAGTGAAAATAATGACATAATCATGATGTCATTCCACTCTACCTCATCACGAAATAATAGGCAGGAAATCCCCTGCAATACAACTGACACCTTGGACACGAAGTTGTTGACGGCGTTAGTTTGCCTTTGCTTGAGTCCTACTTCTAATGCTTTTGCAACTTTTTTATTCAAGCTTCCTTTTTCCGATAACTTAGTAGCAAGAGTATTAAATGCTAAAAACGTAGAAAACGATTACAGCCAAAAGATATCCAATAGGGACCTTTCCTTACTGTGCCCGCGACAGCTTGATAGATGAGCTAAGTAAAAAGATTACTGTGGAAATTTTAAAAAAAATAGTCTTTTATTTAAAGCAACGAACTAAACTTTCAATGATGGCAATACTAATCAGAGTAGATATTAATAAAAGTTCATTTGAATCTCAGAAGACTCGGATGTGTATTTTGCTTCAAATATATTTCTGATGATTGTAGTGATTTTCTAAACGTAACACACTTGGTGCCCCGAAATTTTGGGGCACCAAGTGAAGCGCGAACAGACTATTCAGTCGTAATTAATGCTGCGAGACAGGCTTTTTAACTTCTAACTTTTTTACTACACGTCAAGATACCCAAATAGCGATTTTCTAAGCCTAGATGTGGCTCAAGGCCTAAAGTATGGATCACTTAATGATGACGAAAACACTCGTAAATTATACAGTAAGACAAGTTTGCTAACCACTGCACCACGTCGAAGTAACCAAACTGATTTTTAAGCGAAGCTAAGATATAGCAGAAAGCCGAAATTATGGGGTACCAAGTGCGGATCGAACACACGGGCATGCTATTTAGTATTTACAACATCAGCGGTAAGATTAATTTTCATAGGATTTTATAAATGCATATTCGAATAAATATTTTGTTTTGAATTCATAGTTTCAAATAATCTATATTGAAGCAATATTTCTCTTCATAAAGATTTCTTTTTTAATTCATTGGGTTCCTATAAAAATAATTTATATATGCCTTGTTGAAATGTAGTCCTAAGTTACTAACTATCGGTGTTTACATTTAAATAAAACGTAAGATAAATATAATCTTAGATTCTAAAAATAAGTTTTTTTCTTTTTAGAAGTGGAGAAATTATTTTTAAAAGATTAAAATATTTATAGAATGCTATAATTCTATGTCGACAACGTTAGTTAAAATCTTATTTACTCCAGTGTTCGTAGTAACCATTTTTGTCATGCATTGCTACGAATTAGTGGATTAGAAGGGATTTGATTTTGTAGCAGTTTACGATGTTGTTGTAAAGACCTCAAGCGCTGCCTATTCTAGGTTCTATTTCCATAATATCTTAAATGTTTAGTGTTTAGTAATTTCACATACTGGCCATTTTTATAGATTCTTGGTAGGTACCATCACTGCTTTCATTCCAATTCCAGATCATAGTTCTGTTTTTAAAAGGCTTATTTTGAAACCTATTTCTTGGAACACTTGGTAATGTCACAAGAGAGAATCAAGCTACTCGAAAATACCTCTACAGAGAACCTGTTTTGAAAATATTCATTATGTAAGCACCTGCTATTATTTTTACATGCATAAAGTTTAACTAATTTACTTTAAAGCGTGTCAGTCTTCCTTCCTACTTGAAAGAACAATAGATGCAGTAATAATAGTGTTTTACAATTGCATTCCAAGTGACTTAATGCAATTAGCGATTTCAAATCCTACTGAAGGTTGTAGTTTCTCATGTTTAATGATGTTATGTACTTATTGTTTCTCTGCCGAGAAGATTAGATGCGATACACTGCACGTCTGCTGTTGTACGTACCACCTTCTTTTAACGACAACACTCATTCTGAAAGCAGGATTTTATGACAGGTTTTAATTCTCTATTGCTCACAGGGGTCAGTGTTTCCAAGTGGTCGCCCATCTAAATACTGATCAAGCTCACCTCTTCTTAACTTCGGTGACTGGACGAGAATCAGTACTTTCAGTATGTTTTGACTGCAAATCTAAACGGCTATATAAGGCGCGTAGAAAAAAAATCCAGTGCTCTCTTTTATAACATCGTGACTGAAAATACAACTATAAAAAAAAAAAAAGAAGTTTCTCACTGGAAACATTTGCACACATCTGTTAACAGCAAAACTAACAACGCCATTATCAATACTTTCACTTTTATATACTCAAGTGTCTGATTAAACTTCGTATTCCAATATTAATTTAATCATCATCGTTTTTGTCAAAATCAATATTAGTTGACTACTCAGTATTCACGATTGGATGATCAGACCTGTTCTCTGACATCAATGACATTTTTATACGAAGCGCTGGATGCACTCTGGTCGCTGTCACTAATTCATGAACCTTTTCTATTGTCTTTGTCGAAATTCATGACTGAAAAAATAAAACAGCACAAAAAGTGATAAAAAAGAAAACACTTTTTCAAAAAGAAACCGTTTCTGTGTTTTATAATTTTTTTAATCTGTAAAGTAAAGCTTTTATCTAGAAGTATATTTTTCTTTGTCGTTCTCACATTTTTCCTTCTTATCTTTCATTTCCTCTCTTACTCTCTTTATTTTGTATTAGATTTTTTAAGAGTCACATTGTCAGTTCGAAACCACTTCTCATTATCTCATTTTCGTTTGTATCACTCTTCACACACGGCTTCTATTCAATTTCTCTAGTCTTTCATTTCGTATTTGATTTTCTTTTTTTTTTAAATTAACTATTATTCATGCACCTCAGTCAGGAATTTTGTTGAAAGAAATGTTTTACAGTTTATTCGTCAGTGGGGGATCGAGTTTATAAAAGACAGAATTTAGTTAACTGCTGAAATTAGTTAACACACTCAGCAGATTGAGGTAGCCATTTACAAAGGAGACAAAATAAAACACCATCAAAACTATAAATCTTTCGCTACATTTTTTAAAACAATTTCTCTTGTATTTTTTATCATCTTTATTTGAAGACTTCCAACACATTTTACATTTCTTCGTTTTTCTTTTTCACAGAAACGTAAAGTAAGATGTCTGCAGTGTCTTTTATATCGCTGTTTCTATGCGAAGAAATAGGCATCTATTTATTTTTGCACAAGATTTTACTAAATTTTCTAAACTTTATTTAGGTATTTACGAAGCAAACTTTAATCTGACACGCAGTTACTAAAACTTTGTATATTAGAGAAAGTTAAATTAGACTTTCACCACGTTTTCTTACGAATTACTTAAGTGGATCTGAGAAAATTCTCATGAATATTTTAAGTTGATTTTTAAATAATTTCCGTTTTTACTTATCTTCAAAAATAAAATGTAATAACATTCATTTATTATTTAACTGAATTATCCATTTTTTTATAACGACTTGTTACTCAACAGGCAACACTTCGACAACATTTCGATACAATTTCACAGCTGTGGGGTGTAGAAGAGACCTGTCGCATATAAAAATATTCGTGTTGAATATTGTTGAAAGCAACCCCCATTGCATCTCTTGTTATATCTGTAGATATTTCTGAAATGAATAAATATTTACACTATTTACATAGTTTCCTCACCTTTATTGCAATATTCACGACCTTTCGTCAGTTGTACGCTTCGGCCTTCTTTAGGTTATATACGTTGGAATTTCTGAACGAATTCTTTATTTGGTCCACGAAGGTAGATAGATCTAATTCCACGTGCCATGCCTTATTTCGACCTCTCAGTTTCAGTTAATTGCATTTAGTAACTCAACTCTTCAATTTTTTTGTTTCTTCTGCTGTGGTCAGGTAATGAACTCAAAACTCTTTGGGTCAAGTCACTTTTTGGATTATTTCAATCAACGTTTTTATCCATTGGGACAATCTACATCCGAGCACTAAATAAATATCTCGGGTCGAAATTCCAAAGTATATCACCTAAAGAAGGCCGGAGCGTACAATGGTCGAAACGCCGTGACTATGGCAATAAAGGCGAGGACAACTGTCCGAAAGGTGTAAATAGTGTAAATATTTATTTAATTCAGAATATATAACAAGAGATGAAAAGTGGGTTGCATTCAACAATATTCAACGCAAAATGCTGTGAATTGACAAGGAGAAATCTCCAAAATCGACCCCTTCGAAAAAAAAGTTAATATTGCACATTTGCTAGGATCGTCACGGCTTTTTTTTTCATTTAGTCTTCTTAAAATACAATGAAAGGATAAATGCACATTTATACGTCCAACAAATGCAACGTGTCCATAAATGTTTGTTCGAAAAGCGCTCTGCACACGGCAATAAGAACAATATTGTTCTTCTATATGACAATGCAGTGGACCATACAACATGTATAGTGATTTTTCAAGTGTAGCTTACATGTGACACAAAGCTGAAAGTATGGAGCACTAGTGGGGATCGAACTAACTATTCAGTTGTAATTGTTCTAGCGGGAGAAGCTTGTTAATCATAACGCCACATCAATGTTAAAGTTTTTTTTATACTTATTTGTGCTAGTGAGCCAACCAAAATGAACTGACTCATTTTATAGTCCACCAAGAGAAGGGTTAACCAATCAGAAAGCTCAAAATATTCAATCCGACGTGTATAAAGGAAGTTATTTTGTTTTTTTTTCTCCAAAAATATCTTCACTGCCAACCTATGATATCGAAGACCTGAATTACTTAACAGCTGCTACATTCTCTGAATATTCACTGCTAGCCTCTGATATCGAAGACCTGAAGAATTATTGAACAGCTGCTACTAGTGATATTGGCGTTGGTCCATTGAACACGTTACGTACTGCACCGGATTCTATATTCAAAGACTACGGCAAACATGTTCAACACTTGATGTGCCCAATACAACATGTATAAGACAGGAAAACATTTTGGAACTTCCCAAGTTTCTTCTACTCCACCCGCGGCTAAGAAAGTGTACGGAAATGATACCGAAGAGTTGCCTGATAAGTAACAAGTAATTATAAAAAAATGATAATAATAATAATAACTGAATGAAATGTTATTGCATATCATTTTTGAAGGAAAATAAAAACGGAAATTATTTATAAATCAACATAATGCTTAGAATATTGTTGCCACATATGGCCTGATGTTCTTGCTATATATCTAGAGATCCTTGATAAAATCCAAAGAATCAGTAATATTATTGCTTCTGATCTGGTGTCTCTGTTTCAGTGACTTTTGTACCGCGGTAAAGTTTGCTTCCTGTGTCATTTTTTTTTTACCTTCATGTCAATTTTTCTGATGAGCTTTTCCGATTGTCACGTAGACTTTATGAATTTAAGCCCAGTATTAGACTGGCGATGAAGCCTCACCAATTTAAAATGGGTTTGTTAGATGTAACCGTAAGTTTTATGCTAAAAGTTTCTTTTCGCGCATTTCTCGCTTGTGAAACTCTCATCTGGCTTCACGTTTTCTAGTAAAATTTAATCTTCAAAAATTCAAATGCAATGTCAATAGATATCTACTGCCCTAATTACACTTCTTTTTCCTCACTCCTTAGTAATGTTTCTGTTTTAATTCTTCCATACCCAGTACCAGAACTCCTTGTGACTTAGTGGTTTTACTGCTTGCGGCGATCTCTTGGTATAGTCCAAGTAATAACGTCGTTTTTTGACGTATTTTTTAACGTCAAAAACCGACATTATTACGTCATTATTTTTGCACCAACCTAATATATATATATATATATATATATATATATATATATATATATATATATATATATAGATAGATAGATAGATAGATAGATAGATGAAAGAGAGAGAAAGAGAGAGGAGGGCAATAATCCGTTGGTATAGTCCAAGTGAATCGTATTAAACAATATAAAATATTAAAACTGATTTACACAATAGAGCTCAATGTTTTAATTAAACAGAGTAACATATATGAATTAGCAATACTTTAGGCTAATGATTATTTTCCCCTTTTCACCTTATTATTTTTGTTAATAGATTTATGAAGAGTTTCTGAATTGCATTCTGTCTGCGACTGGGTATAAAATAAATAGGTCATTTCTTTTCTCTGTGTTCTTCTCCTTATTCTCTCTTCCTTTCTCTCGTAACCACCCCTCATATCCAGACTTACGCTATTTCCTTGTTTTTAATTACTCTCTTTTTCTTTTCCTCTTTTTTCTTCCCCTTGTTTCCTTCTTCTGTTTGGCAAGTTTTGTTTCAATAATTTGTCATTCATTGACTGTTTTGAAAAATCCTTGTAAATTTTATTTCAATTTACAAGGCGAAAATGATCATTAACCTATTGTCTATTGATGTGTATAATGCAATAGGAACGTCTGATGAAAGGCCAGATAACTGTAAGTTTTTATATAACCAATTATCGGCATACGGCAGATTCTTAAAGTTAGCATATCTTTTGATGGCGGATGGCTGGCAAAATGGGAAAAAAAATCTATTATATCTTTTAATACATGTATTTTAAATGTTGGACATCATATATATTCTAACGCAGGTATTCTATACTAAAATTCTGATAAGCAAAATTTTAATATTTAATAATAAATAATTCTGTTATACTTAGCCACAAAAACAATACACAGTACAGTTCTTACAACTGTATGGAAGCGAAATATGGACCACTGACAAAATCTTCTGCAAGGGGTAAATAGATTCTACACTAATGACACTTAATATGCACTGGTGTGCTAAGTTAACGAACATGCAACTCTACGTAAAGCTAATCCCGGTTTCCTAAAAGATTCAGAAGGGCGATATTTACCCGGCATTGCTTACGACATGTAGGAGAAATTGTATCAAAACTTGTTTTATTACAACCATATCCAGAATGAAACAACAGAAACCGGCAAACCACGAAATTCTCAAATAAACCTTTGAAAAATATTGTCATCTAAAATCTGGATTAACTGAAAACAGTTAACAGTGAAAAAATACGGGACAACCGAAGACAAATTAAGATGTTGCGATGGGAGACTCGTCCAAACTAATTCAATTCTAATATATCATATCTTTTAATACTTGATCTTCTTACCTTATCAAGGTGATATGCAAAATTGAGCAATACTCAGGTCTTATTAATTCTGTTTTTGCTGTCTTATTTCAAACGTTGTTAATTTTCAACCTTAGATCTTCCATTATGGATGTTTTTCTATCAAGTCGTATGTCTTCAGACAAAGAGCATTTTACTAATTAACTTTTACAGTGATGAACAATGCAGAAATCTGAAGGGGTATAATACTATATTTTATGCCGATTGTCTCTATGTAGGGCTTTAAGATCGGTGGTATAGAACCCAATACTACAGGGATGGTAGGGAAAACAATGACCTGATTGCCCCAGGTTATGGTATTTTAAGTTTGGAAGTAGATCGATTTAATAATATTGTCAATTCCTTTGACATTGATATTACGGTTGGTACCAACAAAAATTCGCTAAAAAAATGGCATATGGCATAATGACGTTTTTATCGTCAAAATTTTTGTTATTATTAAGACGAAAGATACATTTTTTGCACGTTCGAAATTTTGGTTAAAAATCTTGCTTTTCTTGCATCAGCGAGTGGGCCAAAGATTAATATAGGAAATTTAGCGTCTGTTTTGCGGTAACCCCCCTACCCAAAAAAAACAAAAACAAATTGTAAATTCTTGCAAATTCAAATAATTGTCGGATTTTAATTAAATTTTCAGAGCTTATTGATGATAGAGGTTATAGAGATGATATATTTCAGAGCTTATAGAGATGATATATTTTTTTTTAGCAATTCATCCCAAGCAAATCAGGAGTGCCGCTAGCACGCAAGGGTTACAGAGAGTGAGACGAAGAGTAAACAGGAGTGTTTGGGATAAAGAGGATAAAGAGAAGGACAGGGATCAAGGTCATGGCATCAGAAAATGTCGATTGACATTATATTTGAATATTTGAAGATTATAGCTATCAGGGAAGCAAGTGATAGGGAGTTCGAAGTGTTCGAAATAAGAAGCTGTTGGCGTAGAAGAGATCGATTTCGGCAATGAAATGGTGGGACCGTGATGCCAACATAGTAGCGCGCTTGAATTCAATCGATTTGGGAACCAGTGAAAGTAACTTGTCGGAGCAATTGCCATGAAAGTACTTGTAGAAAAGACAGGGAAGCCACAGTACGTGTGTGGTATAGCGACTGCAGACGAGATGCCAGATCAGGACCAAACGTTGCATACCCGTCTCTGGATATTGTCTAGGACCTCGGCATGAACACCGGGAGCCCCAGACCATATATGACAGCGGTATTCTATACAGGGACAAATGTTTGATTTGTAGATTTGAAAGATGGACTACGGAGAGAAAATCTTTCTGGTCCGACACAGAGAACCAACATTCCTTCCGGTAGATGAAGCTATAGATTCAATGTATTTAGTCTAGTTTAGGTCAGTGGACAGCGTGAGCCCAAGCAGGCGCAGAGGGCCCTCTCGTGGAGTTGGGCATCAGCCATCCTGATGGGAGGCAAGGATGGTTCTCTTTGGCGGGTAACTGAGAGCCGTTTCGTTCTGGAGGCATTAAAGTTTACAAGCCATTTCCTGACCCAGCCAACCACAAATTGAAGGTCCTTCTCGAGACATACGGCCAGTTTAGTTTTGTCAACGATGCCGGATCTACTAATAAGACAGGAATAAATAGTATTATAATCTGAGTAGGTGTTAACTTGTCGGAAATAATGTTTTACGTGAGTGGAGCGGTAATGTCGAACGGCTGAATCTCCTCCGCTTTAGTAGCCTTAAATCTGTATTGACGGAAGAGGTAAGGACAGAGATATGTTATAAACATCCCCACCTAATACTCGAGAGCATTTTGGCCGACATCGAAGTAAGTTATTATTGTTCCTGTCTGTTATTAATGTGGTTAGCTGACCCTAGCGCAAAGGAAGGACGTTTTCCTTTGCAACCCGGTCATTCACCAACAATATTCACTCTGGTCTTTTCAGTCGGATTCATTTTCGACATTTTTCAAGTGAAAACTTCGGTATAACGGAGTACATTTTTTCCTCTATTCTTGCCTAAGGATTTTTCTCGGGATCAATTACTCCAAAGGACCTTGATGCCAAAGATGAAGATCAAAGGAAGACTAAGCTTGTATCATGGGAATGAAATCACGCCCAGCATAAAAAGCAATTCCCTCAGGAGATTTTGCACCAGAGGTTGAGATCTGCAACAGTAAACTTGAAATTTTCTCTCCCTATGATAAGGAATAGGAGGAGATAGAATCTAACTGACTGACCTAGAAAATAGCTCTCCGCAAGGAACCAGACAATCTCGATTCCACTCTACTTCTCCCGCAGACTGATGTTAGTTTGTTCCAATCTTGCGCTATGTTCCCTACGTGGAACTCATTCGTCTTTTTTGGTGAGAATTCCTCAATTGCAGATTACTGGACCTTCATTTAATGGTCAGTAAATAGAGAAGTACCGCCTGATATTTCCAACCTTTTATCAAGGTTCGAGAACTGTGTAGACGACATGGCCAATGATATAGAAAGGTTTAATTTCCCAAAATGTTTTCTGTCAGAGACACCTCTATTGTTGATCAACCACTTGAGATGCACCAATGCAAATTATCAACATGTTCTCTATATTTTAAAAGAATATCTAGATGTGAACGAAATAGTTGATAGATTATTCCAAAATATAATTGACTACACCCCTGAAAAGAATGCTTATTCTGACATTGGAATCTTTATTACCAGGTCCTCTTCAATACGGAGTGAGTTTAGCCAAATCCTTTTTTGTGACTTTTCTGAGGATGGATCAACCCGAACTCGACTGATGACGAAACTACTATTTCTCAAATACCAGATGGAATTGAAAACCGAATTGATTCTACTGTGTGTGAGTAGAATCCCCACTTTGTCCGCATTGTTGCTGGACATTGGGGAAGCCATCAGGCCTCTGCTGATTAAGGATGATGGCTTTGCTAGATTAGGGACTGATCGAGGGCCACTGACGGGGCCCTCCCAGAAATCTGGAGGCACTTCGACTCAACGAGACACCTCTTTTCAGTTCGTTCCGGGTTTCCGAGCCGCCTCAGAACCCTCCAAAAATTTCCCACTAATCATCTATGTGACCTTCGGTCGGGAAAGAAGAATTGCTTCTGTAAATTGCCCGTTGGACAATGGCAGCTACCGAATATATCTGTCTGGATACGTTTTGCAATTCCTGGGTCCCATCGATTCGGTCGGACTCGAGTGTTATCTGAGGCTGACTATCCTGGTTGGGGAGTGTGAACAAGGTTTCAGTGAGGTGGTTTTGGACTTAGAATTCTTCTGTCTTGGTGGCCGACAAGTTGGAACTATCTTTTCAGTTAAACAATTGGGACTCTCTGTTTGAGGTGTTCTAGATGCTCCTTGGTCGGGCGATTTGTCTCTGGTATTGATCTTGTCCCAATAAAAATTGATTATCGGTCTTGATCTCACTCGACATTTGGAGCCCTTACAGTTGGTGCCCTCTCTGTAGCATTGAGCCTTCTCTATCAGGGCTATCCTTATCTCCTTCTGCGAGTTGGAGTCCTTTTTTTGACTCAGACCAATCACCTGTACATGAGGTTGCAACCTCTCCTGTTTGATTCCGCAATGGAGTACACACTCCTGGTGGATTCGTCTCATTTGTGAATTTTCTGGAGTCTGATCCAACATAGGTAGATCCCCCTGGCAGTTTTTTTCCTTTCAGCGAGCTCCAGAGAGAATTTTAGAGGACGTTTAGTGTAGAGTCACTAGGGATTCCGAACCAAGAGAAAATTTCGAATTAGGATCAAATTCAGCGATTCCAGTGATCTATAACGTTTACGAATGTAATTTACTACATACAGTTGCTCTGGAATTTTGGCAATCTGGCCCATATCCCTTGTAATCAACCAGTCGATCTACGCATTTTGAGCCGTGTGGTCAGGGGACTGAAGAAGAAAGGACTGTATCAGGAGTATCAGGACGTGTTCCTTCAACAAGAGAAGGATGGAATTATCGAGAAAATATTCGTACCTCCGAAAATGTTTGAAGATTATGTTTGGATTCCACAGCGCCACATCTTCAAATCTGGTCCTGCAGCTACTACCAGCATCAGGTCGGTATTAACCTGCAGAATGAAGAAAGGTATCTCCGTTTCTCTTAATGAAACCACTTACTCCACTGTGAACTTATCAGGTGATATGTTGAAGTAGTTTCTGTCCTCCAGAACCAATGAGATTTTTTTCTTGCTGGCAGATATCCGAAAGGCGTTTTTCATTATTCGTCTTAACTTGGAGGCTGACCGGTACAGGTTATCTTTTTTTTTCATTAGGGATTGTGACCGGCTTCGTTGTTTCTGATATGTTACACTCATTTTTGGATTCACTTTCCGCATTTTTATACTTGAGAGTGTTTTGAAGTTTCGTGCGGCCCGGTATATCTTAGACAAATGTCAAAAAATAATGGAGGACCAATGTTATGTAGACAGTCTGGTGGTTAATGAATCCGACCCGGTAAAAATCACGCAGTTATATTCATTGACAAGGAAGCCCTTGCAGGAAGGGTTCATTCATGCAATTCCAACTGTGACCGCCTTAGGGATGAGATGAGGAGGGAGTGTACCCTTAGTGCACATGAGGATTTGTGGGAGAATATGCTTGGGTACACCTACAACCATCTTTTGGCGAACATGCGCATTGCCACCGTTGGATGTGAGCCTGATGAATCCACTAAAAGGCGGATACTTTCCGAGTCGGAAAGAGTAATCGATCCATTGTCCTTCTGCCCCACGGTGACCATCCAAAGTCGGGTTTTGCTGGGGGAGTTGTGGAAAAATGGTCTCGGATGACATGACCAGGTCCCTCCGATGCCTTGGAGGAGACTTACAGGAGATCTCTCAGGATTAAGTGGTATTAGTTTCACCCGGGAGGCCTATCATAGGGGCCGGACGGGATAATTGTGTCTATTTTGTGATGCATCGAATGATGTATGCGGCTTTGCTGCCTATTTTGTACAGGGCCATCAATACGCTTTGTTTTTTTTGCTAAGGTCAAGGTTTTACCTGTCAAAGAGAAAACATGACCAACAGTGGAATTGATGGAAGTTTTCTTTGTCGTCAAATGTTTGCCAACCATCTTGGACAGTTGCAAGGGAGTTCCCCCTTTCATGTTGCGTGTGGCGACTGATGCTCAAAATAGTATTATCCTGGGTCATGTCTCAGTTCATAAGAGCATTTTTGCCAGGAATAGGTTCAAGGACATTTTGCAGATCAGTGTTGCCTTGGAGGACAAATACGGAATCAAACCTACATTCAGCTATGTCACCAAAACGCCAAAAATTACGTTTGCAACAATTTCACGATCGATCTTCACGCTGGTCTTTTCAGGCGAATTCATTTTTGATATTCACAAACAGTTGATATAATTTTTTAAATTGTTTTTTAAGAAAATCTTGATTGAAATATTTTTACATCTGTTACTCGCACTTATTTAATTTTATGAAATTTTGAGAAATTAAAATGCCACCCTCTTCATATTTACATTAGTTAAAAGCAGGTCTCCTTGGAGAAATTAAATAATGAATTTAATTTTGTCAAACAGGAACTTCATTTACCGGAAATGTACACTAAATCTCTATCTATAAAAGGCAGGATGTGTGTAGATGTGTGTGTTTGTGTGTAACGAATGCACGGCCGCAATTTTAGATGGATTTGCACCAACATTTACATGCACATGCTCCAAGTTATCGGGAAGGCCAAGACCTACTTTCCATTTCCCAACTCCCATCGATAGTGGAAATAATCGTATTTTTCATGCTTCTACGGCAGTTTTCATGTAGTTTGCGGCCATTTTGTACTGGCCAGGGTGAGAGCCTAAAGATGGCTGCCACGAATAGACAGGAAGATACTATTGGCCAGCGTGAGAGCCAACAGTTCACTGACACGAATGTTAACTAGCATGCTAGCATGAAAAATAAAAAAAACGATAGCTGCATTCGTCACAAGTGGGAAAAATTTAAATCTGCATGGCACTTTACTCCAATTGGCTCATTCACTTCCTTAAACTCAACGTTGATTCTGATTCCGCAGAAGTAGGTTGGGTGTGAAAAAGTAATTGTTGTTAACATTCTTTTTTCATTCGGTTTTTCCAGTTACGAGTCCTTTTTTAAAGCTGATCGTTTTGTGTTCATTTTGTTTAGTTCTATTTTCGTAACAGATTTAATGTTTAGTATACAGCTTAGAAAAAATTCGCAGGGTGAGATAGGCAAGAAGTAAGGCATGTAGCAACATCAGCACAGCAAAGGGAACTTCTTTAACAGCAAGGAAGGGCAAAAATATTTTAAGTCAAGTGATAGCGATTGCTGTATGAGTCGTACGATTTTTGAATCAAGCACGGGCAACGCCGGGCGATGCTGCTAGTCGTAAAATAAAAATAATGCAATAAAACTACGAGATTTTATTTTTAAATTAAAAAAAAGCTTTTAATTGCATTTCTTAATTAGGTTTATTACAGTCACTATTGTCTTAAGAAAAAACATTTTTGATGAATAATGAATTTTTACAAGAATTGTTTTCATTTTAAAAAATAATGTATTACGTTTTAAATCTTTTAAAATTCTGTATTAATTTCACTCTTTTATATGATATTATTAAGTAAAAACTATATTTACAAATCATAAATAGAAAAGCTTAGTACAAATTATCAAACACTAAGTTTTAAAAAAGAATTTTGAATTTTTTATGTACATAAACGTACTGATTTTTTGTAAATACGGTCGACCATACAGAACATAATCAGAAAATAAGAGCGATAAATATATTACATTTAAACCAGGAAGTAACTAAAATTCAGTAAACATTAAATTAAGGAGAATATTTTATTAAATTTTTAAGATAACCGATTACTTAAAAATTGAGTACTCACGTTAATTCAATTATTTTTTGTCACTAAAGTACCTTTAGAACAATATTAGATAAATATCATTCTGTCCTCAAACTGTCAAACACGTCAACAGCTTAAAGGCAGCTACCAATGTGTTAAAATAATGCATTTCTGTGATATTTTTAATTTAAAATATTTCATATTTGTTTCATATCTGATTAATTTTACTTTCAGCTATTTCTTAAATAAAGTTTCAGAATAGTATATTTTATTTTTGGAAGGTTTTTAATAAAGAGTATTACATTGCGATAAAAGACAACTAAAGTAGGGCGCTAATCAGCTTTTCTGTCAATTTAAATTAGGTTTGAAATGCAGAAAAGTATTTTGCCTATTTGAAATATTAAATTTAATCTGTTACCTTGAAATTAAAACTAAGATTAAAAAAAGATTCTCCCTTTGTAAAAAATTCATTTTAAACCTTAGGTATTGTTTTTATGGTGATGGTGGTTGTGCCTATATAGTCACAAAGAAATATTTAGTCGATGAAGGGGTATTTCCTCGTTTCTTTTCAACGACGGAGATGTCTGGATTGTTTGCCTTACAATCCAGATCAGTCGGGATTATTATTATTATTATTATTATTATTATTATTATTATTATTATTATTATTATTATTAACATTAATATTTCTAACTAATTTAATTTATTCTTTCGTATATTGAAAACGGAGAAGTTATTTTGTATCTTTCTGCACTATTGTCTTAAGAAAACTTTTCATACTTGGGAGTTTATTGTATTCACTTAGCGTAATCATTACATTATAACTATAAATTTGGAACTCGTTACAGTCAAATTGACGGCTGAAAATTTTCTACTCATTCAAGAAAGCGTACTCTTCAAAAATATCAGAATTTAGTGAGAAGGCTGTGTGGAGAAAGTTTCAGCGCTCCTTAAATTTAAATAATAAAACCTCCCGCAGTATGTCGCTCGCTATCACAATCTACATGATGTTTGTACCCCAAATATAACGAAATTTGAACAGAATACTCAACGTCTTCCGTTGCCATCTTTCCCCATGTCTTTTCAGGAATTTTACGCTTCTCTCCAAATTATTCCAACAGAAAAAAAATGTTCCTTTTTTTTCCTTTTATTCTTCTGTGGGAAAACCTTTTTCTCCTTCAATTCCTTGATTATTTGGTTAACATCTTGCCTACTGCTGTCAACTGCCTGTGACCCAGCAGCAATTTAGATGAATAGTAACATAATTGAATGTAGGAAGTGGGTTGGGTCAATACATTCGTTGAGGGCATTGATCAGAAAGTGAAGTAATAACCAAGAAGAGTATTAAATATTATATGGAGAAAAACAGAACAAAAGAAACACAGATAGAAAGAAAGAAAGAAGGAAACATAAAGAGAAGAAAGAAGGGTTTCATGATTAGATAAATGAGAGAAATACGCCAAGAAAATCTAACAAAGAAAGGCAGAAACCCAAAGACAAAAATGAAAAATAAAACTAAAGACGAATGAAAACTGAAGAATAATTTAAATTAAAACGAGAGCACTAAAAAGAAATATAAATGTTAGTAAAGAAAATTATATTTATCGTTCCTTACAATATTATCGTTGAAGTCTAGTACTATTTTTGTTAGGTTGGTGCAAAGATAATGTCGTTTTCTCACATATGTTACTATGTGAGAAAACGACATTATTTATTGCACCAACCTAATATTAAGATTTTATTAACTAAAAATGCATTCAGATTAGAGATAAAAAAAAACAACAGAAAAACATAATTTTGTCAATATATTTTAGTAACTTATGTAACAAATTCAGTACACATATCTAATAATTATATTCATAAAAAATTAAATATCATGTCGGTTTCATTTTCTTATGTGATTATATGTTCATAAAAGTATCATAAACGCTTTAAATTTAAAACTTAATTATATCAGTAGATAGAGTGTACTGCTAACGGCTGAATCATCATCATCATCATCATCATCATCATCATCGGAGCTATTTTGATTTGAAAGTTCACTGCAAATCAGGGTAATTTTGCATCCTCCCCAAATTTTCCTGTCCTTTGCTAAATCACAAAACTATTACAAGTCTTCCAAGTTCACCATTTTTAGGGGGAATGGTGGACATTCATCGATAGCTATTTTAACGTCGTGGTCCAATGTGTATACTATCGTTGTTCGGCCAATATTTATGAATTTTACTCTTCCATTTCCTGTTGATGACAAAATAATTTGCCCAACAGTCACAGTCTCTTTCCAAAACTTACACGTTCTAACTACGATATTAATACCAAGCCCTTCTTTGAATTTGGTATATCCGTCTAGGATATCCATCAGTTTTAAAACGTGTATATCAGAGTGCCGAAGTACAATGGGTCGAAAGACAAAATGACGAATAGAAAAAAGTGTCAAACGGACTAAATATCGAAGGGACAGGGCGCCGAATGGACAAAGCACGGAATAGAAAAAAAATAGGATTGACTCTGTGACGAAAACCCACAAGTATGATTACCTTTTACTTAGCATGCAAGTATCCTGCCGGTAAATAATTATTTTTAAATTTCAAACTAATATGTAATCATCCGCTGAAAAAAAAATCTACATAATTGCTAACATTTTTGAACAAGGATCTGCATTCAATCTACAGGAAAGAGTTAACATTTTAATCCCTTAAACACACACACACACACACACACGCACATATATATATATATATATATATATATATATATATATATATATATGATCGACTCTCCCGTCGAGATTCGACGTATGATGGTCAAGCAGATCAGTTTCCAGGAAACCGACAGCCCGACACCGGCACATGAGATTTGATTATAGTGGTGAAGGCCTCGTGCAGGACCATCCACACTTTTAGGAGGGACGAATATAGAGACCTAGTGCACCGAATGCCACACGGTTCCCAAACGACCCTCCGCAGGTTTTGAATTCAGAGCTGTCCTTCTCCTAGACCAGTTGCCATCCAAGGCTATAGAACCCAGTCTGTCCTGCTATTTTACCCATAGAGGGAGAATATATATATATATGTATGTATATATATATATATATATATATATATATATATATATATATATATATATATATATATGTATGTATAGAGAGAGAGAGAGAGAGAGAGAGAGAGAGAGAGATACATAGATAAATTTGAGAAAACTTTCAATGCTATATGGTAAAAAATTAGAGCCTAATAAGCGACTACGCCCAAATCGAATGATTATTGAAGTTTAAACATTTTTAAATCTATTATTTATTAAATGATGGGGAAGTTAAACAATAAAAAGTTTAGAATAGCAAAATTGATTATTTGAGCCGAGATTTTAAAATCATGATGATATGTTCGTTTTTATTTTGTCTTTTAAAACTTAGTTTTTTCGATATTTTGTCCATTCGTCATTTAGTCAGTCGAACATTTTTACGTTCAGAACTTTGGCCATTCGTTCGATACTTACTCCGTATGACATTTTGTCCAGTCTTTAGTTTATTTTTCGAAACTCTGACCTATTAACGTTTTAAAACCATCAATGTTTCGATCAAGTAATTTCTACTTTTCTTTTACATAATTTTTTTAAATATTCTGATGCTAAAAATTTTATCTGCATCTGGAGGAATTTACAAAATTTTAAGTAAGAAGTTGAGAACTTTTAATGATTGACAGCCAGAGAAGTCATTACCTACTCCGCCAAAATAACCGTCGAAATATGCGATAAAATTGTCTTTCTAACAGTAAGTATATAGCAGAATCCAAATCCAAGGTCTTCTTACAGTCGATGTATGAAGTTATCTTTGATATCTATCACTTCCTATCTCTGGCCAGATGTGAAATATTTTATAAGAAAGCATGCTGAAAATATGTTAATTATTAAAGTATTAATGTCAAAATCTGCAAGATATTACTGGAAAAAATATCTTGCATTTAACAGTATTTATTTTATCTGTATATAGGACTATGAATTATGAGTTCAAAGTATTTTTTGTTTCTTATTTAAAGATTAAAGTAACTGTTGGAAATTAGAAAAGGTTATTGAATGAGGAATAACCAAAAAGGAGGTTGGAAATTAAATGCTAATCTTTATGACATCAACAAAATACAATACTCGCCAGCGGCGTGAAATAGGTAAACAACTTCTAGTGGTGGGGTACTTAGCATGTTGCCCCCACTTACAATAGTGTCCAACGTATATATGAGGATTGGTGCATACCTATTAGTGTTCATATGTACGGTATATAACAGTAACCATCAAATTATATTCTCTAAAATTAAATTTTAATTCATATTTGTATTAATTGTGTATGTTCTGTTGGGGAAGCATTTTACTCAAGATATTAACTTTTGTAATCGCATTAATTTACATGACTGATTTCATTGTTTGTTTTAAATCTCTTTATATTTAGGTTTGTTGACGCCTTTTCTATTCTTAACATTGTTGATCATTGATTTGATTCTTTTAAAGTAAATTGTCTCCGCGCAAGTTATTTTGTCAATAATAATTTATATATTATTTATGAAAAAATAATCTACTTTTTGTTTTCAACATGCAGTTCAGAAAAATTCGGCTACATAACTTCTTCTAAAAAACGAGATTAATGTGGTGATCACACATAGCAGCAATAAGAAGGAATCAGTACAGTTTTTTAGGGGTATGGGTGGATAAAAGCAGGTGTTTATTAATGTTATGGGACCTTACCCATAATAACATGATGGACTATTCCATACGTAATAAATACTGCGTCTCAAGAGGAATCAGAGAGTTCAGTTCGAAGTAGGGAGACCGGCTGACCAGCTGATCGGTTGAACTCTCTGCCTACGGGCGGGGAGGAACCCGAAGGAGGCTACGCCGAAGGGCGGAGTCTCTCTCGGGGTGGTAAACGACCCTGAACCCGTTTATAAGGTTTCAAAGGGCATATTTTTGCCCGAGCCCACGGGCTCGGAAACCCCACGGGCTCGGAAACCCCACGGGCTCGGAAACCCCACGTTAAACAGGCCTTGTGCCAGATGTTTCCCTCGTGGGGGGTGACTAATTACAGTTCAGTTCGAAGTAGGGCGACCGGCTGATCGGCTGATCGCTTGAACTCTCAGCCTTCGGGCGGGGAGGAACCCGAACGAGGTTATGCCGAAGGGCGGAGTCTCTTTCGAGGAGGTAAACCGACCCTGAACCCGTTTATACTGGTTCAAAGGGCATATTTTTGGTGGAGCCCATGGGCTCGGAGATCCCACGTTAAGCCGGCCTTGTGCCAGATGATGCCCTCTTTGGGGGTGACTAAATACTGTTCTGTCTGAAGTCTGGAGTGAGGTCCGTCAGGAGTCTGCCAGTCAGTCAGAGCGAGCGAGTCAGTCAGTCGAGTCAAGAGTCGAGTCAGAGGCACTCCGAACAGAGTCGCGTTCAGACAATTACTACACGACATTGGAATAATGATACTGGTTGCGACTTCATTGTTCTCCCTACTAAACCTGATTGTTCGTACTAACACTTTCTACTTCTCTGTATATATTCCTGTTTGTAATATATCTGTGTTATTCTATATCCATGTTTGAGTCCTTCTTTATTGGTTCTACCTTGGACCTTACCGCGGTACAAGGACCTGGAC
>OZ010577.1:75663323-75710823 GCA_963932145.1 Acanthosepion lycidas
TTTCGATCTTAACTGTTGTGTTCCCTATTGGTCAAAAGCAATTGGGAAAAGTCATGACCCCATCTCTCCTTCTATCTATGGATTAAGGAACAGGTTAAAATAGGTTCTATCTATCTATCTATCTATCTATCTATCTATCTATCTATCTATCTATATATATATATATATATATATATATATACGGGAAAACGATATATAATTTTTTAAATATCAAGAACAATTTTATGGAAAACTATAAAAAAAATCTGATTTAATTTTGATTTAAATACCCTACTCTAATTAAAAAGAAAATTTACTAAAACGAAAATGCATAGCTTTGTACTAAGCGTTGTTTAGATAGTGCACAAGGCCGGAAGTATGGAGCACCGATAAAACGAAAATGTGCAGAAAGTGTTTTAGTCGCTAGATCATTCACAGTAAATTTATATCCAGATCCATAAAACATTTCACTCTTTTTAGAACATCTTCTATTATCGTGATGTGTGAACTTAGACGGTGGAAAGACACAGACAAAAGACAATGGAGAAGGAAAACATTGCTTTGTATTTACTGTCAGCAAACTCGTCCCCTAGTTTATAAATACTGTTGTGAGTTTGTTCCACACTGATTGCTCAGAAATTTTGGCCTTTCCCAGACTACAGTAAGCTTAATACATATTGGAAGACGAAGCGAAATAATCAAAGCAAATCAAAATAGAGAAAGAACCAAGGGCAGTTATTCCAGCAGCACTACATTGCCTGTTTAGGCTTTACAAATATGCTATAGATAAAAAACAAAAAAAAAAAACAAAAAAAAAAAAACAAAAAAAATAGATATCATTGCACCAAAACACTACGATAGCTGGATGCTGTTGTAGGTGACAACACATATTCTTGAAATCGTGAGTCTTAGTATAACCAATAAATAAAACGTACACAGGTTGATATTTACACTTTACAATGTGTGTTTAAAATAGGATATAGAATCTCGATAGTTTATTTTTTAAGAAATTTAACAAATGGAGAAACGAAATGAATTGAATTCATGTCGGGATATATATCCTATTTTAAACACGTATTGTCGATACGGAAAATACATGCACAGACCTAAAAACATAAATCTTTTACTTTTAACTCATTCTGAAGAACGGGATGTGGATTTGCCTTGAATTCATTTAAAAAAATCTGTCTGAAGCTCTTGCTTTCGAGCCATGTGAAAATATGATGATGACGATTTACATTTAATTCAATAGAAAAAAAAAAACTGGGAAATAAATGCTAACAACTTTCGACATGAACTAAGAATTATAAAGAAAGTTACAGAAAAAAAATTAAAGACTTTTTTAAAAGTCGATTATTTTCATTCCTTTTATTCTTTTTTGTAATCACGATAAACGCCAGCTTAGGTTAAAAAAAAAGCCATTCAGTCAGTCAGTTATGTACCATGCGTGATACGCGATTAGGCGATCATGTATCTTTCGATACATGACCGACGAGGCAATTTTTTCCTGGAGTATGTTGTCATTTCTTTCTGCAGTAGATCAGTTGCCATCCAAGGTTGTCCTGCTATTTACCTATCGCTGGGAGAGAAGAAGTTGATTCATACATTTCCCAAGTTTATTAGCACGTAAGTGAATGTAATGGATTCGACTAGAATTGGAACTTGACTCTGCAATTCCTCAAATGCGAACCGCTATCCATTACTCCACCGCAACTATGATTCATCATTTAAGCATATACACAAATACACACTAACATTTTTCTTTCTTTTGTTTTTGGATCTGATGAAGCCTAGAATGGCGAAACGCGTACTCGGAAACGTTTTTCTATTTTTCAAATTTCTTAAAACTTCATCATATATAAAAAGGCTCTTGAGATATGCTGTTTAACCTTCAGTATGAATTTATCAAAAGAATTCTTCAAAAATGTATATGGAAGAAAAGAGCCTAAGCTGATAAGACAGAAGATGTTCGTTTATTTCCATGCGTTCAGAAGAAGAACATGAAAAAGTGGCTGGCGTCTGAACTGGCGGTATGAAAATAACAGGCAACATAATTTGTTTGAAGTCGCTGCAGTATCAAGTCGTTTCTTTTGACGCGAGTGTTTTCTACTACTAAATTTACTGCCAGCTTACTTTTTATGCGATTTCTAATATTCTTTGAGAAAACGTATTATACTGTAAAAGCCACAATCAAAATGCTTTAAGTTAAAAGAACAAAACAAACTATATTTATGTATTAAAAAAGCACAGCCATATGTTGCAGAACTAACTATTAACGATCTTACAGTAAATAAATAAATAAAAATTTCAAAGATACTAAATTAAACGAATGACTTCGTTTTTCCCTATATTAATTCAAAGGAAAAAGTCTTCATTACTAAAAGAGAAGGATATGAAAATGGAAAACGGTATTCGTGCAAAATTAATGCAATTAATTTTAAAGTCAAAAGAGTAGAAAAGTTAATAAAATCAATCGATGAAAGACTGATGGAAATACGAATTGTCGTTAAACTGATAACAACATGGAAATAATAAATTAAGTTATTCCGGTATATATGTTATTGACTTAATTAACTACATGTTTTCTGTTGCGTATATATATTTGCCTCACGAAACCTAACTCCATCACAACAATTAAAAGTTATTATCAATGTTTCTAAGAAAAAATATATTTCTCATATCAATACCAGTATATCCTAAAAATTCTACCAATAATTAGTGGGTCCTTTTATTGATTTTCATAATGAAATTTGATATTGCGTCAGTCACTTTGTCATTGGTTAACGAAAACTCAAACAGGTCATAATGGCATTCACAAAACTGTTTGCATACGTACACATAAACAATTGATTAATTAAAGTTAAAAGTTGATATTTTTGACAATTTCGTAAGAAGTAGAGGAATTGGGAAAAGGGAAGACTAGAGAAATAACCAAATCTTAGTGAGCTTTTTTCTCTTTCGCATTTACATAAAGTCACGCATGCGCAAGCAAACAGATACACACTCACATGAAACTTGCAAAAACTATAACTGAAATCCCAATATAAATATATTGCTCGATAGAGAAAAAGAGGTTAATTGTAATTGTAAGTCGTGATAGAGATCAATACTTGCAACACCACAGAATTTCTCTTCAGGCTCATTATCCGTCGATAGGTCAATCGATTTATCTATCCATCGATCAATGCACTTTCTTTTCAACCCTTCTTACATTCGAAAACTTCATCTCCATGTCTTTTATTCTTTCGACTACTCCTTTGGTAAACGTAACTATCACATAGGAATCACTGAGTGATCACATTCTTTTCAGCTATAAACTAGCAATTCATTGGTAGAATACCGATATTAAAATCACATTTCTACGAGGCAAAGTATTGAGGTTGTCGCAATTGGTTTAAACAAAAGAAAATGGACTACGATCTACTCTGTCAATTTGGTACACTAATAAGCATATCCAAGCCGTCAGATTTTTGACTGCCACCTAAATATATATATATATATATATATATATATATATATAACTCGTGCAACAAGATAAATTTTGCATTGCCTTGATGAAGTCCAACAGAGGATGAAACGGTTAGGCCAACATAGATTTTCCCCTTGTTTATTTTTATACTTTTTGTTCCTTTCCATATACAATATATCTGAAAATAATTTACACCACACAATCGCTCACACACACACACGCATATATATATACATATATAATATATATTATGCACACACACACCCGCAAACATACAAACACGCACGCACGCACACACACACACACACACACACGCACACACACACACACACATATATATATATATATATATATATATATATATATATATATATATATATATATGAAGATAACAGATATGATTAGCGACCTTAGATGATAGAAACTGTGAACTTTATTTTTAAATGGACTGTACAGTTCCACTGAACTGGCTTCTTGAATAAACACGAAGATATTAGCTCATGACTATCTCTAAATAAAGAGGCACGCACACAAACATGCACCTCCCCACACACCTCCCCACACAGAAAGACAGACCCTCACACATACAACACATGCACACCCACACCAACAGAAACGGACACCCATCTAGCGTACATTAAAAAAAACGTTTTTCTCATCAAGGCGTTTTTCAGCGATTTAAAGAGGTAATTATCGGTTGATGCAAGTTAGATGAAGATGGTTGGTAGAGCAGACCGATTGAATGCCAATTTATTTTTCCTGTGTTATTCTTCTTGTATGTTTCACTGTGTTGTCATGGAGGAAGACAAGATATTTTCTTTTAAGGTGCGCAGGGCGCTTTTCGACAGAACATTTATTAGACACGTGGACATTTTGTGTTCCAATGCATTTCAAGAATAATTCTCAACGACCCCACCACCTATACAGGATTACCATTCTTCCATGGAACTAAGGTTTTGGGTTTGGTCTAAGAGATTTATTATTGTCAATCCAATGCTTTTTGCGTTGATAGTCCTGGGTATGACGATAAACTACATCGGTGTGCAAGATTTGTGATCGGGAGATTGAATGATTTAAGGAGCATGGAAGTAATTCTTCATTACAGTTGTTCCCACGTTCACACTGACCCAAGGTGCTATCACCTGTTAGAGTCCCAGCTATGGGAAAATGGCGAACGTCCAAAGTATGAGCTTCCACTTTAAATATATAACATAATGATATTTATGCAAAAACAATGCTTTTGGATTGCTCCGTTTGAAAGAATTAATGTTGAAATTTCCAACGGTTTTGCTGAAACAATGGCCAAGTGATATAGCACATATCTGGATCCATCATAAATATTCAGTGTGAGGAATTAATGAATAATACTTACTTCAAATATTTTCTAATATGGAAGAGACATAACAAATTTAGTAGGGGAGTTAATGAAAATGAATATAGAATAGACTACGCTAGGTAGGGTTTCGCTCAAAACACTGCAAGTTGCTACAACACCAAACCATTAACCTAAAAAGTTGTGTCATGTTCTTAAATAGTCACCTTAGATAAAAGCCTTGATTTGGATGACATGCATGGCACCAAATAAAATAGCCTTTAAGAAATGTATAAACTGCCAGCTCTATGCAAACTTTCATTCGCAGATAAAATAGATCGAGTGAATGAAGTATCGCGATCTTAGTGATGACCATCTTTCTTTGAACCGCCTTTCTTTGACCAAGTGGACTGGCGCTACATGATCACAAAGAACTGTAACAAATAACATAAACCACATTACTTGAGCACTTTCAACAGCAGCAACAACTAAAATGGACATCACATCAAACTCAAACAGAAAATAATCACATAATCAAGAGGTTGACGTTCAATATTACTTCAAATAAAAGGTTAGGATA
Source organism: Acanthosepion lycidas (assembly GCA_963932145.1). Lineage (NCBI taxonomy): Eukaryota > Metazoa > Mollusca > Cephalopoda > Sepiida > Sepiidae > Acanthosepion > Acanthosepion lycidas. Next base: position 75,668,664 of record OZ010577.1, read on the forward strand.
GAAACCCCCATCAATACTGGATGGAGCGCTAACAGCTACTGAATTTGAGAAACCTATTTTTCTGAAAAATTGATTTAAGAGAAAGATTTTATAAATCTAAAAGGAAAGTCGTACTAGATATTCAAACAATGTCTGTCAAATATTTCCTTGTATAGAAAAGGATTATTTACAATGGATGATTTTACAAAAATACATTCATCATAATAGCTACTTCTTTATATTAGTGTTCACCAATACAATGCTCGAGAACCCCTCAAAGTAGAGGATAATTGTGAAGCGTTGTAGTAGCGTAAGAAAAGGTAAGAAGTGAAGTTCATGGGTCAATACAAGAAATATAATGATTAACTCTCGATTTGAAGAGGTTAATATTGTAGCGATTGGTAAAACATCCTGTCGGAAAACATCCTGGCTCCAACAAAACAGCAGTTTTTGAGAAGAAACACTCGCAATTGGACGTACTTCTTAGTATTGAAATACGAAGGGAATATGGTTGCTCTACCCCTGTGTACGAGGTATAGCTAGTCCCACTTGTAAAGTTCACGGGTGGAGGGACTAGGGAATTTAGCTCATCAGAACAAATGCAACAGAAATAGCGAGAGACTCGCGACATTTCTTCTGTGTGAAAGGGGCTGTTGCGTAGAACCAAGTCGAGTAGACACTACTGGATTCTATCAAGACAAGCTATTGCTACATCTATTGCTGTGGAAATAAAGTCGTTGTATATTGTCCATTTTCAATGAGTTATCTTTTTCATCCTATGTCTTAACCGTTGCTAGTGACAACGCAAGTATAAACACCCATGGGTCATATCACAAGGATATGAAAATTTTACCAGTTTTCTCAAGTGAATGCTTGCTTTCATTGGTAGGCGTTCATGTATGAATGCGGATGTCTTGCTCGATGCCAGCTGAATCACATGCATTTTCCAGAGCTAAGTGAAAACTATCCACGTATTTTTTTTTACCTCAACACGGATAATGATAGATTTCACAGCAATAATATACATATGCGTGAGCCCTCGTGTGAATCTGTGAAGTTATGTAGTGATTTGCCGGGTTTTAATAATGTCCGCATAATCTTAGCGAAACATTTCAATACTTCTTCCAAATTCCAAGGACTATATTAACATTTTGTCATAAGAATTCAGACATAGATGTGATGTAGCAATAAAATAATATAGCTGTGACGCAGTTGATACACATAATAAATACTTATTCATTAATTTCCAAATAGCAAATTCCACGTCCAAATGCTGCTCATATCATCCCGGTAATTAAAATGAAATATGTTGCAGCTACTGAGGACTCTTCTAAACAAACACTTTGTCATATTACGGATTACAGTTGCGAAATTATTGGACAATATATGGTATGTATTGAATATCGTACGATTCAATTTACTTTTTTTCTCCACGTATTTCATTAGGGAATACTCAAAAGTCATCATTATATATATGTCGTATTTAATAATAATTGCCTGTTAAAGTATTATATCTAAAATCAACTTTCATTCTTTCAGTTGAATTTGACTTCCTTTATGTCACGAATCCATTCACAACGGAAGCGATCAAGTCATTCCACAACTAATTCCCATTTAGTAATACTATCATGTATTGATTTGTTTTGTTTTACCGCTTACCAACATTTTGTAGGTTATTTAATGGTGAAACATGTTTTAGATTGTAAGCAAAATTATTTTTTACGATTTAATATTTCATTAAAGTTGTTTAAAAAAAAAATGTTCAATCCGAAGATTTTTCCATATAGAAGTCAAGTTTGTTTGTTTACGGGCATATCAACTCTTTATGGGTCATGTAATGTCGAAATTTTATTTTCTAGGGATCATTAGTAATTTTCTTTACAAAAATGTATTCCTGGTAATTGTTTTTGTTTTCCATAAGGTATTGCTAATAAAATTTATCTTTTTACAAAACTGTATTGCTGGTAATTTTTTTTCTTTTTCAATGTTACTGCGGTTATTTTTACTATAAAATTAATTTTTATACGTTCATAGTGTTTGACCCAGGTTTGGAGGTTAACTATTTGCCCGTAGCTCTGACCCTAACAGGTTCTACTAGACGGGGTCAGAGTGGACCTGAGAACAACAGCAATTAAAACGTGGTTCCACGCCCCGAAAAAAAAAAACCCTCCAATCTGCCAATCAGAGGCCTTACGGCTTGATGTAGTTCATCGCCATACCCAAGATCACATAGATGATATCTACTATTCGATCTAAGGATTTTTGCAGATATAAGTCCTACTATCTAATCCAAAGGGTATTTGCGCGCCAGTATCTTTAACGAACCCTACTTTAATTAATTCTCGATCCTCTAATTTCTGATTCAGAGCCGCTATCCAATAAAACAATTGACCATCTAGCACTAGAATATAATAAGAAGAACAGCGGTAACAATCTAAGTAAATCTTGATCGAATACGTTTAAGTACATTAGAGTTTTGTAAGATTTTAACTAAAGTCAACATTTCTTCTATTTAAACAAAAGAGGGTGGGATTCTTAAATCGTTAACATAGGGTTGAAAATTATATACAAAACAGGATATTCGATCTCCAGCTACATGCATTTAGAACGAAAATAAAACATTTTGGGGCAGGATGTTTCAAGCGAGCGTTCAGACAACAAAGCATTGTTGCATATTTGAAGTAACTTATAAGAAATATATTAGGTTAAAATAGTTTTATATATTAGACGGTTAACTACCACACGTGATAGACGCTTGGTCGATCATGTATCTTTCAATACATGACTGACGAGGCAGAAGATTCTTCCCGTAGTAGGTTACCATTTCTTTCTGCGGTAGACCAGCTGCCATCCGGTCTGTCCTGCTATTTACACGTAGCTGAGGAACAAGAATAGGATTCGTACCTTCCAAAATGTATTAGCACGTAAGTGAATGTAATGGAGATGATTGGAATTCGAACTCGGCTCTCTGATTCATCATATCCAAGGCGCTATCCATTACACCACCGAGCCTATGATTCTTCATTTGAGCACACACAGACACACACAGACACACACACACATTTCTTTATTTCGTTTTTGGATCTGATGAAACCTAGAAAGGCGAAACGCGTCATCAAATCTTGGTTTAAGGAAAAGTTTTTCGATTTTTCAAATTTCTTAAAACTTCACCATATATAAAAAGGTTCTTGAGAAATGCCGTTTAACTCTCGCAATATTAAGTATGGCTTTATCAAAAGAATTCTGTAAAAATGTACGTGGAAGAAAAGAATGTATACTGATCAGTCAGAAGATGTTCGTTTATTTCCATACGTACACTGGTGGCCAACCAAGGCTAAAGAACCCAGTCTGTCCTGCTATTTAACCGATGGCTGTGGAAAGAGATGGATTTATACCTTTCCCAAGGGTGTTTATACGTAAATGAATAGAATTATAATGGATATAATGAATTCGAACTAGGATCAAAGCTTTCATTCCGAATCGGTATCTATTACACCACAACGCACATCCACAGTTTTATATATAGTGAAGAAGAAATCTTGTGTTTAATGGTGTCGAAATTCAATAATGTAAAGCAGTTATATGATTGTTTTAATTCTTTACCTAACGGGAAAGTTATGTTTCATAAAAATATCTTGAGCATAAGATGAATGTCTTTAAGTTATAAATATCTTACATGGCGTATTGTGTATTGATTTGGCGTATCAGAAACTCTTTTGGAAGAAAGTACGCAGTTTTAAGTTTTACTGATTTTAAAGGATCGCACGTTTGCCTGAATTAACTCTTCAGTTAAACTCTTCAGCTAAACTCTTCTTTGTTGTGAATTGAATCCCACTAAAAATATCTTTTCAAATACCTTACTATCTGTACGACTATACGTTACAATCGACAATGTGATAAATTTGATGGGGACCGATGATTTAAAGTCTGAAGAAACTGCCCAAAGCTCATGTTTTGTTCCGTTTTTGTTCAATTATCTCTTTGATAGATTATTCAATAGTTTTTGATAAAGTACTTCAAAAAGAAATGTTATAACTGCTAGGTTGGTTGATTTTTAACGGCATAGCAACACCTTTATGGGTTATTTAATGCCGAAACAAATATTTTGAACAGAATTTTATGACGTCAACTAAATATGTTTTGAATGCAACTCTACTACAGATAATATATATTGTTGGTAATTTTACCATGAATATCCATTGTTGGTAAATTTATCATAAATATACATTGTTGGTAATCTTACCATGAATATATATTGTTGGTAATTTTATCATAATTATACATTTTTGGTAATTTTACCATGAATATATATTGTTGATAATTTTACCATAAATATATATTGTTGGTAATCTTACCATGAATATATATTGTTGGTAATCTTATCATAATTATACATTTTTGGTAATCTTACCATGAATATATATTGTTGGTAATATTACCATAAATATATATTCTTGATAATTTTACCATAAATATAAATTACTGGTAATCATATCATGGATATATATTGTTGGTAATTTCACCATAAATATACATTACCGAAAATATATATTGTTGCTAATGTTTATATAAAAATGTATTATTGGTATTTTTACTATAAATATGTCTTGTTGGTATTTTAATATAAAAGTATATTACTGGAATTTTTAAGATAAAAATTGACTTTTATACTTCCAAAGTGTTTTGTTTGGGGGTTCAAAATTTGCGTAGAGCTAGGGTGCTACCGCCGCGTATAAGAGTAGACCTGGAAGCAATAGCATTGGAGATATGGTTTATTCCTCCTCAAAACCTCTAATCTCCCGATCAGATAGAAATCATAGGTAAGTCTGATTTATTTGCGGAAATAAATTCGAAGAATCCAGAACTTATGCTGCGAGAAAACCGTCTGCATGTAGATAAAAAATAATAATCAGCAAATACACAAGAATAGAAAGAAACCTTAAAGAAGGATTCTCACTGGACTTATTCAAAGAATACAGGGAAGCAATACTGAGAGAATTAGAAGCGCTACCAGAATTCATTATTAGCAGCTACAATTTTAACAGCATTAGATATGCTGATGACCCAGTGTTAATAGAAAACACAGAAAGGAAACTACAGGAATTCCTGGAGAAAATAATGAGAAGAAAGGACATAATTTTCGAAAAAGACAAGGTGTTTTTGTTAGTAAAAGAAACAGCGCAACATGCGAATTAAAATTAGAGATACCGAAATTAAACATATACTAAACTTAAATATCTAGGAAATGTTTTTACAGAGGGTGAAACATGCAGCATCAAAATTCAAAGGCTTATTGGTATAGCGAATGGTGTCTTCCAAAATCTAATCAAAGTATTAAGAAATAGGAAAATACCGTTAAAAACAAACAAATACGTACTGAATTATTATGTGATATCGATACTCCTGTATTTTTATGAATGTGGGACATTCTCCTCATAGATGAAGAATTGACTTCAGGCAACAAGAATTTCGTTCTACAGAAAGATGCTGCGAGAAACATAGACTGAACATATAATCATTTTTAGGGAAAATGGAAACAAAAAAAGACACTTATTCTTCGAATCAGAATGAGACACTTGAAACTTTTCGGTTGAATAATGAGGAAAGCGGGTTTGGAAAATCTGGCACTCACAAGACATACAGAAGTCAAGAGGGACAAAGTAAAACCGCACATAACCTACCTAACGAGCCTATGGCAGGACTGGGTTTATAGGATAGAGCAAAATGATAAAATTTTCTAAAAGTGACAATGTATACATAGACATAATCGCCCGTGTCTTGAAGGAACATGATGCATAGAAGAAGAATCCTGAATCGTCTTAGTCAATATTCTTATTATCTGTTGTCAATATCAAAAAACGTTTTATTAGTTACATCCCGGTATGTTTTGAACACTACATCTGAAATCTAAAATAAGTCTGTCATATAAGTAAATATGTGTAAAATGATTTCACTGACCTTGACAGTAGCAGAACCAGATACTTCTAAAAGCTTAAGTTAATGCCAAAAGCTAATGTACAAAATGAATAATATATATTTTACAAGAATGCAGCCATTTGGAAAAGTTAAGATGTCGTTATTTATCCTCCGCTCAGGAGATAAGCCAATGCACTTCTGTTGCTGAAGGAGATATACACCGTTGCAACACTGTATCGGGAATATTAGATTAAAAAGTAATGTTCAAGATCGTGGCCACTGAGCTCACAATAAGTTATAATGCGTTACCTTTGCCAATTTAAAAAGCTGAGAGAGAGAGAGAGAAAGATAGATAGAGAGATAGAGAGCGAGAAAAGAATACAAGGAAAAGTAAAAAAGAAAAGAAAAAAAGCTCTTTCTAAAATGCGAAAGTCATAAATTTCTGGACTAATGCCGAGCAATGTCACGTCGCGTGGTGAGGCGCTCCCAAATATTTTATGAAACATATGTGGTCGGGCGCGTTCGAGTTAGGCAGGCCAATTGACAATCTCCCATCTGGCAATCCCAAGCTTATTCAAATATTTATTTAGGCTGTTCCGGAGAAATACGTCCGTTACTTCCACGGGATGCGGGAAAGCGATCTGGGTTGGTGATACAAAACGTAAGAATATCGTTGAATCTCATAATACTTGCTGTTCATTGTTTGTCCAGGTACTTATAGTAGCAATTATGAATATTTAGGATTAGCGTACGCTAGATGACAGTCCTTGCGCTCATGCAAGCGGGAATTGATTCTTGTAAAAAGGCCAGCAAAATGGAGATGGGTGATACGAATGGATATAACTACAATGTTATCTCAACACCGTTCAGCTTGATTCTGATCTAACTTCTATTTAGCTATGAAGGAAAACATGTAATAATAGAAAAAATAGCGCTCACTGAAATCGACAGCCTCCATATTTATCTATGTCATATAGATCTTTTTTTTATTTATAGTAATGTTCACCCTGTTTCAAGGTCCAAGGCCCAATCGAGTTTGACGGTTATAGAAGAATGACAGTGTATGGGGATATGACGGGAAGATAACGTTTGACTCCAGACTTGAAGAGGTTAAGATTATAGTAATCGGGGAAGCATGCTCTTGGAAGTCGTTTGACGAAGCGACGGCTTGTAGGGAGTAGCGACTCGAGTGGAACATATCCCAACAATGAACTACGAAGGGAATAAAGGTGGTTCGCTACATTTCTCATGGCATGACGGTTCTTAGCCGTGAATGTCATAACTAGAGGAAGTAAGGAATGTATTTAGTTTGAAGACTTTCCATGCGAATATTGATAGAGCGTTGAGAGGCTTACAACGTTTCGTCATAGACAACGGAGTTGGAGTGTGGAAAATAATTTGTCACACACAAGGATACGGGGATGTTTTTTGGTCTCTATAGAAACTGGAAAGAGAAAACTGAGAAGTTCCTGTCCATATATAACAGCAGTACACCACATTCCACTTGATCTGGCTCTTGTAAAGGGAGAGGACAGCAGCAGATGCCAGGTACTTACAGGAGCGGTACAGAGAATTGACCATTCTCCGCTATCTTTAGCGATGTGTTGTATGTAAGAGTTCCACCTGAGGTCTGGGTCTAACGTCAGTTTAGATTATCATTTAAATGAAATGGGATATGAAATGTTTACTGAAACCAAAAAAAAATGTCAAATGAAAAATACCGGAGGAAGACGACATTAAATGGATCAGCAAGAAGATTAAGAGCCTGGCTATTTGTAGCTTTCAATGCTGAACAGTCTCCTCATAGAGAAAGAAGAGATGATGAGGTGACAGAAATCTGGTTCTACAGAAATATGCTGATAGATAGACTGAACAAATGAGCAACGATAACGTTTTAGAGAAAATGGAAACAAAAAGGACATATACATCAGAAATTTGACAGTCGAAATTTCTAGGGTCCATCATGAAGAAAGAGGTCTTGGAGAATTACTCACAGGACAGGACATATAGACAGCAAGACGGAGAGAGGTAAAGAGAACATAACACGCCACTGTATATTGTCAGAATAACAGGGATTAAGAGAGATAGCCAAAAGACAAAATATGCTAACAGCTACAATGGACAAAGAATTGCGAAGAGCCTTGTTCACCAACATCTTGCATCGACATGGCACACAGAAGAAGAGGTTTTACAGACTAATGAAAAAAATTACTCAGTCTCTTATACGTAACTTCAATTTTTTTCAAATCAATAAATTATTCGTTAATTATTATCGGGCATTGGATGTGTGCGGCTCTGAACCCCTTCCGAACGGGAATCAACCATTCCAATTGGAAATAACACTGTATCTATGAAATGGGTGTCTGTTTACCTATCAGTCATATGATTGTTCCCGTGCGTGCACATCTCAGTCGAAGCTCGGTCGAACATATGTTCAAATGACCGCACAGATCACCACCACCGATAGGAGGATATCACTCAGTTGAACCCTGTACTTGGCTCATCTGAAAGCCACCGAGTGTAAAGTCTATTCTGTACTCATCTGAGGTGAGTCATATACGACAGACTGATATTTTAATTTTTTTTTTCCTATTGGTTTAACCGAATTATAGAAACAGTAAATTTATCATTTTGGACAGAAGTCCCAGAGGACGTATCCGAATCGGAGCTAGTTTTTGAAATTGAAAGAGCAAAACTTATTAAGGCGGAAAAAAGATAAAAGCTAATCAGTTTGAGAGAGAGAATGACTGAGAAGGATTTAGGAAAGAGTGAAACTTATGTTGAAAGAGAGTGAAATAAATATGAAGAAACCTTAAGTAACATTGAAATAATAAAACAGAAGATAGTATGCTAAAATGCATGAATCAATGGAAGAAAGTCATGCACACAGAATAAATGAATTAAAATAACAGATGATGGTTAGCAGTATAACAATAATGAAAAAGCAGCAGAAAAAGAAGAAAATAATACTGAGCAGGAAAAATGTATAAAAAGGAAAGAAATAAGGAAAAAGGAAAATAACAAAAAAGAACATTGTAAAGAAAATGAATTTATAAAGACAGCAGTTTGCTACCAAGAAAGTTCACTGTGGTGTGCAAGACATTTTTCTCTCCAGAATCTATCTTACATATCTATTAGGTTGGTGCAAAAATAATGACGTAATAATATCGTTTTTTGACGTTTTTTTTAACGTCAAAAAACGACATTATTACGTCATTATTTTTGCACCAATCTAATATAAGTCTACCATTCCTCCATGCTCAGAATATTGCTGCCCCTGCTATTTACCTTGAGCGCCTTGATAAAATTCAAAGTAGACTCAGCAATATTATTGGTCCGAATCTGGCAGCTCGGTTTCAGTCACATTCTTACCGACGTCAAGTAGCTTCTATGTGTCTTTTCTATAAATAATTTCCTGGTAAATGTCCGGCTGTGTTCTTCGTTATGGTATCTAGATTTTGCAATTTAAGCGCAGTACTAATCTGGCGTGGGGATCTCATGAATTTACAGGTTGGCTGGCTAGATATAACCGTAAGTATTATGATAAAAGTTTCTTTTCTCGCACTTCTTGCTTGAGGATTTCCTTTCCGGCACCATGCTTTCCAGCTAACTTTAATCATCAAAAATTTTAATGCAATACAAGTTGCTATTTACTATCCTTCTAATTATTCTTTCCACTTCCCGCTCATTATTACTGTTTATGTTCCTAATTCTTGCACACCCTGTGACCCTTGTGACCTATTGGCCTGCATAGGGTGATACCAATTAAACCGAAAAAATGAAGAAAATTTGGGGAACAAAAGTAAAAAGAAATAGTATTAAAGGAGAAAAAGAATAAGGATATTTATAAACAGTAAGATTCGAGAAAGAAAGAGGAAAGAAAAAGTAAAATGGGAAAAGATTGGCGAAGAGACAGAGAGAAAAAGGAGAGCAGTAGAGAGGAATGAAGAGCAGTAGAGAGGAATGGCGAGAAAAAGAGAGAGATGGAGAACAATAGAGAGAAATGGAGAGAAATAGAAGGAAAGGGAGAGTAACAGAGAGAAATAAAAAGAAAGGGAGAGAATATATAAATAGAGAGAAACGGAGAGAAATGGAGAGAAATAGAAGGAAAGGGAGAGTAACAGAGAGAAATAAAAAGAAAGGGAGAGAATATATAAATAGAGAGAAACGGAGAGAAATGGAGAGAAATAGAAGGAAAGGGAGAGTAACAGAGAGAAATAAAAAGAAAGGGAGGGAATATATAAATAGAGAGAAACGGAGAGAAATGGAGAGAAATAGAAGGAAAGGGAGAGCAACAGAGAGAAATAAAAAGAAAGAGAGAGAATATATAAATAGAGAGAAACGGAGAGAAATGGAGAGAAATAGAAGGAAAGGGAGAGTAACAGAGAGAAATAAAAAGAAAGAGAGAGAATATATAAATAGAGAGAAACGGAGAGAAATGGAGAGAAATAGAAGGAAAGGGAGAGTAACAGAGAGAAATAAAAAGAAAGAGAGAGAATATATAAATAGAGAGAAACGGAGAGAAATGGAGAGAAATAGAAGGAAAGGGAGAGTAACAGAGAGAAATAAAAAGAAAGAGAGAGCATATATAAATAGATTGAAACGGAGAGAAATGGAGAGAAATGGAGAGAGCAGCAGAGACAATTAGAGAGAAATAGAGAGAAATGGAAAAGAATTAAATTAAAGAATGAGAAACAAAATAAAAGAGAAATATAATAAAAAAAAAAGGGAAAGAAACAATCCAGGCAAAAGATACAGAGAAACGAACAAGCTAGTAAAAAACATAGATTTAAAAAAAAAAAAAGATGAAGGAAAATAAGTAGAGATGGTATGGCATTATATTAAAACGGTACTCACACGCTTGTCTTGTTTGAGCTTTTGGGATCTAGGTTTTTGCCAGTGGGAAATGAATACTGGGTCAGTTGGTCGGATGTCAGCCTAATGAATCGATTTTGTCTGATGGATTCTTGTAAGACAATGTTGTGGAGAGATGAATTTAGGTTTAAAGGTATTTGCGATTTTCTCTCTACTATACGAAAGGTCAATATTAAGGTCAAATGACTGGGATACAAAATTTCCGCTCTTTAAGTAAGCAAATTACCTCAGCTTAAAACTACTTTTTCTACGCTGCATATAAATCTTCACATCGATGATGGAAGGAAAGGAAGCTATAAACCAATTTCCAACGAATTATTAACGAATCTCGTAAATGATTTTTTTTATTTCTATTTTTTTCCTTCTATGTATTGTTTCTTTTAAATTAAATATACGGATAAATCATTGGCAAAAAGTAAATGTTTATCTCATAGACGGCTGTAGATCCTATTTGTTAGAAATTTAAAATCTTCAAAAAATGAAGAAATTCTCTGGTGGTATTTTGTTGAATAGTGCGCTATTTTCTGACCGTGTGGTTAGAACGTTCGCATTCTGACCATGAGGCCCGTGTTCGAATATCCCCATGATCGATTTGGCAGGAAGGCGACTTCCTGGTGTAATCGGACAGGAGGGGTCGATCTCAGCGTACGGCAACTTTGGAACGAGTCGTTAGAACTTTCGCATTCTGTCCATGAGGCTCACGTTGGAATATCACCATGTTCGGTTTGTCATGAAGGAGACCCCCTGATGTTATCAGACTAGAGGATAATGCCCGAATACCCAAGGCTTGCGAGTGAAATTGGATAGACGGAACCCTTGCGAGGCCGTCAATAGCTGTGCTAGCACGATGTCACAAGTCCTCATGGCCGAGGGCGTGAGCGTGCTGGCTTTGTTCAAATTGTTGATCTCGCTAGATAACAGGCTATTTCCCATAAACTATAACAAAGGTCTGCCCAGGTAGGCGCTGTGGGTAGCATGAGCAACCGTCTCCAATTGGGCCTGGCTAGCCGCCCTATTAGATTATGAGTGGCCAGTTATACTTACTCTATTTCGTATTTCATAGTCAATCGTGAGAGAAAGATGGCTAAATTCCTTAAAAGGGAAGATACTGCTTGAACCAGCCCTATGCTAACAAATCAAAAAAAGATTAAAACCCTACTTATTCAGAGGAAACATAGAGTACTCAAAGTCCAGACCTGATAATGTAAAATGTAAAAAAACAAAAAAACAGTCCAGAAAACATGCGTCAATAAAGTCCAAGAGGTAACAGACACAAGAACTTTGCTGTTAATAACAGCTTCAAAGAACAGTGCTATAGTCACTTTGTGCATTACGCTCTTACTCCCACCACTTTCACTGTCTCTCTCTTCGTTTTTGGAATACACACACGCGTGTGTGCTTGCGTCTGTGTGTAAAGTTAAGACAATTGAAAAACTGTATTATTAGCCGACGTGTTTCGTCCTGTGTTCATTTTTAAGGCAAAAACAAAATGAATTTATTAAATGCAGAGTAACTATTAACAACAAACAAAATGGCCTTAGAAACTAGAATGATTTAGAAAACGCTAATGTTTTCATATTGCCAACTGAAAATAACAATATGAATACAATAGCGTTTTCTAAATACTTCTAGTTGCAAAGGACATTTTTCGTTGTTAATAGTTACTTTGTTTTCAATAAATCATTTCGTTTTAGTCTTAAAATGCCTACATTGGACCAAACACGCCTGCTAATAATACAGTTTTTCTTATTGCCATTTACCTTTACACATATTGTCTTTTTCTACAGGTTAACTCTTAGAATTGTTTATATATATATATATATATATATATATATATATATATATATATATATATATATATATATATATATGTATATATATATATATACATACATATATATATATATATACATATATATATATATATATATATAAAAATATATATATTGATTTTCCTTTATTATTCTCTTCTAAATAATGAGAATAGAAAATTATAATTATTACAATTTGATATTTTCCAACAATTCATTTTCTTTCTGCACTGCGTTTTAGTGTTAGACATGCCATTATGAATAATTATTTTTCTACTAACATTTAATTCATTTAATTTAATAATTATTAACTAAAATTTACTGCCGGTTTGTATTTAGATGGCTAAAAGGAGAATCAATGATCAGTTATGTCACTTTAAGGAGATTTGTTTCCATGTATTAAAAGTGGGAAAAGCGATTTGATTTTCCATTCAAATTTATACTCCTAATCATCATTGGCGGCTACAATGTTAACAACATATACACAGATGACACTATGTTGATAGCAGACTCGGGACGGAAACTAGAAAACTTCTCACAAAATGTAGGGAAGGAAAGAAGGGGCTAAGTCTAAAACGCAAGACAAGATTGCATGGTCATAAGCAAAAAGATAGGCCTGAAATACGCGGACACTATAATCAAGCAAGTGCGGAAAATCTGGAGAGAGTTCTGACAGAGGACGGAAAGTGCAACGCGGAGACTCGAAGACGTATTGGGATTGCCAACGACACAGCCCAAAATTTAGGCAGAGTATTACGAGATAGAAGGGTTTCGTTGGTAGCAAAGAAAAGTGTACTGAACTGCTACGTGATATCTGTCCTCCTTTACAGCATCGAATGTTGGGCAGTCTCCTCTAGGATGAAGAAGAGACTCAAAGCAACAGAGGTGTGCTTATACAGTAGGATGCTAAGGTTACCATGGACCGAACAAGTGAACAACGATGAGGTTTTGGAGAAGATACAAATAAAGAGAAAGAAGGCCGGAGCGTACAACGACTGAAACATTGTAATAAATATGGCGACAAAGATGACGGCCATAGTCCGAATAATGTAAATAGTGTACATAATACCTCATCTCAGAAATATAGACAGATACTAAAAAAAGAAACTTATGCTTAATATCGGGAAGAGGCAGCAGACATTTCTGGGACACGTATTGAGAAAGGAGTGTCGGAGTTAGCTCTTCCTCAGTTTCTTAATCCTTCAATAGGGGTCTCTCTCCCCTGGCTATTTATACTGTTTGACCCTTCGCCTCGATCTCTTTTTTTCCTTAGGCCTTGGTCCGTTAACTCGCTTGGAGATGAGGTGGCAATTCTTCTCTCATTTCAGCTAACACCAATATGTGAGCTCTCACAGATACAGCGTTTCCCAAATACTGGGAACACGCAAGAACAATATACGTACGTACGAACACTCGATACAACACGCTCACCACAACACCACACAAAATCTATGTAACTGTCAATTTGTTTTATAACTTGTTATTAATACATATATTTGTTTATATATATTTATCGGTCTTGTTTGTTTTTCTTTATCTTGTTTGGACTTAATTAAAGTTCAACTTTCTCATGTAGTTGGACCGGCTAGCAAGAAATTTTAACTCACGTGTGTTCTACATACTCATGACCCCACGGTCCACTACAGGAGGATTTTGAAAAATTTGATACTCATAGGGCAGATAGAGGGAAAGAGGGGCAAGTGAAAGCAACGCGTGACGTAACAGGGTCTTTGAGAAATAACAATAAGGCAAACTTATTGACAGCTACAAGGGACAAGATAGGTGGAAAGCCATAATCGCCCACGTTTTGAAAGACACGATGTATAAAAGACGTGATTTGATGCTCTAAGTATATCGAAATTTACCTTAATTAGCTTCTTCCAATGAATAACTGCTATTTATAAAAAATATTTTCGACTGATGGAAACTTTTCTCCGGTGCCAGAATCAGAAATCAATCAAGTATATATCTTTCGTATTTTCTTTTCACACTTTTTTTTTTATTTCTTTCTTTTATTTTCTCAAATTTTCTGGTCTCTTTTCTTTTTTGTATCCATCGAATGTTCTGATCAATCTCAGATACTTTATCCATTCATTTTCTCATCTCTCGGTCATAATTTCTCCTATTTGATTCGATCTTATTTGTTTCCTATTGCGCAATATGGTTCATAATAAATATGCAAGGAAGGGCTACATGTTGCATTGAGAGCCGATCCCACTCAGGCAAAAGGTCAAGCTAGTGTTACCGGGAGTTCTTATTCATAGGCTGACAATGGCGAATCCCTAAGTACAGAGAATAACACACAGGACTACGGCATGTAACAAAGTAAGAGCTTATCCGTTGAAAGAAGAGGCGGCAAAATAAATTAACAAGAGCAAGAATAAAATGAAAGAGGAGATAGATTACGAGTAGAAAGGATAATCAGATAAAGGTTATAAGCAGAGAAGCTGTATAATAGAAATCCAAGATGAGAAAGGGTTAAATCTATGAAGAGAGATATATCTTTTTGAAATGAGACTAAAGAGGAAATCAAAAGAAGAAAACGGTGGAGAAAAGAGACAACCAAAGGCGAATAAATGTGAATAATAAGAGAAATGAAAAGAAGTTAACCAAAGTTGGAAAAAGTAAATAAATGATTTTTACATTGAGAGAAAGAACATTGCTGAAACAATCAATGATAAGGATTGACTAATACAACAAAATAAAAAAAGAAGAAAATACACACAAATACGAAAATAAGCAGAAGATTGAACGAAATTATTATATTAGGTTGGTGCAAAAATAATGACGTAATAATGTCGTTTTTGACGTATTTTTAAAGGTCAAAAAACGACATTGTCACGTCATTATTTTTGCACCAACCTAATAATTCGGGTATATCTAGAATAAAGAAGTTAGGAATATTTCTATGAATCTTTATAAAGTGTTAATTGGTGGAAAGAGCATATATCTAAATACATATTGTTAGCTGAAGAAAATATAAGCGGATAAATATCGAAAAGAGAGAGAAAGAAAGAAAAAAAAACGAGAGACTGTGACAGAAAGGAAGAAAAAAGAGGGAGAACAAGAGAAAAAAAGTGAAGTGAGACAAAACGAGAGAAAGAAAGAAAAATAGAGAGAAGGAGAGGAAGAAAGACAAATAGAGAGGAGAGAAAGAAAGAGAGAAAAGAAAGAAAGAGATATAGAAAGAAGAGAGAGAAAGAAAAGTTGAAAGAATGAAAAGTAAAACGATTAAGAGAAGCAAGAAGAAAAGAAAAAAAAAACGAAAACGGAAAACAGAAGAGAAAAAGAAAGTGAGAAAGAAAAAGAGAAAGAGTAAGACAGAGAAAGTGAGAGGAAGTTACAAGCAAGTGAGAAAGTAAACTATTCAAGAAAGATCGAAAGAGAAAAAAGAAGAAAAAAGGGATAGAAAATAGGAGTAAGTGAGAAAAATGAAACCAAGAAGTAGAGAGAGAGAAAGAGTGAGAGAGTGGGGAGAGAGAGAGAGAGAGAGAGCATTTGTTTGAATTTGATCAAAACAGAATAAGTCAAGTTTATTGAAGAAAAATGAAGGAAAAAATGATTTTAATCATCGTGTGATTATATGTTTGTACACAGATATATAATGCAACATCAAAACACGGCTCGGTTGCTAGGATCAAAGTGTAGTATCTGCGCTTTGTGAGCTTCCGAGTCGGGTTTTCTGTCGAACTCTCTACTGCAGAGAGGAACTCGGAGGAAGCTTTGCCGAAGGGCAAGGTTTCCTTCGGGGAGGTAGACAGGACCTGAACCCGTCTAGGCGGGTTCAAAGGTCATATTTTTGGCCGAGCCTACGGGCTTGGAGATACCCACATTAAACCGGCCTTGTGCCACATTTAATCCTCGTGGGGGGATTGATAAATACCAACATTAAATGAACTAACAAATTAAAGCATGTATTCATGTTAAGAAAAATTGCTACATAACAGTAAAGGAAAATTGAAGGTAATGGTAGATAGCATACATATACTTGTAAAATAGATACAGTGAATGTATTGGATAGATAGATAGATAGATAGATAGATAGATAGATAGATAGATAGATAGATAGATGATGAAAACAGCGGGGTGGACACACACACATATATATATACATACATATATATATATATATATATATATATATATATATACATACATACATACATATATATATATATATATATATATATATATATATATATATATATGAAGAGAGAGAGAGATAGAGAAAGGGAAAGAAAGACAGACAATGAAAAAATAGAATAGTTAGATAATGAAAAGAGTAGATAGATAGATAATGAAAAGAGTGGGTAAATAGACAGACAGACATGTAGATAGATAGATAGATAGATAGATAGATAGATAGATAGATAGATAGATAGATAGATAATGAAAAAAGCAGGGTGGACACACAGACACACACACATATATATATATATATATATATATATATATATATATATATATATATATATATACATACATATATATATATATATATATATATATATATATATATATATAGAGAGAGAGAGAGAGAGAGAGAGAGAGAGAGAGAGAGAGAAAGAGAAAGAAAGACAGGCAGACAGACAGGCACTGAAAAAATAGAATAATTAGATAATGAAAAGAGTGGATAGATAGATAGATAATGAAAAAAGTGGATATATATATATATATATATATATATATATATATATATATATATATATAGATAGATAGATAGATAGATAGATAGATAGATAGATAGATAATGAAAAAAGTATATAGATGGATAGATAGATAATGAAAACAGCGGGTTGGACACACACACACATACACACACACACACACACACACATATATATATATATATATATATATATATATATATATATGTATATACATATATATATATATATATATATATATATATATATATAGAGAGAGAGAGAGAGAGAGAGAGAGAGAGAAAGAAAGAAAGACAGGCAGACAGACAGGCACTGAAAAAATAGAATAATTAGATAATGAAAAGAGTAGATAGATAGATAGATAATGAAAAAAGTGGGTAGATAGATAGGTAGATAGATAGATAGATAGGCAATAAAAAGAATGAGGTAGATAGATCTGCATTCAAGAGGAACGATCTACTAAGATGTAGCTTTGAAAGAAAATCAGAAATATATATTAATAGGGAAGAATTAAAGGAAAAAGAAAAAGAAGGAAATTTATATTGTTATATGTCGATTTATGAAAGAACAGATGAAAGGAAATGAACAGAGGGCCGATAATATCGGCGCATGCGTAGAACCCACTTCCCTTTACAGCGATAACACAGCGGCCATTTTCTAAAAGATTCAATTGACTAGTCAGCCAAACCCAGCTTCCACGTTTGCCCTTCCCTTGAAATCAATGTATGTATTGGCGGTCTAGTGGGGCTGGAGTGTGGGAAGTAGTAATGTTCGACAAACTGATGCGGACACGATGTGGCCACTTCAAAAGATGAGGTTTCCGTATGGTGCTTTTCATTTGGGATTATTGTCATGCAACCTAGGCTTGCATCTGAGGTGGGAATTCTCAGGAAGAGAATAGATATTGCAGGGACACATCCCTTGTATCTCTCCCCACTTACTTTAATTGTTTCTCTCACACATTTGGCAAATTGAACAGCATTCAAAAGACGCAGCAAACAAGACAAGAACTCGGCGCAAAATCTGGCAGTGCCAGTAAGAACTATAAATACCCTACTCTTATATCGCTGCTTTCACTTTGCTACTGTGGTCTCTTCACTGGTATAGTCATAAAGAATATACAATATTTGCTTAATTATGCAAATTTGTATTAAATACACTGTTGGTAAAATGTTTAGGATATTTTATTAAATATCATCTTCCTTCAGCACATAGTCGATCGAAGCTCTCTACGTATACGCCTTTATGAACAGTGAATTACCATGATATTTTTTAACAAAGTTAAAGGTTCTCTTTGCATAGGTTCATGAATGCTGGTATGATTTTTTCTTTGCTCTTTTGCTTCATTATTTATAAGTTTAATACAACTTTTACATAGTTGTATATATATATATATATATATATATATATATATATATATATATATATATATATATATGAAAGGCAGGATGTGTGTGTGTGTGCAACGAATGGACGGACGCAATTTTCGACGGATTTGCACCAAAATTTACATGCAGATGCTCCAAGTTAGCAAAGGCCAAGACCGAATTTGCATTTCCTAACTCCACGCGATAGTGGAAATAATCGATTTTTTATGCTTCTACGCCAGTTTTTTTTGTAGTTTGGGGCCATTTTCTACTGGCTAGAGTGAGAGCCTATAGGTGGCTGCCACGAACAGGCAAGAAGATTCTATTGGCCACCGTGAGAGCCAACAGCTGACTGACACGAATGTTACCTAGCATTCTAGCATGCAAAAAAAATCGATAGCTGCATTCGTCAGAAGTGGGAAAAATATAAATCTGCATGGCACTTTACTCAAATTGGCTCATTCGCTTGCTTAAACTCAACGTTAATTCTGATTCCGCAGAACTGGGTTAGGTGTGTAAAAGTATTTGTGGTTAACATTCTTTTTTCATTCAGGTTTTTCCACTTACGAGTCCAAATTTAAAATTGATCATTTTGTGTTCATTTTGTTCAGTTCTATTTTCGTAACAGATTTAATGTTTAGTATATGAGTTTAGAAAGAATTCGCAGTGTGAGATAGGCAACAAGTAAGACATGTAGCAACATCAGCACGGCAAAGTGCACCCCTTTAAAAGCAAGGAAGGGCAAAAAACTCAAGTGATAGCGATTGCTGTATGAGTCGTACGATCCTGCTAGTATATATATATATATATATATATATATATATATATATATATACACACACACAGACATATATATATATATATATATATATATATATATATATACACACACACAGACATATATATATATATATATATATATATATATATATATATATATATATATATATATATATACAATCTTAGCTTTTTCCTTTCCTTAGTATTTAAAAATAAAATGGCAGAATATGAATGGGAGAATAGTTTTCCACCCCTTTTTATTTTTTTACAAGACAACACAACTTAAACTTTTGAAATCTAAATAAAGGGTGCGGCAGAAAAAATAATTCCCATACAGACCGCCCAGAAAAACTTCACACATAATGTTAAGACACTTGTGTCAAATGCCCCTTCATGTACCTAATCTCTTACCATTTTGTAGGAGGTATTTCTGCTCTACTCTGTATATAGTTAAAATTCATTTAATAACGGTAGTTGCAAAATTAGCTGTCTCAACCTGAATGCATACTGTTGAATAACACGTACTCAATATTTATAATATCTTTGCCTACACTCCGAAATCTTATTCACTATTTTGGATTTTTTTCTATTAGAGTAAATTGTCTTTTCTACAATTACTTTCACGGTAACGTTCCCGACAAGCTACGTTCGCTAGTTTCCAATCTGCATGAATTTAAACGTGCTCTGCTACTCCAATAGCTTCATGTCTCACACTGTGGAACACCCTTCCTCTTACTTGCTTCGCTGATAGCTATAACCTCCAACTAATCAAATGCAATGTCAATCGACATCTCCAGAATCTTTGATATATTCCCCATCCTTCTTTTCATCCTTTCCTCTCTCACGACTCTTTACTCTTGTTTCCACTTTCTGTAACCCCTTACGTGCTAGCGGCACTCCCGTCTTGCTTGGGGGGGGGAAGCTTAAATAAAAAGAAAGATAAATTCGCTTATCGCTCGGTTCACACTCTTTCCCCGTCTTTTGAACAGGAGTAGTAGTTTATCTCTTGTTTGCTGTTTAGGAATAGGGTTCCGGTTTCTTCTAAAGTTTTCTCCTTCTCATTAGCCTTCAGTAACCCCCGGCGTTTTAGTGGATTTATCACCTTGCTTGGGGTGAAATTGTTAGAAGATTCTTTTCCCCTCTTTTTGCTAGGAAATTAATTGAAATATTGTTGAAATCAATGTTATATAAGTGTCACCTTTTTGTGGAGTGGTTACCTGTTGCTTTATTTCCAAGGTTGGAAATTCAATTCTCCTAGAAGAGTCAACATCCCAAAATAAGAGATCCTAGTATACAATGTTATTTTACACATAGCTTTGAGGTGAGGGAGAAGTTATGGACTTATATCTTTCCCAAGAGCACTAATGCAAAACTAAACGCAATAGACATGACCGGTATATCAGCTCGGCTTGATGTTTCCTGTTCTACTCCAACAAGGCCTCCAGGATCACAAAACTATAAAAACGAAACACATTTGCAAAATAGCGAGAGAAGAACTGGACTTAATAATTCCGGACAAAATATGTGATAAAAATAATTTAATAAGTGATATTTATCAATTTTACAGACAGAAACAATTTGAAAAAAGTTGATGTTGCGAATACAATCAGAGCGAAAAGGTAATAATTACGGACATTGGTTAAACATATACAGTCAATCAACTCTGACATCGTAGAGTTCTCAACCAGACATTTTTCTCTCTTTTTTTTTTTGCTAAGAAAGTCATTAAAATTTTATTCAAAGTTTCACGGTAACGTTCCCGACAATTAAATTTTTATTATAAGTGCGATATAGGTTTAACTGTACACCATAAAAATGATTTGATTTTGTCCCTCTATAAAAAAAAAAAAAAAAAAAAAAAAAAATCAATGAAATTAACACAATATTTTGGAAAATATTTTTTAAAAATAACTTATTTTTTTTCATTGGTGAACTGATAATTAACCGCTTGTGGTACCATAAAACATGCACGAAATATCAATTTTCGACATACCTTTCCTTGTGTTTATCAGAAAAACCATGATCTAGACCTCCATGAACAAAGTGTTTGCAACTGAACGCGCCCTTCCACCACGCAAAGAAGGTCTAAATGGATTAAATCCAAAATATAATCCCATTTCAGGGATTTCGTTCCTTCACTGAAGACAAGGTTTACTATATATAAACCGGGCTTTTAAAATTAATAAAGTGAGTGTTTTATTTTAATGTTCCTCTTAAGTACAAATGACTTTCATTGAGCTGAAATTCATTTAGGGCGATAAGAAAAAAAAAATCAATAAAAGAAACAAATGTCTTCTTGGTTCTATTATGCGAGACCACTTTAAAAACAAAACCATCTTTAAATAAAGAAATCGTCCGGGGAGCTTAAAAATCCCTTAAAGTCAATTTAATTTTTAAGACGGAAGAATAAGTTACAATCAGTAACGGAGAAAGTGATTAGGTTTATTGATTGATCGATTTTTTTTAATGCTTATCAACCTTTTGCATGTTATTTAAAGCCAGAAAAGATTTTTAGTTTTTGGAAATAACAACGATTTACTGATAAAGCGCAAATAAATAACCTATAGATGAAAGGAGAAGCGGTAGATTCACACTTTTCCCAGAGGTATTTGCACATAAGTGAAAATAATCAGCCCGACTGGAATTGGAATTGGCCTCTGGAATATCCAATGCCGAGCCGTTATTCATTACACTATCGACACACTCAAGCTTACAACACGTGGTATTACCAAGTGATGACCAATTAGGTACTAGCCGGATTTACGTTAACTTCTGTGATCGTACGAGAACCTGTGCTTCAATGTGATAGGGCTGTAAACCTTGATGGAGTTTAATGTACAGTGTAACCCGGATATAAGAGAGTTGTCGGGACCGGAGAATAAGTCTCTTATATCCGGGTTTCACTTGTATCCGGGTTTGCTCTATTATATATACATTAACACAGGCCCTAATTTGGGACCAGAGAAAATCTCTCTTATATCCGGGTTTCTCTTATATCATGGTCTCTTATATCCGGGTTACACTGTATATCGATGGGAATATTTTAACTAGTAAAATAATAAAATAATTACTCATGTATATTTGATGTTGTGTTAATTAAAAAAAATATTGCGGCTTATATCTTTTGGATTTGCTTCTAAGAGGTTTATAATAGATTTAAATCATTAGCATAATAAAATCTGACACCTTCACGCAAACAAGTTATTATCAATAGTTTCAAATATTTTATGATATAATACCCTTGTGGTGTTTCACTCATATATTCAGAGTGTATTCAAAAACAGTTTTACAAACTTTGGGGCAAGTTCCTCACACCAAAACAAGGACAAAAGACAATATAATCAGATGTCCTCAAATGCTCCGCTTTTGTGTTATTAAGTTTAATGTTTACAGTAGAAGCTGTTAAATGTACAATCTAATATACAATTCAAAAATACTTTTACAAACTTTGCCACGAATCCTGTCTCAGCAACGCGACTATAAGCTGCAACAAATTTGGAGGACTCGGGAGCCTTCTGTCTGGAAACGCAATCAGGTTCAACCGTGTATCCGCGCATCTATTTCCATTCCCGCGGCGGTATGTAAAAATCCTATCTGAGCTGCTCACGATTTGAATATTCTGTCATTATTAAACGGAGCACTTATCAGGTAACTTACTAATACATACGTTAAACATTGACGACAAATTGGCCACAAATGTAAAAGAAAGACAAATGTCTACATGGCAACACTACGCTATCTACCGTAAACTTTAAACTTAATAACTCACACACGAAGGATTTACGGACATATGTTTATATGGACATTTGATTTTGTTTTGGTGTGAGGAAATACTGTTTTCCTATTGTTTATTTTATTCCCTTTTTCTTTTCTACAGATATAAGTTGAGAACTTTCACACACACACACACATACACATACACACACATACACAATCACATATGATGAAATATAGTTTTAAGGTATGCTAGATTTATTGTGATCAATACCAGAGGCGACAGTCTTTTCCATGCTTGAACGCAATCATGGCCTGATCATAGTGTTCAAGCATGAAACAGACTTCTGCCCCTGGTTGCTGAATTCAATGTCTGTTTATATATATATATATATATATATATATATATATATATATATATTACAAACAACCTTTTGTTAATCTTTTCACCCCAGGCAAGGCGATAAAATCACTAATACGCACTGAGAGGGAAAAAAATCTGTGGAATTTTTTTCGTTATTGAGGCGAGTGGACAATAAAAGTATTGCATGGAAGAGACAGAAGATGACGATTGACGTTCCATTTGAATTCTGGACTTTCGTTTTAATAGAATAGCAAGAAACCGGAAGAAACTGTCACAGTTGAGCAGAGAGAGAGAGAGAGAAAGAGAGAAAGAGAGAGAGAAAGAGAGAGAGAAAGAGAGAGAGAGAGAAGAAACTGTTTTTAGTTGAACTTATGGTTACCCCTAGCAATTTCAACAAGAATCATGGGGATGGTAAGTTTTCTTATATGCCTCATTAGTCTGATTGTCATGTGGTTTTTACATTTTTTTGCAGCTGACTTTATAAGCACTACTATGGAAGTTGAACTACTCAGGTCTTCCGGTATATCACCACAGTGGCATATTTTATTCATTATGTCTGTAATTTTGTTAATACGAAATCATCTAAGGCTTCAGTCAGTTATACACGCATAGGCGATCATGTATCTTTCGATACTTGACTGACGAGGTAGATTTTTTTCCCGCAGTAGTTTGCCATTTCTTTCTGATGTATACCAGTTTGCCATGCAAGGCTATAGAACTTGGTCTGTCCAGCTATTTACCCATAGCTGGGGAGAGAAGAAGATGATTCATACCTTTTCCAAGGGTATTAGCACGTAAGTGAATGTAATGGATCCGACTGGAATTCGAACTCGGCTCTCCGATTTCTCAATCGGAGCCGCTATCCATTACTCCAAATTTCGTGAAGCCGGGATTATCAAAGATGGAAGCTTATCAGTAGAAAATATGTAGAGACAAGATACAGAGAATCTTAGTCAAGGCCGTGAAAATGACAGACCAAATCTCGCTCGATGTATTACAGCTTCGTCATCTTTTTTTAGAATCTGGGGATGTTGTTCATAATGACGGTCGTCTTCGAGTATAGAATCCGGAGGTTTGCAGTGAACATTTCGAAGACAGTAGAAAAGCGTTGTTCAGGTTAGCAGTAGATATTTTGGTAAAAGGTTGCAGAGCGTAGTTCATCGTTCTGTTCGCCTGACAAGCTGGACTGGACATTCGGGTAGAGTGAACAAAAATGGCCGCCATTATACACGACGGATTGAATGTTCTACGTCTTCTGATTAGTTAACCTTCTATTGGTGGACTATAAAGTGAGTCAAGGCATTTTGACTAACTCACTAGTTACATATATACACAAAAAAACTCTAACAGAGGATACGTGGATGTTTCTGTATTTCGAATTCTCTGCCATTTCTTTTATTCGTTGATAGATGTTACGAGGTCATGTTTTATGGCGTTGATTATTTTTCAGTTCTTTTTAATATTAAATATCCGAACGTCCAAATTCTAAACAATAATAAAATAAAGAAAACCTGGCTATGCCTATTATGTAAATCGTTTATATTTACAAACATACGTGCATGAATTCAAAAGGCGTAAACAATATTAAAAATATTTTATAGTTAAGTTAAAATCTTTGGGGAGTTGGTATACAGTAAAATATGTAGTTTCCATAAGACTTTTAAATAGTTGGTCCACAGAAAAAGCTGTGGGTGAAAAAAAGATTTTATCCTTTGCGATGATTTACTAGCTGTCTTTCTTGTTGTTGGATATGATTCGTTAAAGTCGCCAACACATATTTCTTGCAGCACGCGCTGGTGGGAGAAAAAATGCTATGTTATTACGTCTTCTCCTTGCTTTGGTGACAACTGCTCTGATGAAAGAAATTTTTTTTTTGAAAGTAGGTTCGACAAAAATAGAGTGTCCGTTTTTTCTGGTTGGTCAAATATTTGCTTACATTCTAACCAATAGACACTTTGAATCAAACGGGGAGTGTTGTTTTTCTGAAATCTTTTTGAGATGTTTGTAATATTGTCAGTTACTGGGTAGGTGTGGGCGTGTTTTAATATGTTATGCTAGTGGGTATGTCATTTTGTTGGAAAAAGTGTTTATTTCTTATAACGTTGACGACTCTGTGTGTGCTTGTGTGTGTGTGCGTCTGCGTGCGCGCGTGTAAATTCTTGTGGGCATTTTCTGTGCATGTCTGTTAGTGAGTGTGTATATCTAATTACCGGAAGTGGTAATGAGAATGAATGGGATTTATGTGTAATTATGTATGTTTCAAATCTCTAGTTGGGCCTGTGGTGATTGCCAACATATTAACGGTGGATTAAGTGTATGTTATCAATTTTGGAATAAATTTCATTTTCCTTATTGGGGTTGCTTTTATGGTTGTGAAAAAATCCGTGTGTATTGTGGTATTTTGGGGGTGTAATAAGAATGGTTATATTGTCATGATTTGGATGACATTATTATTATTATTATTATTATTATTATTATTATTATTATTATTATTATTATTATTATTATTATTTCTTCCTTTGTTTTCTGTCTTTTACACATTTTCTTCCGGGTCGCGGCCAGAAACATGAGAGCATAAAAGGATTCATGACATTTTCCAATTAACATTTTTATAAAACCTAAGATCGCAAACATTTTACATGGAACAAGCTCTTCTTAAAGTGTGGGCTGCACTTGTGAGTACATTTTTTTTTGCATTTCTTTAAGGCATGGGCTACTAGGAATCTCTTCAATGTATCTATCGAAACCTTTCCCCATCAATCCGAGTACTCCAACTACAACTGGAATTATGGATTTCCTCATGTGCCACATTTTTACGATATCCATCTATTTTGATAGTTTTTTGAAGATCCCCAAAAATACATTAAACTATGAATTATATCATTATTATTATTATTATTATTATTATTATTATTATTATTATTATTATTATTATTATTATTATTAATTTGTATCGCATTTTACTCTTCTTCATCTTCTTCTTATTATTTGATTTCTGGAGTTTACACATTTCTTACCGGGTCCCGCCCAGGGACCTAAGGTTAGAAATGGCATCATGACACTTTTCACTGACAAAAAAGAACAAAAAAACAAAAAAAAAAACATAGATAAAACCCTTCGTAAAGTGTGGGCTGTACTTGTCATAACAATTTTTTGTATCTCCTTGAGTCATGGACTTCCAGGAATCCCTTTAATTAGTCTACTGCAATCTTTTCCAACCAGTCCTAGGGCTTCAACTACAACAGGGATTGTTGATGTTCCCATATGCCACATTTATTATTATTATTATTATTATTATTATTATTATTATTATTATTTATAATTATTATTATTTTTAATTAGGATTAAATTTTATTATTTATATTTATAATTGTCATTATTTTTAATTTGGTTGCTTTATTATTTATAATTTTTGTGTGTATAGGAAAATATTAAGTACTTGTTGGAGAAGTGTGTATTAGCGAGTTCTTCGGTTGTATGGTGAATATGACGAAATTATGAAGTTAATGTATTAAATTAGGTCACATCTTTGGCAAGTGGCTCGATCTTACATTCAGCTTCATGAATATTGGTGATAAAAATTGCTTCTGGCGTTTGTTTATCATTTGAAGGTTTTTCATTAATATTCCTTCTGGGTATCTTCTTTGTAACGAGATATGTTCGTTTTTTTTTAATTATTTTATTAGCATGTTATTTTTTTTTTTTACCAATTTAATAACCTGTCTTATTTTTGTGTGTTAAAAAGGAGTTTAGTGGGTTATCTCAAGGCAGGCATCGTTTGTTTTAGTTGCTTGTTATCAGGTTTGTATAAGTTCCAGCTGTATATCGTAATAAAGTCATTTAATTTTATGTATCACAGACTTCGAAGCGACGTTCCTTCTGTGCTTTTTACTGACCGAATCTTCCATCGTCTTGAAGTTGGTGGCTATTATTTTAATGTCAGAAAGGGTTTGATGTTTTTCGAGTTTTCTTTAGATGGAATTAGTGTATAGAATAATAATTCGAGTACTTACACTTTTTAATCTTATGAATTTCATATACCTTCTCATGCACTGAAAATGAAATGATGTAGTTCATGAAGGAGCCTCAGTGTTTTCTCAATGTATTTCTCTTATTCATTTAAAAGATTTTTTGTCTAAGTGTGTATTATTGTTTTCTATATCGACAATGTGTAAAAGTTCTCAAAATATATACATGTGTAGAAAAGGCACATTAAATAAAATATATAATGAGAATACAGTACTTAGTTTTAGCCGACGCGTTTCGTCATCCAACTTTATCAAGGCCAGGGATGATAAACACAAGCGAAATTTTGTATCGGTCAGTTATGTTCAATGTGTGATACACGCCTCGGCAATCATGGATCCTTCGATACATGAGAGACAAGGCAGATTTTTCCTGCAGTAGGTTGCCATTTCTTTCTGCGGTAAACCATTTGCCATCCGAGGCTATAGAAGATAATACATACATTTCCCAAGGTTATTAGCACGTAAGTGAATGCAATGGATTCGAACTCGGCTTTCCGATTCCTCAATCCGACCCACTATCCATTACTCCACCATACCTGAAATGTTGTATAGTTACTCGAAATTACAAAAAACAAAAAAAAAAAAAAACCAAAAACCCCCAAAAAAGACGCTTCTGCAAAAGTATCTATGGGATATTAGTAACTTTTTTTTTATCAAATGTGTTTTCGTTTTCTATGTGTGGAAGTAGCGTTATTCTATAGTCTATTATATATATATATATAATGAAATGGCCAATGTCCGAAAACTATTTTAATATATTGTTTATACGTTACTTTTATACACATTAATATTTAAGTAAATACTCTGTTTATAATAAACAATATTAACAACATTTGCCGGCCTGAATGTCAGAGAAATTTTATAAAAAAGATGTGTCCGCCGTCGGGAATCGAATCTATCCTACACGGAATCCTTATAGGCGCGGCTGTTTTCAGCCTCCCATTACAGTATATTATTTTATAATATTTATTGCACGCGCGCGCACACAAACAAACACACACACACACACACACACACACACACACACACACACACACACACACACACACATATATATATATATATATATATATATATATATATATATATACACACCGATCGTCCTTAATTTTGAATTGAATTATTTTCTCATCAGGAGAAGATAGCGCAGTATATTTTAAAATAAAAAATCTTAAAATAAGAAAGTCAGACATAGTGACATTTAAAAGTGCTGTGCTTTTAAAAGTACCCCAATCTGATAACTCTGATCACATTGCTTTTTATTGATTACAGATTGCAAAAACTGAGTGTTATAATGCTACTTTCTACTTAGGATTTTTATGTAAGCCAACTAACTTTTGCAATTATTTTCTGAGTTATAAGAATTGTCAGTGATTTATATGAGAATCGATTTAAGAATCAAAAAGTCAATATTATGCAAAGAATGCATCTTTACTTTTCGTTTTGTAAGGTTGGAAGATATTCATCCCTCTAGAATGTATAAAGTAGGCGCATTTAATCCAGGCCCTGAGAATTGAAAGCTTGGTTAGAACGCCCGTCAATTAAGTGTTATGGCTGACCTAAACCTACAGGGCAAAACTCTTTACCAACTTATTTGGCTCTTTAATCACATGTATCAGCTGTCCAATCAACAGGCTGGATCATTTCCAGCACTGTAATGACATCAAATGTAGAAACGGGCGCAAATATGAAAAAGCGACGAAATTTCAGTGCCTAATTCTAAATGAGAGGGAATTAGTTGAATAAAGTGTGGCATGGTCGGTGGCGGTAGTTGACAGATGAGTCAGCTCTCATCGACATTGAAGTACATTACCACTTTGATTGAAAAATTCCATTAAATTGCTCTTGGCGCGCGATTATGTGTCGTTTATATTTACTATTTGTAAGTTTTCATAAACGTTGGCTCTCCGTTCGAAGAGTGGCTACGGCCTTTGTATTATTTGCGTCACGTGTTTCCTGGTTTCTCGTCTGTCCCAAGCCGATTAAGATGCACGTCTATCGTTTGTTTTTACTGACATTGCATGCCACTTTCACCTTACGCAATCTCTTCGCTAAATCTTCTTGTTAAGTTTAGATCAAGTTGATGCGAATGTTACCGGCATCTGACATAATCTTTTATCTATATAAGCATTATTAAAAGTTTATTCATAGAATAAATCTTATAGTCTAGCACTAGGTGGAAACAGCACGAGCAATAACTGAGCAATGTAAAAAAAAAAAAAAAAACTAGACGAGATATCACGAGATATGGGCAGGGAACAAGAGAGAAGTCTACCGTTGATTAAATCAAGTGTTCACTCCTGTGTTCTCTGTCGGTGATCTGGCATGCTGGAGTTGGTCAGTCAGTCGACTGGCTGATCGGTTGCATGACTCTGCCTTCGGGCGGGGAGGAACCCGAAAGAGGCTACACCGAAGGGCGGATTCTCTTTCGGGGAGGTAAACTGACCCTGAACCCGTTTTTACGGGTTCAAAGGGCATATTTTTGGCCGAACCCACGGGCTCGGATTCCCACGTTAAATCGGCCTTGTGCCACATGATGCCCTCGTGTGTGTGTGGGGGGTGACTAAATATCGTCGGTTACCCGGCATGCAACTAATGAAAGCTGGAGAGCACTACGGTGGAAACGTTGTGATAACAATAAGACAATGTCCGAATGTAAATAGTGTAAATAAGGGATAAAAATTAATTGTGTAATCGTTTAACTCAAAAAGCGAACTATCGTAAACTTATTTCATTTGACCACTGCAAAAAATAAAAAAAACAAAAAAAAAAAAACGACGAAACGAAACCAGGATGGGAAGCTTACCCTTTTTATGCTTCCTGGTAGCGTTCCCTGGTCAAATCTATGTAATCTTGCCTGTATTTAAACCATGTGACTAATTTACGTACATTGCCATCATCCAATCACGTGTGCCGCTGGTATGTCATTTCAAGATTTGATCAGTCATGTTGAATATATAGCATTATTCACCCATCAATGTATTTCCTTGACTCTCCTTGATCATAATCAGGTTTCAGCTAAATTGTGTATTTCATCATAAAATTAAAACGATCGGTGAATTCCTTCCGGAATTCTTCATTATCTTTGACTCGTTGGAATCACTGACCTGACAAAACAGAACCAAGCATAATCAGGAGAATACACAGAACGGTGCAAAAAATTCAAATCCTAAACTCATAATTGTATAAAGTGTTGCATTTGCAATAGGAAAACTGTCGGAGTCATGCAGCAAAAACAGGAATCATCTATTTTGCACAGTAAAAGGCATTTTCTATTTCATTTGTTTCCTTCAGTTGCTCAATGTAGCTTTGAGCAGATTCCAGCATTTAGTAAAAACGAATTCAATTTGAACGTTGTCAGTCAAAGAGATTAGTTTTTCGTTTACTGGATTTATTATATTACATTACGTTCACTTTTTCACAAATACCATTGGGAAAGAGATGGATCAATTTCTTCTAACTCGAGGTATTGACACGTAGAAGAATAGACCGTGGCTTTCTAGCCATGTTTGACAACCAGTCTAGGAGAATGAAAACTTTGAATAGATAGATTACGATTAAAACTGATGCGAAAAACTGTTTCCTGGAGCTGCAGTTCTTGATGCAAAAATTAGCGGAATTTACATTTTACATATGAGTGGGCAATATGACGATTCGATGTCCTGGAAGTGGCATATCGTGGCCTAGCCGTAAAGGTCTGAACTGGTGGAACTAAAAAACGGGGCTCATAAAACCATTTAATATGGAAATATGCGAAAGAGTAGCTAGATCCTTGCGGCTTCGCAAATGATATATCTTCACTTACAAGTCTATGTGGAAGATTTTGATCTCTATCAAAGAACTAAGAATCGAGAATTCAGTAAATCCAGGGAAAATAGGGCAGCAATAAAATCATTTGTGGTCTAATCTGACCCTGGAAAATATTCACTGGAATCATCTGTCTGTCTGTGTCTTTCTCTCTCTGTCTCTGTCGGTCTGTCAGTCTGTTTGTCTCTCTCTCTTTCTCCCTCTCCCTCTCTCTCTCTCTATATATATATGTTTCATTTAACACGAATACAAGGTACTGCGATTAAAATTTTCATTTAATTTTCTTTTGTTCGAACAACTGTTTTCTTTTCTGGACACAGAGTGTTTAGAAACTGTTCAAATATTCTGTGATTCCGGGGGCTTTCGATCATACTTTTAGCCATTATCAAGGATGATTTTATTTTTGCTTTTCAAATGGAGTATCTGTGTGCTAGTGCCATTAGAAAGTACCAGCCAAATAATACTCCACTCCATCGGGCACAAAGCACGATACAATGTGACATGGCCATAAAATTCTCCTGACTTCAACCCAATTAAGAACCTGTGGGTAATCAATGGTTGGAAGACATGAAGATAGTCATCAGCCCCATTCACATCAAGAAATGTAAAAGTCTACATAGAACCAATGGTCATCATTAAACAATTGCTTGAATTCGTAGAGACCTTTCTTCTTCTTCTTCTTCTTCTTCTTCTTCTTCTTCTTCTTCTTCTTCTTCTCTTTCTATGTTAACTACAAGTATTTTTTTGTGTCTACTTTCTCTAAAACGCTGTCATTGCTCAGAAGTTAAGTTCATGATATTCTCAGTATCCTTCTGTAGAACCACATTTTTGTTGCCTCAAGTCATTTCTTCTTATTTGAAGAGATTGTCTAGCATTCACTATTAGAGAGGAAGATTATGACATTAACTCGTCAGTACTCTTTTGTTAATTTCTAAAGAATATTCTTGTTTCTTAATACTTTCTATTGCTTTTGAAAGCCATCATTCGACATTCCAATACGCCTTCGCATTTTGCTGTTGCACTTTCCGTATTCTGGTAAAACATTTCCCAGATAGTTCAATTGTTGTACGGGCCTCAGAATATCAAAACAGCGTTTTTTTTATCGTTTTGCAAAAATTTACAAAAGTACCTTTTCCATAACCATGTTTGCGGAAAGAATTTAACATCGTATATGTATAGAATGTTCATATGATAGCTCCAAGTGAGCTCACTTCAAATTTTATAAGTATACAACACACTGCATAAGGAAAATTTCCTCGTTAAGAAAGCATGAACGTAGAAGTTCATTTCGCTGACTCATCTTTCCTGTTCCGTAATATAATAGGGCCTAATTTCTGCGTGGGTGTTTATATGATGTTGACGTCATTCTTCACAATTAGGTCTCATTTATTCTTTATATTTCTAAGTTCAAATAGATCTCTCAAAGAGAAATACGGTGCAAATGTATTGCCACAGTCAGAGAAATCTCAAATTTTAAAATGGCTAAAATATTTAAATCACATTTTTGATAATGCATATCATCATCAGGGCTGTTTCGACTTCAAGGCACTGTAAATCATTAGGATTTCTCTTCTTCAGTGTAGCTGTTCGTTTTTCAAGCATTCACATCTGTTCTGGCCCATTTGTGGTACATACTGCGACTCTGTTGAGCGGACCTTAGTTACTGTTTAAGGACGTGCTCCGTACCCGCACTATGTGTTAAATAGTATGTAAGACTGAAGAGATTGATTCACATCTTAATCAAGGGTATTTGTGCGAAAGTAAATGTAACGATATCGATCTGGATTTCGAACTCGGCCAGCCACATTTTCGTTCATTACTCCACCAGCATATCTACGGATAATGCAATGAAGACGCGACATTTCCATAAGATATATCATATTTTTTCTCTTATGCTTGATCCTTCAGGACGGGGACGTTCATGGCTCTTAATAACTTAACTCTGAGAAACATTTGCATTTTTACCATCCCTCCCATTCTCTGTTCATCCATCTATATACACAAGCCCGTTAGATATATTATTGGCTGTTTGGGAAGAGCCTATCTTAGAGGAATTTATTTCTTACTAATGGAATACAAGGATTTTAATTCCTATATAATCGTCATGGCGGGTCCCAGATTCAAAGTTCAGGGCTGCTGGAACCAAGGAACGTAGCTCATCAGAACACATGCCATGTAAATAGCATTATAGTGTGAAGTTTGTGACGTTTCATTTGCGAGGAAGAGTTTGTAGGATCTAGAATAATTTAACCCCAACAAAGCCGCCAAGACGCTTTTGAACTCTATCAAAACAGAAAAGTGAGGACTAGACAGCTCTAAATATTGTATCAGTACTCCTCTTTTGGTCTGTTCTAGCTCTTGCAAAGAGTATAGCAGGGGGAGTTAGGTAGTTATTAGAGTGCTACAATGAACCAGCCATTTCCTTAGAATCTTCAGCAATAGAGCGTATATATTAGGTTGGTGCAAAAATAATATCGTTTTCTCACGTATGTTACTGTGAGAAAACGACATTATTTTTGCAACAACCTAATAAAAGTCCTAATTTAAGTCTACGTTGAGATTGAGTTCCAATAGACGTTTAAATCAAGTAGTCTCTTGAGAAAAGACTTATCCATCATGATAGGTGAAAGTTTTAGTGTCTGCTTGGTGATGCTAGGACGTTACTAGTTTGGTTTTGGATGCATTGAATTTTACAAACCAATGCTTCTTTCATTGAGCCACCAGGGTTAGGTCAGAGGAGAGATCATCTACCAGGATCTAGTCATCCAGATTTATGGCGGTAAGCATATAAACTGTTGTATCATCCGCATATATGTTCACTTAAGTTAGAGATATGTTCCTAGGCAGATCCTTAATACAGAACAGGAAGAGGGAAGGACCGGGGAGAGAACCCTGTAGAATGCTGCCATTGATCTCATCGGCTTTAGATGACTGAACATTAAAAGAGACCTTCAGGAATGTGTTATTAATTGAAAGAGCTCTTTCAGAAATTCCATATCTGGAGAGTATGCAGCATCTCTGATGCAAAGCCCCGTCAAATGCCTTTGGTATATTTAGGGCAATGGCCTCGTGATCGTGTGAGGAATGACAGTTACAGCATCAGCTGTGAATCTAACAGGGCGAAATTCATACTGGTTATCACTTACGGGTTTTTTTTCCTGTAGCGGTTTTTAATAAAATACTAATTGATTATAGATTTTTTTTTCTGATGGCATTATATATGTATTCATAACCCTTCCACAAAAAAAAACCCCCAAAAAACCCCATAAAACAAAAAAACAAAAAACAGGGGACACAATTAACACCTTCCATCGAGTTGGGAAGAATATCTCATCCAGGTAGCAGGTAAAAAGTTTTCCCAACATTGGAAATAATTTTAGATTTTACTGTGATTTTATCCTAACCAGTGGCCTTCTTAGAACCAACGCTTTGATAAGTGTGGAAAATTTCCCTGCCGGGACAGAGATATTACATTTTAAGTATGTGCTCCGAGAAAAATAGCGATGTAAGATAAGGAATTGCCTTTATAATCTAACTTAGTTCATTGCGAAGTGTCTTGTCTTGTAATATGAAGATGTAATAACTTCGTGGCCATTTCTGATAGGTGAACTTGTTTCCTTCTAATAAGAATTTTTCCACGTTTTCCAGAATTCACAGGAAGAACATCTTTTCTTTTCATGCAAGAACTTGGATGTAATTGTGCATAGGTACTCTTTTCTAAAGCTCTCTTGCAATGACAGTCTAGAACCCCGCACTAATATCACTACACCGTTCTCTATAGTAGAGGTGTTAGTGAAAGTTACTGTGTGCTATGCCTGCTACACATTTTGGCGTGAACAATGACTGGCTCTTTGTTTTCTGTTGTTATTTGGGATAATATTATCCATATTTGAAGGAGGCATTTCTGAAAGCTCTATTTTTGAAGTAAGTTGAAAGAGAAGCTTCCGTGATGTGAGATCTGATTCCGTCAGCTTTGTCGTACGGAAAGATCAGTCCTATGGAATGGTACATCAGAGTGTGCTTTCGATTTGGCATCAACTTTAATACTAATCAGCGAGTGGTCAAAAGTATCCAAGTGAGGTAGCACTTCACATGAGGTCTAGATGGTTTGTGTGATATTTAATTATGTCAAAAACATGATTTGGCTTATCACTTATTTGGGTCAAAATATAAGCGATAGATAATTTCAGAAATATCTGCTTTCTTTATCTGTTCTGATTGCGTGAAATAACAGCTTTTCGTGGTGAATATTGAAGTCGGAAAAAGATAGTTAAAATAAAGGAAATAATATGGACGAAGGCCACATGATTGGGAAATCGGGGTTCTCGTTTTTGTGTTATTTGTCATATGGAAAAAACAACATCTTTAATATAGGCGCCGAGTTCATGGCTATGACGATTGCGAGGCTAATATTATTTACCTTCAATTTATCCTGAGTGTGTCGGATACTTCTTTACCCATGATGTACTAGAAATTTCAATTGTCACTTTCTGAATCCAATTTATAAGTGTTCCTTTTTTCCATACAGGTATATATCCTTTCCTTAATAAAACAGATCAATGATATATTGGAATAGAAGCAGTATAGCCCATCTTTAACCGGGTCTTTCATTCCTGGTAATTTTTGCCGTTCACTTGGCGCAGTTTAAGTTTCAATTTAGCTCATCCGAAAATCGATATTTTAGTGCAAATGTGTCACATCCCAAAATGGAGGGGTTAACAATTTGAATGGGGGGTGTTTGAAAAGGAAACTGTATAATAATAAATAATATGATTGTCATAATTTAAACTATTTATTTATATTAAAGTTTTTATGAAAGATATATATCCAAGAACAGATAGTAAATAGTAAAATGTTGCTAAGAGTTATAATGGACAGGAAGTAGTGGAGAGCCACGTCACTAACAATTTGGACTTAAAACCGGCACTGAAGAATTATCTATCAAACAAAAAATCATCAAAATGGGATGAAAACAGTGGAAATACATAATTAACATCTGATCCCACATATGCACACACAGATACATATACACACACATTTTGAGAATTATAGATACAGATATAATTAATTATATAAAATTATCTATATAATAATAAGTAATATTATCGTAATAGTTTAAACTATTTATTTTTTATTAAACTTTTTATGTAATATATATATAAAGACGTTTTTAGGTTTATACATTCTTTTTATAGATACAAATATTTAAATAAATGCTCTGTTTTATAATAAACAGTATTAAACAACATTTACCGGCCTAAACGTCCGAGAAATTTTCATGGAAAATTTTCGTCCTCCGACAGGAATCGAACCTGTATCCTACACGGAACCGTCATATAACCTAACGTGCCTTAACCGTTTCGGTCACAGAGGAGCGTTCGGGTAGCAAGGTCGATCTTACTGTCTTTAAACTTTAATCTTCCATGAATCTCACACGTACATTAATATCTGCTCATGTCGTATCAAATGTAAACAAATGACGTCACACATTATGAAATGCACAAAGTCCGACAATTATTTTAAGACATTTTTATGTTTATACATTCTTTTTATAGATACAAATATTTAAATAAATGCTCTGTTTATAATAAACAGTTATTAAACAACATTTGTCGGCCTGAATGTCCGAGAAATTTTCATAGAAAATTTTCGTCATCGGACAGGAATCGAACCTGTATCCTATACGGAACCGTCATATAGCCTGACGTGCCTTAACCATTTCGGCTACAGAGGAGCGTTCGGTTAGCAATATCAATTTATATATATATATATTGAAGAACAAATAGTAAATAGTAAAACCTTGCTGAGAATTATAATGGACAGGAAGTATTGGAGAGCCATTAGTGCCAACAATTTAGACTCAAAACCGGCACTTACGAATTATCTATGGAACAAAAAAATTTCATCAAAAGCGGATGAATAATCTGGAAATACATAAACAACCTCCGATCACAAACACAAACATACACACACAAGCATGCACACACATTTTCAGAATAATAATTATAGATTAGGTTGGATAGTAGGAAACCGAACCTGGTTATTTAAGTTTTCAATGAAAGTTGCCATTTGTAGGCGCATTTATGATTTCAATAATCATCTGTTGGAGATCATAGTTTCGTTTCCTGACGAAAAAGGTTAGATGAACCGATCGTTATTCCCCCATAAGAAAGGCAATCGAGTGTTTGATTATTACAGCCTTGTGAATAACAGTTAAAATGTGCCAAAGCAGGAGAATAAAAATTTCACTCGCCCAAAAGCCGTCCTGGGTATGACGTTAAACTGCATCCAACAGGAAGGCCTCTGATCAGGAGGTTTTGAGGAGCGTGGAACCACCTCTTAATTGCTGGTGTTCCCAGGTCTACCTTGACCCGGGGTGCTAGCACCTGTTATGGTCCCAGCTATGGGCAAATAGTGAACTCCTAGTTTTTCCAAGTCTTACTCACGTCCTGGGTATGACGGTAAACTACATCCACGTCCTGGGTATGGCGATAAACTACATCCAACAGCAAGGTCTCAGATAATGTTTTCGGAAAAATAATGTTGCCAGCTATAAGTTTTTGAAACAGTGTTGCCAGCTATACGTTTTTTGGAAGCAATAATTTTGCCAGCTATACATTTTTTATTCCATACAAAATAGGCATTTAAAATTCATAAACTGGATTTGGCATTAAATAACTCACAGTGGTTGATATGCCATAAAACCCAAACGAACAAACGAACGAACGAATCGCCCAAAAGTTTGTTTATGTAGAAAAGAATTTGAACATTTTGTATTAAAATATCTTTTTTCTAATAGGCCTTAAATTCCAGATGATTCTTAACGTATATCAACTGTGAGAGTTGAATAGATGAACCGAATCCCTATTCCCAACTTGTCTGTTTTCTCCACTTTCCTGCAAGTGTCCTCAGAAAAGACATAAATAAATTTAATTTCCCCCTAAATATGGATTAAATAGCAGTATAAAGTCGACTCTCTAACCTTCTAGAAGAAGGTGTAGCAATAAGGAAACATTCTACTATATTTAACATGGAATCATAGCACAGATAATAACAAAGGAATCGATAGGTCTACGATGATCTGAAGAGAAATGGCTATAAAAGAATTTAGTCCATTGTTTAAAAAGAAAACAAAAAAAAAACAACAAAAAAGCTTTGGGTGCATATATAATAACGATATATATTAAGGAAAGACGAATTTGGCTTTCGTTTTGATTTGCAGTTTTTTCTTTAAATGAACTAGGAAAAAGCATTTTAATCTCAATGAAAAACAAAAGCTGACATGGCAATTTATTTTTCATCGTGCTGCTAGTTTAACATCAAACATTGAGAAGAACACTTCAAAGGATATCAGACAGTAATCTTTTTAATAATCTGGAAGAATGATACAGTGCTGTATCGTTCGAAAATCCAAAAGTCAAAAGAAGGAATGCTTGCACATTGAAAAATCCTTGACATACTTTAAACAGAATATTGAAAATAAAAAATATATTTGTTCAACATATATATATATATATATATATATATATATATATATATATATATATATATATATATATATATATATATATATATAGAGAGAGAGAGAGAGAGAGAGAGAGAGCAAGCAAGCTAGCTAGCTTAAGGTGTTATTTTTAGTGTATACCCACATGTGATTAGAGGCTCCGTTTATTTTAAACAGTATTTTATTTTGTCTACAGACCGACAAACGGGGATGCATGTTCGATTCCTGCCGGAGGGTACATCTCCATTAGAAAGATTTCTCTAATGTTCAGGCTGGTAGACGAAATAATTTCAACAAACGCTCGGCCACGATGATTTGTAGCACAGCTATCGATGGCCCAGAGGAGGTCCGTTTACCCAATTTCATTCACAAGGTTTGGTTCAACCTGTGGTATGGTTTTCAGGCACTTCCAAAGGTTCCGCACGCTGGCAAAACCACGATCCAGACCAATAATATCAGAAAGTCGCCTTCCTGACAAATCGACCATGGTGAGATTCGAGACCAGGTCTCATGGTCAGAAAGCGAACGTTCTAAAACTCGACCATGTGCCAGTATAAATAAACACGCACGAACATATATATATATATATATACATATATATATATATGCTAATAGTACAGACCCGATTTTCTAGCCATGGTCAGCAACCTGTCTAACAGCTGAAAAACCCTGAAATCGACACTCAACCAAGAGGATGAGAAGAAGTGTGTGTATATATATATATATATATATATATATATATATATATATATATATATATATATATATATAAATATATATCGTGTATTTGACCAGCAATCCCGATTTTACAAGTTTCTTTTAATGAAACTTATATAAAGGAGGTATTGCTGTCCAAATGCACAATTATATATATATATATATATATATATATATATATATATATATATATATATATATATATATATATATATATATATGTGTGTGTGTGTGTGTGTGTGTGCATGTAAAAATAAATAGATATTTTACTTTCTGCTTTTTGTAGCAGTGATATTAATTTAAAACAAGTACACATTAAATACATTGTCTACTCTGTAAATATCACGTTGAATATAATACGACACATATATACAGGGTATTCCATAAGGAAGTGACACATTTTTAAGGCAAGAACCTTCCATTACTAGAACCTCGTTCTACTATCAACGAGCGTATTGGGACTCGTTCCGTGACTTCCTCCGCGATGTCCCCTGGGATGTTGTCTTTACACTCCCTGTCCAAGAATGTGCTTCTGAGATCTCATCCTGGGTTAAAGCTGGAATCGACGCTTTCTTCCCCTCAAGGAAATTTAAGGTCAAGTCGCACTCCTCCCCTTGGTTCTCCACTGCTTGCTCAGCCGCCATTGCCGATAGGAACCACTTCTTTCACATATTTCGTAACGACACGTCGGACTGCGATAGACGTCTCTTTGACTCCGCCTGTAGCGAGTGTAAGCGTATCCTCAACGACGCTAAGTCAATATTTGCTGTTCGGATGAGGGAGCGTATTGCATCTCGCAAATTTGGCTCCAAAGATTATTGGCGGCTCTGCAAGAGTGTCCTGAACAATAGAAAACCTTCCATACCTCCTTTATTCAACCAGTTCGAGGTCTTGACCTCCTCAACCGACAAGAACTAAATTAAATGAGAACTAAATGAGAATTAAATGAGAACTTCCGAGCAACTTCCGAGCAAGGCTGAATGCCTTGCTCGGAAGTTCTCATTTAATTCAACACTCGACTCCACTAGTGTACCCATATCAGACTTTCCTCTAAGAACTGAGGCCCTATTGAGCGGCTTACGCATAACTCCGTCATCGGTATTGGGTATTATCTCCAATTTAGACCCCCACGAGGCTAGTGGTGGAGATGGCATACCAGCCATTGTCTTGAAGAAATGCGCGCCTGAGCTGGCACCCGCCCTCTCTAAACTGTATAATTACTGCCTCAAGGAATCCAGTTTTCCTGACTGCTGGAAGTCCTCATCCATTGTTACTTTAAGAACTCTGGAGACCCCTCTGACCACTCTAATTACCGTCCTATTAGTCCCCTACCCCTCTTCGGCAAAGTCTTCGAAGCCCTAATCAACGCAAAAGTGGTTAACCACCTTACTGCACACGACCTTCTCTCAGACAAGCAATATGGTTTCCGCTACGTCCGTTCTACAGCTGACGTGCTTACGGCCATCCCTGAAACCGTCTACCAAGCACTTCAAAATAACGGTGAGGCTCGTGCCGTGGCCCTAGACATCTCCAAAGCGTTTGATAGGGTCTGGCATGTCGGCCTTCTTCGTAAGCTCCAGGGTTATGGTATTACTGGTCGACTGTTTGATATAATACAATCATTCCTGTCAAACCGAGAACTGAAGGTCGTTCTCAACGGATTCTCCTCCAGTTCTTATCCCACGAACGCAGGTGTTCCGAAAGGCTCCATTCTTGGCCCCACTCTTTTTCTTATTTTCAACAACGACCTTCCTGACGCCATAGGTTCCCAAGTTGGCATCTACGCGGACGACACTACAATTTACTCCTGTCTCGAAAACAAATCTAGTGTCGCTGTCAAAACTAACATGGCTGTGCGTCTTGAAATGGTCCTCCAATCGGTTGTTAACAGGGGCAACAATTGGATGGTCAAATTTAACGGCTCAAAAACTAAACTACTCTCCATTAACCACCATAGAGATCCTTCCCTGCCCCCTATTAGAATGTCTGATAGTCAACTTCTTGAGAGCAACTCCCTGCGTCTGCTCGGTCTCACGTTGACTGCTGACCTGAGATGGAACAAATACATTGAGTCAATTGCATCGCCCACCGCAAGGAAAGTTGGCTCTCTGTGCTGCGCCAGGAAATTTTTCTCCCCTGAATCGATACTTCAAATATACAAAACAACCATTCGCCTTTGCATGGAGTATTGCTGCCATATATGGTCTGGGGCACCTTCTGTTTACCTCGGAGTTGTTGACAAGATCCAGAGACGGATATGTAATGTGATTGGCCCTGATCTGGCGTCTCGTCTGAAGTCACTATCTCACAGACGCGCCGTCGCCTCTCTCTGTCTCTTCTACAAATACTTTCATGGTAATTGCTCGGATGATCTGCTTTCACTGGTTCCACGTTTCCATGAATTCAAGCGCACTACGAGGCTGGCATCCCGCTCTCACCCTTACACTGTAGAAACTTTTAAATGTAACCGTCTCTTCTACTCCAATAGCTTCATATCTCGCACCTCTCGCCTGTGGAACACCCTTCCCAATTACTGTTTCCATGATAGCTATGATCTCCAACTATTCAAATGTAATGTCAATCGACATCTCCAGTTACCTTGATCTACACACTATCCTTCCCTTCATCCTT
>OZ010577.1:75715823-75813323 GCA_963932145.1 Acanthosepion lycidas
GCAAACGAGGTCTATACGTATAGCATCAACCAATTTTTGGGAGATGTTAATGATTTTGCGATACAAGCCTTACAAATTAATCTGTAGCTAGAAGAAGAGGTGGATTCATGCCTTTCCGAAGATATTTGCACGTAATTCGAACTCGGCTCTCCGATTACCTATTTCAAGTCGTTATCAATTACATCACCAGCACATCCAAGCTTACAACACCTAGTATTGGTAAGCAGTCACTCATCTAGGTACTGACCGGGCTCAAGGTTGCTTAAATTCTGTGATCGTGCGGTGATCGCTTCAACGGGATATGGACCTAATCCTATACTACTACAACTACTACTACCACTACTACTACTACTACTACTACTACTACTAATAATAATAATAACCAGTTTATGAATATAACAACTAAAAGTAACATATAATTTTTGATCTGATTTGAAACCAATCGTTTTATGCACTGAATTGAACTGTTGCAAATATTTTAAACTTTATAAGTAATAAAGTAAAAGAATTGCAGAAAATTCTTTCAATAAGGAACAAAATCAGTCCATGTAAAAAGACTGGGAATTAAATTTCCTTTAAGGAAAATGAAAACAAATGGACGCTTATTTATAGGATCAAAAAGAGATACTTGAAATTTCTAGGACACGTTATGAGAAAAGAGTGTTTGGAGAATTTGACACGCATAAGAGACATTGAAGGCAAGAGGATAAGAGGAAAATAGCAAGTAACTAACCTATCAGGCATTTGTAAATGGTAACTTTCTAATAGAAGCTTAGATGTGATACAAGGAACTGAAGATTAAATTCACTAATCAGTCGTAATTGTTTTAGCGAGAGATGCTTACTAAACATTACATCACGTCAAAACGCCTACAGGCATGTGTAAATGTATGGGAACACCGAGACTAGGTGTGATGGTGAACAGACAAATGTTAATAAGCTCTACAAACGAGAGGAATTTATGAAGAGTCAGACTACCCATGTCCAAAAGGACACGGTACGTAGAATAGGAAGAGGAAGACCAATGATATCTGCTCAGGAATTACAGGGAAAACAATCGTTAACATAAGGCAAAGCTAGTTTTTTTTAAATATTTTTTAAGATCTGCTCAGAAAATTATTTGCAATAATAACTTAGGAAAATTTTAATCTCCAGTTGATTGTCTGTTTATTTGATTTCTGAGAAATAATTGAATATTTTGATATTGCCTAAAATATTGTCTTGACCCACATGTCCAAAAACAATCTCCGTTTGTTCAGGAGAATGTTTTTTGTCGATTTTAACTCTCGTGGGTATTAGGCGTAGATTCATTACACCCAGAATTTCAAATTTATGATCGTATTCAATTTCAAGATTAAGGGGAATAGAAAGTGATGTTTAAAATATAAGAGAAATTGGGAAATAAATGAGGAAAAAAAGATCTAAAGAAAAGATTGAGTCTTTTGGTCATTGCAATATAAGGAATGTTATAACTGACTGCAAAGAAAGAAACAAAAGCAATTTAAACAT
Source organism: Acanthosepion lycidas (assembly GCA_963932145.1). NCBI lineage: Eukaryota > Metazoa > Mollusca > Cephalopoda > Sepiida > Sepiidae > Acanthosepion > Acanthosepion lycidas. Next base: position 75,717,332 of record OZ010577.1, read on the forward strand.
GAGAAGGAAAGGCCAGAAGAAAACGCTATTCTTAGAAAATAAAATTAAACAAAACAAAAACAGGCAGATTATGGTGAATATGGAATGGTTCGTAAGTAGGAAAAAATGGTATGCAGAAATTTTTCACTTGAGCTCAGGAAAATGATTTCTGGACACGTGAGGAACAGACTGAATAGAAAAATAGAAAAAAAGACAGAGAAAGCAAGTTAAGGAGAGACGTTTCATGTACATAAATTACATTGTAGAGGAAGAGAGAGAGAGAGAGAGAAAGAGAGAGTGTGTGTTTCCGTATACGAGAGAATAAGGAGCAGTATTGTATTTTATAATTTTTGAAAACGCAATTGCTTACAATTTAGAAAATATGTTAAAAATATTCATGATGCTAGAGGGAAAGGAAAGGAAATGCAAAGATTAATAATTTGTTGGCATCAAATGATGCTTTCAGTAAAATAATGATCCAATTATATGGCCAAAGATTATTTTTATATAAAATATGTAATATTTTTCTTTACAAGATTTAAGTTATTCTATATAAAAATATAATTACTCGATGGCCACAAGTAATTCACGGTTGCGAAATAACAATATACTTATCCGGTGTCTATAGGCGGCGAAAGTTGAAAATAATATCAGCTCAAGCCCCAGTGTGGCATCGCCCTAGGCAGTAACTCTCCTTAGGGAAGAGGCTGGGGTCATTAAACGGCACCAGTGTCGACCCCGCAAACTGGGAATGCCGATGGGGCTTGAACAATTTTAGTAAGGCATTCCGAAAATCCCACATTAAACTTCAACCTTCTGTCACAATCTGTTTCAACGTTGGCGCTTGGATATATGTTTATTTTATGAAACATTAATCTTTCATTTTGGTGTTTCAGTGTTGATATTATTTTCTTTACAACTTTTAGAACATTCTGCAACAGGTACACAAAAGTCGGATTATTTTCGAATGATCCTAAATTCAGACACCGTATTATTGTTATTGAGAGGTAAATCGGAATTAAATGCATTTTAAACGTTTTGGCGCTCGCCCGACACACACAAAATATATATCGCTATGATGTGCCGTTTTTTCTGGGTTGCACTAACAAAGACAGAATAAAAGAAATCATATTATTATAATAGAGACTCTATATTTTTCCAACATATTTTATGTTCAAGTGAACATAAAATTTTATTTTATGTATGTGAGTCATACATAATGGTGAGATTCATAAAATAGAGAAGCTTAAAAATAAATGCAAATATTTCTGGCGCATAATATTTGGTTGGTGCAAAAATAATGTCGTTTTCTCATATATGTTACTATGTGAGAAAACGACATTAGTTTTGCACAAACCTAATAACACATAGACACAGACACACAGACACCCCCAAGCACGCACACACACACACACACAGACACACACACACACACACACACAGAGGAATGATTTTCCAGTAGGAATGGTGTAACTGATTCGTATTACAAGGTTTCCAAACCTGATTTTCAAACCTGAATAGAAGCGTGGGCCAACAAACTTAGCACAGTTATAAGCTGTAGGTTGATCTGATACTTTCACATTATAATGTTTGATATTTGTAATTAATAGAGAAAACTTGGGTCAAATACATTGATAAAGGGATGTACGGTCGAGGAATCGATAGCGGCTCGGATTGAGGAATCGGAGAGCCGAGTTCGAATTCCAGTCCAAATCCATTACTTTCACTTACGTGCTAATACCCTTGGGAAAGGTATGAATCTTCTTATTATTCTCCCTTCCGCCCCCCAGCTATGCAGGACAGACCCGGTTCTATGGCCTTAGATGGCAACTGGTCTACCGCAGAAAGAAATGGCAAACTACTACGGGAAAAAAATCTGCCTCAGCAGTCATGAATCGAAAAATACATGATCGCCTAAGCGTGTATTACGCATGACACATAACTGACTGACATTGATAAAGAAGGACATTATGTTGAAAATATATATGTGTTGTGTAAAATAAGTTGCAGCTTTTTTTTTCTATATGTGTTATGTAATATAAGTTCTAGCTTTACTACGGACTTATTGATGTATCTACTTACATACACTATCTACAAAGATACATTGTTCTAAATTCTTGAAATACAATAAGGTGTTCTTGAACCGTTCATTGGGAGGAGCGGTCGTTTGCATTTTATTTCATTCTATTTTAACGCTTTAATGCGAAAAAATAAAGGAACATTGCTTTGATATCTTCTCCGGTTTTTCGTTCGTCTTGCTATTTGAATTGAATAAACAGGCGTTAACATATCCGGGATGAAATTAACATACCCTGTATAATACGAGATCTTGTTTTGGTTAATACGTTGACAACGTCTAAATTTTAAGATAAAATAAGGATTTTTAATTGCTATTGAAATGATGTAATTTTTTTTTTTGGAATTGCACATATATTGAATTGCAGCTTGAGAGATTTAAACCACGCTGCAGTTTCTATCATATGCAAAAATGCAAAACGTGTTCTAATCAGTGAATATCAGAGTGCTCTATTTCATTCCCTTTTTATTATAGTCACAACGTCAGTGGATATGATATATCCAGAAACTACTTTCATGACTGAAGGCTACATAGCGTCAATTGTTTCCCCATAGTTGCCAGTCGAAACACCGGTTATAAACTCCATGACACTGTTTTGGCGTTAATGGAGGCTTGATTAGAGGCAAGAGTACTGTCATTTTGCTGAAAATAAAGGATTTCCAACTGTTCATATTTAAAATGCTGTGTACCACATTCGATCTCCCACTAATACGTTTAAGATCCTTCGATATGCATCGCGTGTGTAGGATATGGTCATCCAGAACCTGGTCTACGCCTGTACTAATGATCAAGTGGCCGTTTTTGCATATCCAATAATTTACGCATATAAAGAGCATGTATATCTCTCCTAAACATGATACCTGCTTGCAGCAGACTCTTTGAAACTAAAATATATCGCAACGTGCTTCACCATATAAAGCTCAAACAGCGATTTCGCTCTGGTGTGAGCATTACTACATAAAAAGAAGCCCTTTATTTTTCAAGATGTTCTGAGGAATATTTACTACCTAGCAGAATAAATGTACTGTATCCATGGTAAGATTCGCTTTATCCATGAGAGTGTTGAAATGTTATGTTCCCTGAATCTATCTATCTATCTATCTATCTATCTATCTATCTATCTATCTATCTATCTATCTATCAACACACACACACACACACACACACATATATATATATATATATATATATATATATATATATATATATATATATATATGTTAAGAATAAAATTATTGGTAATACTTATGTAATTTCCAGATCAGTTGAGAGATATGTATCAAAAGACAGAGCAAAATGTATTATATAATAACAAACACTTAAAAAACATAGGTGATATTTTATTTCATTGAAGTCGATAAACACGACTTCAAATCTTCAGATTGTAAACCAAATGAAAATGGAAAAAATTACTCTAGATACAAAAAATTAAGAATAGTGATTTCATATAGAGAGAGTACGGGACAAAGATATTGAGTTATCATCGTGTAGGAAGGGGAAAATGGCAATTATATATATATATATATATATATATATATATATATATATATATATATATATATATATATATATATGTGTGTGTGTAAAACTTTTTCTTATATTTAAGTTGTACTGCGTTGCACTACATATGGCTTATCTTTTTGTTTGTAAGATTAATCTGGATTTAATATGATTTTGTATTAATCTCCTGGTAGTATTAATAACATTTTACACACGTATTAGTATTTGGTTCCTATTTTAGATATTTTAAATTGATTGCTTAGTTTTCTTAATATCTTATGCGAAGGATCTATTTTTAACAGTTGCATATTAAGTTGCCAAATAATTCTATGTTTAAATTATTTACTAGTTTCTTAAAGAAGACATTTATTTATCAACTAGAAAAAATTAGGTAGGAAATTCACAAAGCATATAACTTGTTTAGCATTTTGTTAAATTACTTCTCTACCCCCACTTTTATTTCTTAGGAAACTGCATTGTCTGGTTTATATAATTTATGTAACCTTTCATAAAATATAAAATATAATTAACATGTCATGTTGAATTGATAATGTTAATTATATTTTATGAATATGTCCTGAAGATGGTTTATTAGACCGAAACGTCCGACGTTGACATTATATTAACATTAAAACAGCATAATTGCATATAAGGATTTTTGTTTGTTTTTTCCGTATATTTTTCTTCATACTGTCGGATCTATATCCATATATTTGCTTACATACATACATATATATATATATATATATATATATATATATATATATATATATATATATATATATATATATATATATATATATATTACGAACATTTGTACATAGAAAATGTATACATAAGAAATTTATTTTGTAGGCTCCCTTTGTGTATGGAGTATTGTGGTATATGTAGGAGAAAAGGGTGAAGGATGTCTTCTTTTGGTATATGTGTTATTTTTATTGAATGAATGGATCTTGAATCGGATTAGGTAGGTAGATAATGATGACCAGCCTCAAACCACTCTCCACTTTTTTGGCCATGTGCCGCAATTATTGTATTTTACAATAATAAACATTTACATCAAAAACAAATAAAAAAGCTTCTTAAATATTTTGATTTGTTAGCCTTATCTTTTTTTAAGGATTAAAAGAAATTTACGTCTTTTTGTTGTGAAATAAATTTCATCGATTTATGGCAGAAAAAAGTTACAAAAATGTTATACCCTAATATATATTTATATCTCGCTGACCATAGCTCAATTAAGTCTCATTTAAATACACATGGAGACCCATCAAACTCCATCGGCAACATAGTCGTTGGTAATACAAATATAATAGCCTCATCCGCATGTAAAAAAAGTTAAACATAATCGAATTATTATTGATAAAAAAGAAACATTCGATAATATTTACTATGATCACGGCCAATGTGTTGACCGTGTTCGGGATATAAAACATTCTTATAACTCTAGAGACATACATAAAACAATCTATGCATTCAGTTGAAAGTCAAAATAAAATCATCCTTGATAATGGCTAAAAGTATGAACGAAAGATCTTGGACATTCGAACAATTTCTACATATGTCCAGAAATTAAGAAAATTCTAAGAAAACGAGAAAAATTAAATAAAAAATAAACTTAAACGCAGTACCTTGTCAGTCGTTTTTAAGAAAACTTGTATAGAAGAGGTATTGTTGTCCAAATACGCAATATATATATATATATATATATATATATATATATATATATATATATATATATATCTGTGTGTGTGGGGGGGTGTAAAGAGACAGAGAGTGAGAGAGATAGAGAGTGTAAGACAGAAATTTGTCAAAATTTATGGGTTAGCGCTATGTAATAGTTGGTTCTACTCTACCTTGACGGCCTATATCCGTTGTACTCTGGTATCTGGTGAGTCAGTGTGAACACGGGCTAGGCTGATTATAGCAAAGCAACGTCTATTATCAGAGTTTGGCATCTGCATAATAGGGTGTGGCGGATGGATGGTATAATTCATTATCGAAATTGTGGGCACATTTGACAGCACTTGATCTACAGTTGCATATGAGTACCGAGAATACCTGATTGTCAGCGCAGTGGCCGACAACAGGTTTTAGTCATCCTGACCTGAGGTGACTAGCTATAATTTTTCCTGCTGCGATAAAGGATCGAAAGAGCCATGGACGCGAGAAAACTGGGAATATGTGATGTGGTGCGATGAATCACGATTCCGGGATTTTGCGCAGATGATAGTAGGGTTTGGGGCTGGCGGTGTACTCATGAAACCAGCGCAGGGAGATGGTTGTTCCATAATATTCTGGGTCATACTTCTGTGGCACTGTTTGATTACACTAGCTCCCTAAGGAAAAGTTACTGTTAAATAACACGGTCAACACCAGTTCCTGTTTGATCATCAAAGTTACGCGGCGTCGAGGTAGGTCGATATTTAAATGGGTGTCCCTTTGAAAAAGCAAAAAAAAAACAAAAAAAAAACTGGTGCTTTAAGCCCCTACCTACAATCTGAACATGTTGCGACTTTTAATAACCTACAAAGAGTTGATAACCTGCAAAAACAAATCAATCAATCAAAACCACAAAAACCGATCCTTGAACGTTAACTGCAAACTAACATTGCTACGTGACGGTCACGTGTACCCCAACAACGATAGGATCCTTGATTCCATCAAGGTACTACTCCATGAGATCAGGTGCGTGTTTTTTCACAGAATTGGTTGGAGACACCTTCTGGGTAATTCTGACGAATACTGGAGCCACTACATATGACCAGTATGATCCCAATAGCGTATCTAGGTGATGTGGTTGTAGGGTCTATTCTAATAAAAGATCCTGTATGAAGTAGTATCAGGATGCTGTGGAGAGCTATCTCTTGTCTTATTTTTTTCCCTGAGTGATTCTGCCGCTTGACGAATCGATAGCATATCCAGTTGCTGAACTATGCCCGTTTAAGCAAGTTCATGCATGATACTAGACACCTATCCCATACATTCCGCAACGCCAACTTAGATCTTTATCTATCTATCTATCTATCTATCTATCTATCTATCTATCTATCTATCTCTCTCTTTCTCTCTCTCTCTCTCTCTCTCTCTCTCTCTCTCTCTATATATATATATATATATATATATATATATATATATATATATATATATATAACGATTACATAACTTAAAATATCATTTTTTTCTATTTCCTCCGGCATCGAAGTTACTTGGTCATGGACATTCTTCAATGGGTTATGTTTTTTTTTGTCGTTACCACGAAACTTTGTGGTCAGGGAAAACAACAACAAAAACTGATATTTAAATTTAAGTAATCTTTTTATATAATATTATTAATGCTCTATTTTAGCATTTTTAATAATAAGCACTATATCTAAAAATATCTTGTTTCTTAAATCTTAAATCTTATACACACACGCACACACACATAGACACACACATACATACCCGCACACACACACACACGCACACACACACACACACACACACACACACACATATATATATATATATATATATATATATATGAGATTATGATATATATTTTATTTTATATATGAAGAAGAGTATTGATAAAACCAACTGGAAATAGTTTATTGTGACGCGTTTCATCTGAATAGTAATCGGCGTGAGGCTTTACGTCTTTATCAGATTGTGTTACCAGACCAAAGGCAGTCAAGTTACTCAACATTTGCTGGTGTTTATCGTCGCGTTCCTGAGACATGATCCGTTGCACCACAACCTATGTTTCAGAGAGGACCAAGATCCGCTTCTATGCCTGACCACGAAGAAAATTTATAATATATTTATATTGACTTTAGTCTTAATTTTGTTGTGAAGTATTTTTGATACACCCTGTTTATATATATATATATATATATATATATATATATATATATATATATATATATGTATATATATTAGTGATTATACATAATATCCAACGACGATAACACGACTCGGAGTTTCATGCACATATTTGCACTTGAACATTGCATGAACTGCATGAAACTACGGGCCTTGTTATCGATGTTGGATATTATGTATATTCAATAATATATACTTATAGCTCTGCTTCATCGCACTGTATTTATAAAACCCCAGGAAGACATATATAAATATAGTTATAAGTGGAAGTATATGTGCGTGTATGTAGATTTTTTATCTTACCCATTCCAATATATATATATATATTTATATATATATATATAACTAGACTCGTTTTGAAAATACTTTCCATGACGATCCGTTTAGGTGAAACCTAGGTAGGTTTGTCTGGCTCACTAGGTGTATCTATCTATCTATCTATCTATCTATCTATCTATCTATATATATATATATATATATATATATATATTCACCTATCCGGATCTTAGTTAGAGTTTCTGGGAGAAAGCGCGTTATCAAGTATGATCAACATTTTCATCAAGCGCTGCACACTCAAACACTCGTTCACGATGACTTGTGTTTTGTGCTGGGACAGAAAGCAGTATAAGCCACTGGTGGGGTCTGTGCGTGTTGAACAAACACAAATGGTAGTGTGTGCGTGTGTCTGTAGCATCTATAACAGCGCAGACTAATCATGATAAATCATTCATTTTACGCAAGTATTTATCAGCGCAGTCTTATCTCTTGTCAATGCCCTTAATTCGACATGGCACGTAAAAGAAGAAGACCCGTTTAAGCCAATTTACTGATCTGTTGTATTGTTTTCTTAAGACGCTCTCATTCGTGATAGACAATTAAGTGAAGATTTGCTTACCACCAGTGAAGGCCACTTACTCAAGATCGCTTTCTTTTTCGTCTCCGTCCGTTCAGCAATAGTCACTAACAGACTGAATTAATTTGATTAATGTGAGATAAACGGAAATTTTTGCGTCATGGCTACGCATAAAATTCATGATCAACTTTTTGGCGACAAACTGTAGATATTCCTAATCAAGCTGTCTTGAATTATTCACGCGAGATGAATTTGAGATAAAAAAAAAATCAGTGCAGAAAGAAAAGATTTTATTTAAACACAAATAGGCTGGAATATTTCAACGATAAAAAAAAAACAAAAAACAAAAAAACATGTTCTGTCTGCGACCGTATATTTTCCAAGCGCCATAATTTATTAAATGCAGAAACAGTGTCGTTTCCTCGGTCGGGTCATTCAGAACATTTCTTTATCCTTTTTTACAGCTTATCAACCTACTGCAGGTTATTTAACATATTTTTGGATTGTAATAATATAGATAATAATGATTTCACGATACAAGTCCTACTATTTGACATATAACTAGAGAAAAGAGTTGCATTCATACCTTTCCTAAGGGTATTCGCGCGTAAGTGAATATAATTTAAACTGGTTAAAAAAATATGGAATTTTCGAATTTAGCAATTCGCAACACCATTCTGTCTTGGTTAATATACTATCTCCCTGTTTAAATGTTGGCATCACCAAACATTTCTTGATCTAATATTCATTCAAAAACAGTTGGTATTCGCTAGTTATCAGTATCGTTGAAATGAATACCTATGCTTTTGTAATTTTCTTAACTTGTTCTTGTTATCATCACTTTTCTATGCATTTTATTCTGGAATTTCATTTTATTTTATTTTTTCTTACCGGCTTTCTTTGTTTTAATTTTTAATTATATCTTATTTCTTGCCTTAACTTGTATATATATATATATATATATATATATATATATATATATATATATATATATATATATATATATATATATAATTAGTCTTAAGGTGTGCTATATTTATGGAATAAAGTGCTCAATATCAGAGATAGAGCGTGTGTAAATATAAAAGTGAACATAGAAGTCAACACTTAGAGGCGACAGTCTGTTTCATGCTATATGCAATCGCCAGGCCATATATATATATAATAAATATAGTTGAAACGTGTGCTATGTTCATGGGATAAAGTACACAATATCAGAGATAGAGCGTAAATATGAAACTGAACATTGAATTCAACACTCAGTGGCATCAGGCTGTTTCATGCTAGACGCATCGTCAGGCCCCGAGTGCTGATTTTTTTCTCGCTTATTTTATATATAGGTCAGCGGTGCATTGTGGGTGGTCCATTCTGGCGTAATAAGTAAATAAACGAGCCACACCCGACAAAATAATGATCAGAATGGACTACCTACAATGTACCACTGACCCATATATATAAATAGTCGAGAAAAAATACAACAGCAGCGGCTTGACGATTGCGTCTAGCATGAAACAGCCTGTCACATCTGAGTGTTGAATACCATGTTCACCTTCATATATATATATATATATATATATATATATATATATATATATATATATATATATATATATATATATACATGTGTGTGTGTGTGAGTGTGTGTGTGTGTGTGTGTGCGTGCCTGTGAGTATGTAGAGACGTCTGTATAAGGTGCTGGTAAATTTTTGGTGTTAATTCTCGAGACTACTTTTTAATGGCAGTCCATCCTGAGTGGGTAGTTCAATAAAGGAAATATAGCTTGGCGGTTTTCCCAACAAATTGATAATTGAACTTATACTAATTTAAAACTTATAACTTAAAAAACACAAATTATATTGTGTCCATATCTATCTATATATATATATATATATATATATATATATATGTGTGTGTGTGTGTGTGTGTGTGTGTGTGTGTGTAAAATCAAGTGTCACCTATTTGATAGAAGCTGAGAGAAACGTAGGTTAAGTAAAGCAGTCCTTCACAGAATCCCACTCTAACCTCCCATCCCAAGTGAGAGATAACCGTATGCTTTTGGTCATAGAAATCTGAACGCGTCGTAATTGTATCAAAGCACCATTGAAACGATGTCAGTTTACTCTGCCCATATAATGTCAAGCTCACTGCTACAGTGCCACAATGACCAGCTACCTTACAAGGAACATTGTATGGTTTACCAGTTTTGTTACCCTATTCCTGTGAACTCCGTTTCATCCTAATATACTAGAATGTCATTCAAATATCACAGTTAAAAGTTCTGTGGCCGCTCATTGACTCTCCAAATTAATTATTCAAATGTTCATTCCTCGAAATAACTGGAAATCAGAATCAGAATTTTTTTTGTTCTTGTTTGTTTTTTTTTTTTTTGTTTTATTTTTTGTTTATTTGCTTGTTTTTTTTTGTATTAATAGGAGTAGATAGGCTATCCTATTGAGTAATGCATACATCCCCACTTCTCTGGAACAGGTGTAGAGGATCATACATTGTTTCCTGATTAGATAGGGGTACCGGGCTCTTTTCCTTTTCTCAGGCCTTAATAGGGGTGCTGGCATTAATTTTTGTGATGATGGTGTCAACGCCACTTCATAATGAGGATATAGGTTTGTCAGTTTGGTTGCTGTTCCCGACTGGTTGTTTGGAGCCCGAACTCTTGCATAGCGTCTTGAGAGGCTGCTCTGATCAACAGTTGCATAATATGGCTTTCTTTCAGTGCCATGGAAGGGTGTCCCTTCAAGCACTTCCGATGGGCAACCCCTAAGCCACACTATGTTGCAGTCTGTGCCAGTTCCATTCCTGAGCATGTCACATTAGTCGACTGACTGCTACTACTAAGCTAGTTCTTTCCGTACCAAAACAAAACACCAAAGATATAAATGTAAACCTGCTCAACAAAAATCGCCTAAACCCTTAAACATTTTTTCTCCAACTTCTTTGGTGTTCATACCAACAGTATGGAATCGTTCCTCTTCGAAAAGTTCCCGGACATCCTAGCTTTCTGTGAAACTAATCTTAAGTTTTAAATTCGCTCCTATGATTTCTCGATTCTTATCTATTTTCTTCTCCGTAGGAAGGACCCTAATGTCCACATGAATGGCCTGGGTGTTTATCTTCATAAATATCTCACGCTGGCTAGGGAAGTATGTCTTGAATTTCCGCACCACTCTTACATGTTTCTCCGTCTATCGCTAATTGACTCATTCAGCTATCGCTATTTTCTTTAACGTTTCTCCTCTTCCAATGACTGTTGCGTGCTAGATAGTATTACTGATAATAGGCTTAGATGTGGCACAAGGCCGAAAGTATGGGGCACCCAGTGAGGGTCGAACTAACTATTCAGTCGTAATTGTTCTAGCAAGACAAGCTTGCTAACCATTACACCATCTCGAGGTGCCCAAGTTATTTTCTAAGCGTAGGTTAGATGTGGCACAAAGCCGAAAGTATGGGACACCTAGTGAGTATTACTGATAATACAGACAAGGACATCTTCCTACACCGTCTGAAAATATATTTGTGTTCGGTGGCTTCAATGCCCAACCAGCCAGGTGGCTTAAGCACACTGTCACTGACCTCGCTGGAATCCAGACCATTAATTTCTCAATTACTCAGTCTCTCACGCAAGTGGTGGATATCTCTCGCGCTTCCCCAGTAATCTGATAAATGATTAAAAAAAAACCCTCCAAAAAACAATCCGACTTGATGGACACGCTTCATTTCTAGATATCTTTTTTACTTCCGTCCCTGACTCATGTCGTACTTTGCATCTCTGCCCTCTTCGTAACTCTGATCATGCGGGAGAGTCTGTAAAGATCTATTTCCACTCCCCTACCAACCAAGAACCTTCTACAAATTGAATATCTTTCTTTTATCAACGTGCAGATTGGGACTCGTTCCGTGACTTAATTAGTGACGTTCTTAGAAATGCAGTTTTCAATTATTCTGTTCATAAATGCGCGTTTGAGGTCTGTTTTTGGTTGAAATCCGGCGTTGGTGATTTTATCCCTGTAAGGAAATACGAAGGTAAAACGCATTCATATGATTAGTTCTCACCTGCGTGCGCGGCTTCCACACCAACAGTTTCTTTTCAAGCACTTCTCACAATTCCGTTTCATTGTTTCCATTATAACTACAATCTTCAAAAATGTAAATGCAACGTCCATCGCCATCTTCCATCTTCTTGAGCTCCGTTCAACTTTTATCCTTTCCTGGGTTCCTCCTTTACCCAGTTTTTTTATGCACTTCTTCCGGCTATACAAGAGCGACATGTCTGATTGTAACAGATGTCTCTTTGTCTCTGCTCGTAATATGTACAAGCCTGTCCTCAAAGCATCTCGCAAGTTCGATTCTAGAGATTATTGGCTTCTCTGTAAGAATGTTCTGAACAACAGAAAATCCTCAATCTCTTCTCAATTTGAAGTCTACAGCATATAAGATCGAATGCTTTTATCGGAAATTATCTTCAGAACCTAACACTCAACTCAATTGGGGTACTCCCCACCTGATTCCCCCAACCCTAGAACAAAGGCTCTACTGAGTGATATGTGTATAACCCTGTCACAGGTCTCAGACATAATTTCTAAATTAGACTCCCATAAGGAAAGCGGAGGTGACAGCTTCCCAGAAACGTACTCCCAAACTGGCTCCAGTTCTCTTGAAACTCTACAACTATTGCCTCGCTGCTCCCAGCTTTCAAGTTTCTTGGAAGTCCTCCTCTGTAATTCCTGTTTTTAAGAACTCTTAAGAATTTTGAGACCCATCTAACTATCGCGTTATTTGTCTCCTACTCCTTGTCGGCAAAGTATTCGAGGCTTTAATCAATACTGACGTGGTTATGAATCTTATCTCTCACGACCTAATCTCTTAAAAAAGAATATGGTTTCCGTTTTGCCAAATCTACTGAATGTATATATCAAGCTTTTGATAATAACGGTGAAGCTCGCGCTGTGGCTCTAGATATCTTGAAGGCGTTTGGTACGCTGGCCTTCTCCGTAAGCTCTAGGGCCACACTACTACTGGACGTGTGTTTGTTTTAATCTAATCGTTCCTGACAAATCGTGAAATGAAGGTCGTTTTGAACGGGCCACTTCCAGATCCTTTCACGCGAACGTGGGTGTCCTCCAAAACTATATCCTGGGTCCTACACTGTTTCTGATCTTTATCAATGATCTCCCTGATGTCATCAGTTCCCAAGTAGGCCTTTATGCTGCTGACACTCCTGTCTTAATAGAAATCCATTAGAGTTGACAAAGTTAACCTGCCCACTGCTCTTGAAAAGATCCTCCAATCAGTGGTTAACTTATAAATTCGAATGCTTCCAAAATGAAACTGATCTCATTTAACCACTATAGAGAAACTTTCCTGTCCGTTATCAGCATATTTGATGCTTGACTCCTGGAGAGCATGGCACTGCGCATACTTGGCCGCAGGTTTTCAACTGACTTGAAGTGGAATTATTACGTCGAATCAATAGCTACATCTACTGCAAGGAATGAATAGCTATATCTACTGCAAGAATGAATAAACCTTCTGGCACGACAGATTGGGGTCAATGTGTCGTGCCAGAAGGTTTATTCATCATGCACATTTACAAAACTACCACTTTTTTGTGCAGTGAACACTGCTACCATATCTGGTCATGTGTTCCTGCTACTCATCTCGAGGTTCTTGTCAAAATCCAAAGAAGGATCTGCAATATAATTCGTCGTGACATGTATCTCAACTTCAGTCACTTTCTCAACAACGTGGCGTAGCTTCCTTCTGGCTTTTCTACAAATATTTTCATGGCTACTACTCTGACGAGCTTTTTTCGTGGTGCCCGAATTTCGTGTGTTTAAGCTTGCTATTGTTTTGGCATCTAGGCCCCGCTTTTACTGTTAAATTAGCTAAAGGCAATAGCATTTCTACTTTTATAGTATTCTCACCTGTAGAACTCCCTTCCGTTTTATTGTTTCCCTTATAACTTCAAAAATTTAAATGCAACGTCCATCACTATCTTCTTGAGCTCTTTTCACGTTTTATCCTTTTCTCGGTGGCTCCTATACCCAGTCTTTTCACACACCTTCACTCAATATAACACTCTGTGTACCAGTAGCATTCCTGCCTTTCTTGTGGAAAAAGGATTAAAAAAAACCCCAAAAAACAATCCGACTTTAATTCGAACACGGCACGCCCCGATTTCTCATTCCATTTCACCATTTGTACAGTCAAGCTTATAGATCCAGCATTCCCAATAGGTCAACGATTTAGGTACTATGTTCGACTTTGTTAAACTTCGGTGAATGGATCAAAACCAGTGTTTCAACGTGGTATGGCCACAAGCCCTTTCAGAACGTTGACGATCATGACTCTCCACAACTTTCTATCTTATCTTTCCTTACGCTATGTTTTTCCTCTCAATATCCATGTCATCCATTTACACAAGCTCGTTGGGTAGGTTACTCGATGTTTCATTTTCTCTTTTTTCCCTCAATCTGTACTGGAATGTCAAATTTTCCTGGTTAGTCCTTGGCATGGCAATAAAGTACATCCGACAGCAAAACCTCTGATCAGGAGTTTGGGGCTTTTGAGAAGCGTGGAACCAGATCAATTGTTGTTCACAGATCGAACCTGATTTATGTTGGTAATAACTATTTAGGCCCCAACTATGGGCAAATAATTAATCTCCACCAAAAAATACCATAAAAGTATAAAAATACATATTTATATTAAAAATACCAGCAGTACATTTTTATATAAAACTTTCCAACAATATCTATTTATGGTAACATTATTAGGTTGGTGCAAAAATAATGACGTAATAATGTCGTTTTTTGACGTTATTACGTCATTATTTTTGCACCAACCTAATACTAACAATACGCACATACTAACAATTTGTAGCGACTCCACCCAAATCCGTTTAAAATATTACCAAACAAAGAACATGAAAAAACATTCATGACTTTACGCCATATAATACGCTACTATTTCTTAAATAAAATTTTATTCAGAAATATAATTTCAACAAAACTATAACACAAATCACACATCACAGCCTCATGTCCACAAAAAGGCTGAGAATCATCTACGTGGTCAATTATGAAGCAAAATTATACATATCATATTTTTATTACTTTCAAGCTACCAAGAAAATTAAATTCCAGCATTACATATGATATAATATTGTCAAGAGAGAATAAGCCTGATAACCTTATGGGGTTGATAAACCGTTAAACAAAAAAATTGCTTTCTTTCGTTAAGTGTTCTATAAATTTTATTTCTCGATTACTGATTTCGAATAGAAATGTCCTTTTGGCTTCCGTTTTCTTTAAATCTCGCATATTCAGTCCATAATATTCTCAGTATCTTTTTGGAGAGGCACTTCTTTATTGTGTCGATTCTCCTATTCATCTGTGAAGTAACTGTCCCCCATTAACACCCATACAGGAGAAAATGTAATTAAAGAGAAATTCAGCACTTTTTGTTCTTATGATTTTTTTTCTGGTTCTTACTACTTTGTTTAGCTTTTGGAATCCATCATTGCTATTCGCAAACGCCTACGGATTCGTATCACATTTTCTTTCGTCTGTTAAAATTTCCTCGATAGTTAAATTTCTGTAGTTGTTTTATTCTGACGTCTCCGATTTATAACTCGCTTCCTGTGCTTGGGTGTCCAGTAGAAATACATTTTTTAATTAAAACAGAAAAAAACTCGAAACCACTTTAGATACCTGATATTTTTTTTCTGTTTCTGTCTATCAGTCTCACAGTGAGTGAAATTCTATGGTTTTTCCCTACCACACTTCTGAATCCTGTAAAATTCGAAGAAGATCGCCTGTTTGAAATATCTAAATACCTGAAATTAATCTTTTTCATTTTAGCGAGAATGATTTAGAGTATCAATTTTATCATTGTTACTCTGATCACTATATCTAGACATTCTGGTATTACGTATCGTCTGGCCAGCATCATCATCATCCCAGTAATGTCACTAGAGAAAGAATGAATCAATTGCTTATACTTACTCAGCTATGAGTCAAATATCATGATAGGCTGACCATTCTATGGTGGTAGTTTTTATAGGAGACAACGGGAAACCACCCCTGTGTCTGTCCCAAGACGTCAACTAAATTAACAGATAATAAAAACGAGTAATCTATCATGTATTGATATGGCATTGGATAAAAAAAAATATATTCTTTAATAGTTGAATTTCGACGTACCTTCGTTTTTTTTATTAATATTTTGTGTGAATTTTCCGAGTTTGATTATTATTAAGATTATTATTATTATAATTTTCTTTGATTTCTGTTTTTTATGCACTTCCTTCAGCGTCCTACCCAAAGAACTAAACCCAGGAATCGCATTCGGACCTTTTTCATTGATCCTTTGTAAAACAAAAAAAAAAAAAAACTATGATCATACATATATACATAGATAAAGCCCTTTGTGATGTGTGAATTGTACTTGTGAGTACGATTTTTTAATATTTCATTAAAGCATGGGCGACCAGGAATCTATTCGATGAATATTTTGGAATATTTTCCAATCAATCCGAGGGCTCCAACTACAACTGAAATTATTAATGTCCTCATGTGCTACATTTTTTTATTCCCGTTTCAAGATCCTTGTATTTTGATAGTTTTTTTGAAGATCTTCACCGATACATTACAATTTGCAAGAACTACAATGTCAATAAGAAAATACATTCTGTTTTTATGGTCTTTGATCACTATGTCTAATCCATTAAATTTGATTGTTCTGTCTGTGTGTATTGTAATATTCCATAAAATGTTTACATGCCCTACGTCTAGAAACGGGTCTGCGTTGTGTTCATACCACTTTCTGGCAGTTTCCTTCCAGTTGCAGATTTTCCAGTGCAGATAATCTTCCACCCTGTCATGCCGAGTTTTATATTCCGTGGATGCTTGTACACAGCTTATAATTTATTTGCATTGATAATATTCTTCTGAGGAGGTGAGCAGTTTCGCATAGTATTTTTTAATCTGTTGTAAACAGCTGCCAGCTATTTTGTTAATATTCTTGTCTATATTTTTTCTCGTACTCAGCTATCCAATAATTATAACGACACTTATATAATAGCTTTAAGGGAGAACATTTCTCAATTTCAATGTCCTCATATTTATTTATTTTGTCATAGTCTTTAACAGATATATTTTTATTTGATAACATTACTATATCTATAAGAAGACAATTTTATATAGCCTATATTCACCGTGATTGCTCTATTCATTTTCATATCTCTCTCATTATGAATAATAAAGTCGTAAAGAATGGTGACCTTATGGCATTCTATGACCGTTTTAGAGTAACGTAGACACAGATTTTGGCATGCGGAACGCGATGCGACTAAAATATTTGCCAGTGAATATATTAAACAGTTTTATCAGATTCAATTTATATTACTTAAGTGTCAAGATTGAGCAAACAGAACTAAAATATTAGCAAACTATTTTTAATGGAGGATTTCATCAATGTTGACCTTGTTTAAAGTGGGCCATATCAATAACAACACATTTATTTGGAAATGACAATATCAATAACAATCATATATGCACGTAGCATTTGTACATTCACTTGCATAGAAGTCGTATTTTGTGAACAGTTTTAACAAATGTCTGCGAAATTATTTAATATTTAATGCATCAGCTACTCAGTGGCGTAGCTAGAGTAAACGTCACCCGGGGCGGTCCGCTCAAATATCACCCCAATGACCCCGATTCACCCTATGCTGAATGGTTACCTGTAGCTAAATTTTCATACATGCTCTACCTCTACTCTACTGACAGGTACGTTACTGTTTACATGTATGATCCAAGACAAAATCCAATACTACAAAATAATCAGTTCAAATCAAAAGATTTTAAAATGCAACTGTTCACTTTCACTAAATACAAAACACGGCAATACACAAAAGAATGATATTCGATAATATGGTCTTAGAATGAATTTTTTCTTGTTTTCATTTTGGCAAACTGGTCAATGACATCGTCAAAATCTGTTTGTCTTGTAAGCTCGTTTTCAATGGACAGCACAGCCAGATCCGACAGTCTCGACTGGCTCATGGTTGACGTAATTTTCCAGTGTCCTATTTTCCGTTGCATCAATTTCTGGGTACCATTTAATTATGAATGATGTTTGAAAGTATTTTTCTTGACAAAAAATTTCCATTTAATTTTTAAGCATTTTTCGGAACATTTTAAATCAACTGCATTCTTTTAAAGGTTACCTAGAGAATTTATGCAAAGTTTATTTTTTTGTTTTTCTTTATACAAGTAAAATAAATTTACATCGTATTTTGATGTTAATATGAGTTTAGTTTTAGCGATAATTTAAAAACAATAAACATTTATCATTAGTACCAATAATGGAAAATTAAGTTAAAATTTTAAAAGAATCGTTTTTGGAATCGGAAAATAGACACACATTTTTCCGATTCCGATACCGTTTCCGATACCCCCCAAAAGTTCCGATTTTTCCGATTCTCGATTCCGATTCCGATTAATCGTCCCGATACTAGTAGATATATTCAAAAGTATATCGCTCACTCAATGGAAAATTGTATCTCAGCGAATTGGTACACAGGCAAGACTGAAATTGTTGCACTTTTGGCTTCGTATTTCGCTTTGTTGTTATTAATGATGCAGAGTTAAAACACCATATCATCCGATAAAATGTTACAACAATGTCTCTTGTTAGTAACCAAGATTGTAGAAACTGAAACGCATGAAAGCTGAAAACATTGCTATTTTTCCTACTCACAATTTTCCCAATAATTTATTAGAAAATTTCTGACGGGGTGACAAAACTGGGGGGGTCATAAATTATTTCTGGGTGGTCATATGCCCGCCTGCGAAACCCTGTGTCTCCACCACTGTTTTCAGACTATTTTTGGGCACCTTAGCCTAGTTGAAAAATTTTGTTGGGGGTGACATTGTGTCACCCCTCCTTTGCTGGCGCCCGGGGCGGCCCGCTTCCTCTCCCCACCCCTCTTAGCTACGCCACTGCAGTTACTATCGATGAGATTTCACATTTGAGAAAAGTATATTACAATAAGAAATTCTCGATAAATCTCGTAAAACTTTTATAGTAAAGCCCCCCGCCAAAGAAAATGGCATCCTATATACGCACAGGTTTACACTGTGCCGATGATCGAGCTTTGACATCGCCAGTGTTTTACAACGTTCCAGGAACCTGCCTTTGTATATGTTGCGCGATGTTAATTTCTTAGGAAGTGTGTTTTCTGGTAAATCGGTTTGATATTAAATATATAGTGTTTCTATCTTTTTTTGTTTTTAAGCTGGTTTTGAATAGATTACAAGTTTTTGAAACACGTAACGACAAAAATACGAAAATTTATGCATAATTATTTAAAGGATAATGTTTTTTCATATCTTGCATGCCATATAAAATCATCAGGTCGGCAGATTGTAGTTTGTCCACTTCTGCACTAAGTGGTCAATAGTCTAATAATGTTGTTCACATTATATCTTGGGTCTGATTTCTTATTACATTTGCCTGGTAATTCCCGTTAAATTGTCTTTGGTCCTGTGCAACCAGTATAAATGCTTCTGTCTCTGTTTTTAGCCCTGTACTTTTCAACTACGATTGATGTTATTCTAAATGTCTTATGACAGTTAACTAGTTGTAGCATCCGTCCTGATTATTATTATTATTATTATTATTATTATTATTATTATTATTATTATTATTATTATTTCACATAATGTATAAGTAAGATTTAAATACGAAAAGAAATGATCTGTTAAATGAGACTTTTTTGCTAATTAAAAATTTTGAAATAAACATTTTAAAACGTCTGACATTTCAGGTATCTTTGTATCTGTAAAAAAAAAACTGGAAGCACTGTGTGGTGATGGATAGCTGCTCGGACTGAGGTATCGGATAGCTGAGTTTGAATTCTAGTCTAATTCAATACACTTACTTACATGCTTTAGAAAGTTATAAATAAATCTATCTCTTTACCCCAACAGTAAATATCAAGAGAGAATAAGCCTGATAACCTTAGTTGGAAACCAGTCTAGGAGAAGGAAAACTCTGAATTCAAACCAGACTGCAGCATGGTTGCAATAGATGTGCCCCTAGTTTCAGAGTTATGGAATTCGTGATCAAGAAAATTAGAATCGCCTAAATCATCTCTATTTTCCAGTGCCCTAATTGGAAATTAACAGATGTTTATTTTCATTGTAAATCTTTAATAATTATATCAAAAGTGGAGTGAGATATATATTTACCATATAGGCTTACAAGATATTGCGATACAGTTTTTTTTTTTTTACTTTATGGCAGTGTATTCCTATACATGCAAAATCTATCTATCTATCTATCTATCTATCTATCTATCTATCTATCTATCTATCTATCTATCTATCAGAGAATGTAGCTCAAATATATTTTTATTTGGCATTTCCTTTAGTCTTTTCTCTGCTAATTTGTTTCTCTTCTCGCTTTGCTAAATCAGACATCCACAAGGCGGGTCATGTCACAGCGACAAGATTCCTGTCTCAACGTTTCTTAATAAAGTATCTCCATTTCTCCACTTGCACATAATTCTTTGCTCGGGAATTCTTCATAGACTATAACAGATTTTCTTCCTTCGCTTTTTGTCCATTTTCCTTCGCATGCCTTGATTTACCCGTTCTTTTTACTTCACTTTCTGTTCATTTATTTTCGATTTTTTTTTTCATTTCATGACATTTATTCCTCTTTTCCCCAATTTATATACGACTTTTTTCTTTTTAGCATTTTACATTTTGTTTTCCCTCTTTCTCATTTTTTTTATCTCTTTTTCTTTCGATTTTTTTTTTTTTTTTACATTTCATTCCTTTATTTTTCAATTTCTTCATAAATCCTTCACTTTTCACTTTTCTTCATCTTCCCTTTTTCTTTTATTATCTTTGTTTTTCATTGTCATTTCTTTTCTTTTTTTTTTTATCTTCACTTGCTCCGCCTTTCCTTTTCCTGTTTTTCTTCCGACCTTCCGCTTCGTATCTTCTCCATCTTACTTTCTTTTTCACTTTTTTTTTTTCACGTAGATTTGTTTTTTTTTTTTTTTTTTTTTCAGTTAGTTATTCATTTTTTTTCTCTTTCATTATTTTTTTTTTTTTTTTCGGATCGGCCCTTTCTATTTTCACTTTTTTTTCTTTTCTTTTGCCGCCTTCCGAGAAAAATAAACCTGGCTCGAATTACACTTTCCGATAACTTCATTTTTGTCTTTCTTATGTTTCTTTATCACATTCGAACAGGACGGAAGTGTAGGCATGTGCACTTGCGCATGAAGACTCCTGGGATTGTACATCCGGCGTATACGTAGTAAACCATCTGACACGGTGCGCATATGCAGTCATGTGGCTTGGATCTTATGTAAGTCGATGCAAATATAGATGAATGATTGGGTGCATAGTAGCGTTTTCGGTTTGAGCATGTGAATGAATGCTTTGTTCGATATATTTTTACACAAAACAGAAAAGAAAAAGAAAGAGGGAGAAAGGAAGAGTGTAGAAGAAAAAAGAAAGAATAAAAAGTTCGCTTGTATTGTTTTTTGGGAGTGTATTCGGCTATATGTTCACACGTTTAAATATATGAATGTCTCTGAATATCTCTTACTGAGTAAAGAAACAAAGACATATGAAAAAGAGAAAGAGGAATAGAGCGATTTAAAGAGTGAGATAAAACAGAGTAAGATTTCTTTCCTCAAAGTAAAAAGCAGACGTACACAAACGCACATGCGCATAGGCGACAGAATTTATTTCTGTTGAGGGTAAATCGAGTTGTCCATTTGGGAAATCTTTTGTATATTATCTTGCTCGTACAACTTGAGAGTGAAGATGAGAACTGATAGATAAAACGATAAAGAAATTAAAAAAAATAGAGAGATAGGTAGAGAGTGATATGGAGAGAGAGAGACAAAAGAGAAGAGATGTGTAAACGCATGTATTTTTGAATGATTCAAATTCAAACTATTTATAATATAAGATGAAACGAGATGAAGTTAAATATAACCGATTTTAATTTAAACTTATATCACGAGCAAAACAGGAATGAGTATAAATGTAAGTCGAAAACAATGTCGTGAAAATACTTATGTATCTTTCATAATATTTCATTTTAACGGAAAAGTAAATTCTGCTAAGATAATTGACGTCATAAGCAAATGAATATGATAGTTGCACCAATGAAAACTATTAACCTTGATTATCATCTTGCTGAGTCCAAAAATATTTTGTTTAGCATTTTTAATATTACCCATAATAAAACAACTTTTTTTTACCAAGAGATCCATAATAATTAGACACGGTGTCTTATTTTATTACGCAATTCGATGTTTTCAAAATAAAATATTACAATATTTGTAAGAGTTTTCGTATATATATAACTTCTTTATTTCTTCAAAATCATTTTCGAAGGTTTGAATAGAGAACTTGATTTATTTCCATGCTGTGATATTGACGACCGCCATCATTATCATCATCATGATCAGTCACATGACGAACTGTGGTTGTGGTGTTGCTTGGCAAATGTCCTCCTGACCAGACCCTTCCGGTTTACGGACATATCACATTGAAACACCGGTTCTCATAAGATTACCGAAATTGTGCATCTCCGAGCCTAGTCAGTGCCTAGATAGGAGACTGCTTGGGGATAAGATGTACTGTAAGTGTTGTGCAATGGATAAGAGCTCAGAATTGGAAACCAAAGAGTTAAGTTCAAATTCCAGTCGGTCTCCTTATATTCACTTACACGTAAATATCCTTGGAAAAGATATGAATCTTCCATTTCACCCCACCCCATGGACTAATTAGTAGGACTTGTATTAGTAAATCGTTATTATATAAAAAAGAAATTTTGCTATCTAAAGGTTTTCTAGCATTAAATAACCTGTAAAATGATGATGAGTTGAAAAAGAAATCAATAAATATATGTCCTTTCTACATGTCTCGGTTGTATGCAAATATCTGGGGCTGAAAGTTAGTGAGGTCTTCATTCATGCGTTGCTTGACTTGGGCAAGTAAACCTATCGGAATCCCTCTCTCCTCATGTCAGTTTCCGGCTTTGATAATTGAAAATGCTATTTGAAAAAAAAAATTGTACCTATTTGGATTTACGATTATGTTGGCCGATAGACCTTAGAACTATTTATAAATAACCCTACATCAAAAATGTGTGCGCACAAACATGACGTTTGTAGTAGTAAGAAATACTGTCGGATTAAAAGAAAAGCATTAATCTTCAATTACGTATCTTTATATAAGATATATATATATATATATATATATATATATATATATATATATATATATATATATATATATATATATATATATATATATTTCAATTTATACTATGTATACTTACAACAACTATAGATAAAATACTTTTGCATGTGTCAGGATTTATTTTGTAAACAAGTTATGTACAAAATAAATTTTGATTGTTTAGTAAGTAAAAATGCCATACTACAGAACCATATTTACTTAGTAAAGTAGGTATGTTCCTGATTCAAATGTTTTACTGTATTTTTCTAATCATTTCACTCCAAGTAAGGTGACAATGCCATTAGAACGCAGGAGATCGCAGGGAGTGAAAGTGAATGAGACGTTTGAAAATGGAGCGGATCGAGGAAAGAGCAAGAAAGGAACAGACTTCAAGATGATAGAAAATGATCATTGACGTTGCATTTAAATTATCGAAAATTGTAGTTATCAGGGACGCAAGAAGGGGAGTGAAAATGCGATAAAAACGTTAGAGTATAAATGACGGTTGCATCTACGTAGTTCAACAGTAAGACAGTTAAACCTAGTTGCCTTTCTAGCAGCACGGTTAAATTCATCTAGTTGGGATCCCAGGAGAATAAACTTGCCCGAGCAGTTTCCGTGAAAACATTTGTAAAACAGGCAGAAGGATGCCACATCACGTCGGTGAGAAAGTGACTGGTGACGAGATACCTGGTCAGGATCGATTGTATTGCATATAGTTCTCTGGATTCTGTCAAGAACCCCGAGTCAGTACACAGAGACCAGATATAAAAACAGTAATCAATATACAGACTAATGGTAAATTTCTAAATGTCCATGATAGATTTTGACGAGAAAATTTCTTTGCCACGACGCTGTGAACCAAGCTTCCTTGAAGAAGACTGACTCGATAAGGTCGCTTCGATTAATGTCAGTGGAAAACGTGTTGCCAAGAATTATAGAACTTTATTTACTGTTCTGTGTACCAATGTCTGGTAGTGGAAGATCATGGTTTTCCACAAAATTTGACTGCTTTTAAATCCCATGAAATATCTTGTTTTGCGATGCGACAGACACGTGGTCTTCTGGACGACTGTCGATAATATCAAGGCAAAGTGTATTTGAAAAACGAAGACGTTGTAATTAATTTAATTATGAGAAAAGAAAGATATAAGACACACAGAGGCCATATTGGAAAACAAGAGAAGTAGGAGCAGACAGTGAGTAAACTACTTTAGGAGTTTGATTAAGCCAAGGGTAGAATAAAATCACAGTGACAAATATGAATGGTTAAGGGACAAGTGTAAGAATAATAAAAAAATATACGGCTTGAGAAGAAATAATATATAAATTAAGAAGATGATG
Source organism: Acanthosepion lycidas (assembly GCA_963932145.1). Classification (NCBI taxonomy): domain Eukaryota; kingdom Metazoa; phylum Mollusca; class Cephalopoda; order Sepiida; family Sepiidae; genus Acanthosepion; species Acanthosepion lycidas. The sequence continues at coordinate 75,742,245 of OZ010577.1, forward strand.
AATCACTAACTTTGCAGATTTCTGTCAAACCAACTCGAGCATTGTAAATATCATTTCTCTGTAACATTTGGAACACGTCAGATTATGTGCTCTCTCTGTGTGGTATTGTAGAAACAAATATGCATGAACAGGCGTCTACAACAGGGACTAACTAGCCACCCTAGAAGACAGTAAGCAGCTATAAACTGTTAATTTTCAGTTTATTTTATTTACTTTTGAAAAAGGAAGTTTCTCGAGATATATTATTCTTACCTGACAAAAATTAGAGGAAGACTGTGTAGCACCAATTCAACACACAGCCAAATTAATTCAAATAAATTTACCCATCAAGATAAGGGTATAGTAGACAAATGCATCATAGCCAAAGATTTCGTGAATTGATGAGAGGTTTTCATAAAAGCAGCCCATGCCCTTGCTTATGGAGCCCAGAGAGAAATGCCTTCAGGTTGGTTGACCCAGTCCGCTCAGACGGTCCCCGATTGAGAGTGTTCTCTACATTTCACTCACTAGCCCCTTTGTTTGCTTTTCGTTACCTGCTCGTGTTACCCCCCGGCTACTGACTGTCATGATTAGAGATTCCAAGGGTGTCAATCCAATATATTAAAATTTTGAAACTGACAAGCAAATCTGTGGGACTGAAATCGAGAGTGTAGCCCATCTTAATTCACTATTACGAAACATGTACATGTTAAAAACTTCAGGATAAGAAGACTGGACAGCTATAACTCATTTAAAATGCCGTCATTTATTATTATTACTATTTTTATTTTCTTTGATTTCTGGTGTTTAAACATTTCTTTCCGGGTCCCGCCCAGGGACCTGAGGTTAGAAATGGCATCATGGCACTTTTCAGTGACAAAAAAAAAAAAAAAAAAAATTACATAGATAAAGCCCTTCGTAAAGTGTGGGCTGTACTTGTCCGATCAATTTCTTGTATCTCTTTGAGGCATGGACTTCCAGGAACCCCTTCAATTAGTCTAGTGGAATCTTTTCCAACCAGTCCTAGGGCTCCAACTACAACAGGGATTGTTGATGTTCCCATGTGCCACATTTTTGAGATTTCTATTTTAAGGTCCTTGTATTTTGACTGCTTTTTAAATATCTTCAAAGATACATTGCAGTCAGCAGGGACTGTCATATCAATAAGGAGACACTTTTTTTTTGTTTGTGGTCTTTAAAAACAATATCTGGGCGGTTGATTGTTCTGTCAGTGTGTATTGTGTAGTCCCATAGAATTGTAACAGGTCCTATCTCCGTACCCGGGCCTGGGTGGTGTTCATACATTATTATTATTATTTCCTTTGATTTCTGGTATATACACATTTCTTTCCGGATCCTAACCAGAGATGTAAGCTTTGAAATCATATCATAACATTTTCCACTGAGCATTTGTTTTGAAAAACCCAAAACATCTAAGACCACATACATTGTACATAAAAATAGCCCTTCGTATGGTGTGAGCTGTATTTGTGATTTTGTGTTTCTTTAAGGCTTAGGATACAAGGGATCCCTTCAGTGAGTTTATAGGAACATTTTCCAATCAAACATAGCGTTCTTACTACAAGCGGAATTGTTAATATCCTCACTTGTCTCATTTTTGAGATTTCGATTTCAAGGTCCTTTTACTTTAAGCGTTTTTTCTTTAAAGATGCATTACAGACATTTTGTTGTTGCTGTTGTTGTTATTATTATTATTATTATTATTATTATTATTATTTTTGTTATTATTCATCTCGTAAATTTATATTTAGTCGTTATCTTTAGGCAAAAAAAACTTATTCCTCTTCTCAGTTAGTTACTCGTCTTACAATATAAAACTATACTGTACAGACACAATTTTTGTTCTGTAGAACTTTAAAACTTTTTAATACTTCCCTGGACGAATTTAAGATTATAGATCATAAAAATTATGAAGGTAATGCTTTCAGCTTCTAAAGAATTAGCCATGTTTTTTCTCAGATCACGAGTGAAATTCGTCGCCATATAATGAATTTATAAGAGGAATAGTCTATTCAAATCTTAGTGTCTACAGAACACAAACAAATGCTGGAAAGTTAACTCCAGCCAACAAATGTCGTCATTAATATTTTAACAGATTTTTCTTTCATACACATCAGTCAATTTGGTGAAGAATTTACTTAAATGTCATGGATGATTGATCGAATCAACTTTACATTTTTCTCTCATTCTTTTTAGCCCCCATAGATTTGGTTTTCAAAGAATGATTTTTCTTTTTTTGCTTAACAATTTCTTCCTTTTTGTTTCTCTGCTCTTCCTTTTGAAGGATTTTTGCTTCTTTATTATTAAGATTAGTATCTTTACTTATTGTTATTAAAAAAAAAAAAAAGAAATCTGTCATTAATCTTGAAGCCTTTTTCTAAATTTTTAAATATGTCTGCCATTATATCGAAAAAAAAAGTCTTGTATGACAATTTTATATTTCTTTCAATATGTTTCATTTCCTTTTTGTATTCTTTGCTGCGTGATTTTTTCATTTACTTAAAAATTCTCTTCTTTGTACTAATGAAAACTAGATATTAAAATATTATTCCAATTTTTATTAAGTTTATATTATTATATTATTATGTTTTAAATGATTCCAAAATATTTACAAAGCATCTGCTAATTTCCCTACATTAAAATTCATGTTCATTAACTTCATTTAGGTGTTATAAAAGACACCTTCATGTAATTGTGAAAAAAAAGAATTAAAACAGAAAATATGATAACGTATACTGTTGTTTATTACTGAAAAATCTTGGTCTAAAATAAGATTCGAAATGAAACAACCAAAAATTAAAACATACTTTATTATTATTATTATTATTATTATTATTATTATTATTATTATTATTATTATTACAACGTGTCAAAAACTGGTACACGTAATGGAATGAGAAGGCAAACCAAAGATAGTCTGGTACTATAATTTTCAAACATATCGAGTATTTAAACACCGAAAATCAGGTATAATCCGCCTCAACACAATTGAAAATCAATGCCAAAGAATTGATGTGCCCGTAACTGCTGTCTACAATACATTAAAACAAATGTACAGCAACTACTCTGAAATTAAGGTTGAGGTTGCAAGACTGTGTAAAATATCGGAGCAAAATGTTAAAGTAATCCCTGTAGTGATTGGAAAACTTGATTCCATCACATTGAAGTTTGAAGTATATGTCGATCAACTTGGTTCAAAATGAACGGTACAAAAAATCAGCCTTATTGGGTACAGCATGGATACTTCAAAACGTACTCTCCGACTGAGCATCTTGTTTTCATTTGACATGCAGTATCTTCCCTGATACTCGTGGCATCTACACAGCAGCAGTAACATGATACATTCAATACTAGTATTTTTACTACCTATAATGATGCAATCAAATGGATCTCATCACCCAGACGAGAAAACCGAACATAATTGTAAACAAAAACGAAATATGTTAAACATTTGAATTCCCTGTATTTCGAACGTTCCAGAAAACTGAAGAAATTATGGAACGTTACAGTGACAGTTATATACCTATATTTTTTTCATTTGTGCCCTACACGAGAAAAAAGGGCTTGCAAAATTCGACACTCCCAGGGCGTATTAACAAAAGAGACAGAGCAATGTATTACGTAACCTAGTTAGCGAGTTTGTTTTAATGGATGGCGAATAATTAAAACGCAAAAAATACAAAGGACAGGAAATTGAGGATATATATATATATATATATATATATATATATATATATATATATATATATATATATATATATATATATATATATATATATATATATATATATATATATATATATATATATATATATATATATATATATATATATATATATATATATATATATGTATGGAAGATTGAAGTTTATAAGCAGTAAATTCGACCTTGCCTACTGAACGCAGCGTAAATGACGGTTCCGTATAGGATGCAGGTTCGTATCCTGTCAAAGGACGAATATTTTCTATGAAAATTTCTCGGACATTCAGGCCGATAAATGTTATTTAATATTGTTTATTATAAACAGAGCATTTACTTAAATACTTGTATCTATAAAAAGAACGTTAAACATACAAATGTCTTTAATAAATAAATTGTCGGACTTTGTCCATTTCTTAATGTATATCTATATATATATATATATATATATATATATATATATATATATATATATGTGTGTGTATATATAGTAGGGGAATTTCTAACACATTATATAAACGGCATACCGACCGCCATAGTTCTCAGTTCTTACGAAGAGCGAGTAATTAAACCATCAGCAGCCGTTAAAAATTCACATCTCCCATAGTGATCAATCGGTGAACAACATCAAAGTCATCCACAGACAGCGAATCAGTGTGGCTAGACTCCGATTGCTTCAGGCCGAGATCGAAACCACTAGGCTATTGTCGCAGAGAAAGGTAATTTTAACGCATGATATACGTCATATATAAACGCCATACCGCCCACCATAACGCTTGAGTCTTACGGAGTGCGATGCATTAAAACAGCAACAGCCGTTAAAAATTCCCATTTCCCTATAGTGTTCAATATACTGCACTGACATTTATATTATTTAAAAAAAAAGTTTAATGGCAATTATTCAAAAGTATTAGTTTGCTAATCAAGAAGGAAAACATAGAATTCTGCTTACACCTGTGTTAAATCATTTTTCCTTTGACATAGTTTTTGTTTCTGCGAGTTTTGAACAATATTGTAGAGATTTGAAATATTAAAACATCTTCAAAACTAGCAGTAATTTCGAGAGTTAGATTATAATAATTACTATTTAACAAAATATACACACAATCTCAAAATGGTCGTGTAAATTTCCATCATTCGGTCCGATCGAAGACGAAGGGATTGGAGTAAATCTAAGGTAATGGAATATTGAAATCAGGCATAGCAGTTTTGGGAAACATTCTAAATCCTTTATCATGAGTTTCAATTAAAAACCTGACCTTATAGACCAGGTCCTCGAAACGGCGCGATTGAGAAAGGAAGCATTTTGCTTAAGAGTGCACTGTCGAAATAGTAGAGAAATCGAGCTCGTATCGTAGAGCGGGTATTTATCGGCACTTTAAGCAAATAAAGATAAAACTATCTTTTCATAGAACAAAACGAAACTTAACATCTCGCTATGTCGTAACATACAAAAGTAGTCCAAAAAGAAAAAAAAAGCTGAAAAAAGATTCCGAAAATGACTATAACAGAAAGGCTTAAAGAAATAAGCGTGTTTACTTTTTCAGTGATAAATTTCGCACAGATCCAAAGAAAAGTAAACGCATATAAGATTAAAAAAAAATAGTGGAAAGCGCAGAAAACAGAAAGAAAAATGAATTTTTATAAACACTTTGTCGTGTTTATCAGCGCAAAGGGGTAGAAAATAAATTGCGTAAATATAAAACAATAGAAAAGGGAGGTAATTTTAGTGTGTGTCTTTGCATTAGATTTATTTAAACTTTACAGAGGTTATCCTAAGAGAACTATGAGTCCTTGTTGTTGGGCACGATTTTATCAACATAAGATTTGAGATACGTTCAAATATACACAGATAGAAAAATGCAGGATCCCCTAAACAAGGTAATAAAAGAAAGCAAAAGAAGAGTAATAACGAAAAAATTGTAAGGAAACAATATTAAAATCTTGTGAAATGTTTTAACAGATGAGAGAAAATATGACACTTTGAATTCGTAGGGCCATTAGGATAGCAAAAGATACCTTTCAAAGGATAAAAAACTGCATTGATGATAAGAATAATGGTAATATTAGCCGTTTCACTACAAGAAAACATTTGACAGTCACTGAGCGAGGAGCCAGTAATGCTTTCGGAAGAAATTTATAAAAAAATTCTCTTCACAAGTCCAATAGCTCTTATAACTCTTGTCACTATTGATGGGTGTTTCTTTCCTAACGTTTTATTTAAATTAGTGTGGATTGTTAATATATTGATTATATCATTATTTTCTCTTCGAGTTACACGTCCTGGGTATGACGTTAAACTACATCCGCGTCCTGTGTATGATGATAAACTACATCCGCGTCCTGGGTACGGCGATAAACTGCATCCAACAGCAAGGTCTCAGATAATGTTTTCAGAAAAATAATGTTGCTAAAACCCAAACAAACAAACAAACATCTTCGAGTTACATGTGCTATCTATTTTAGTTGTTGCTGCTATTGTTAAGGAACAGGAAAATTTAGATAAAACTAAGAGAGACCTGAACTATTATGTTATCAATCCTCATAAATGTCAGTGAATCCTGAAAAATGTCGTTCCCCACAGACGCAACGACGAAAGATGGTAAAATGTTTAGAAGAGCTCTATTCTTTAGTGCTTGCAGTTCAGACCTTTACAGATGAGAGACATCTAGCTACACCGACTGATTTGTATCAACCACATTACATCCGTAATCCAACTGGTAAGAAATGAATTCCACTTAGACAGCTTCTTACCAAAAACCGCTATTCTGTGGAGCTTATTCCAGCACGATACTTCTACAAACACTAATTTTGTGATGCCAACGAATACACGTTGTCACTTTCGTAATGTTCGTTGTAGTCGAGACTTTGTAATCGCAGATACAACAATAGTAACGGCGTTGAACAATACTGGTGTCAGGCGCCTTCGAATATCACTCGCATTAATAGTACTTGCTCGATAATACCAGCTTGAAAAGGAGCCACCAAATAGTGATCCGAATAGAGAAATAGTATAGTGAATAGACTAAAGTAATAGTATAGACTAGAAATGGTGATCCAGTATAGTAATAGAAGATAGAGTAGAAATAGTGATCAATCTAGACGTCACACGACTTTCTATATATGCGTTCCCTCTATTGTCACGTGATCCACTTAATTCAATAATGGGCTCGCCTGTGTTTGTTCACCGGCGATCTATGTTCAAACTCAAAGATCGGCAGAGACACTTTATTCCTATATAACAACTACAGTCTTATCATCTTCATGCCTAGGGTTAACCTTTATCTCAGCTTCATATGCCCATAATCACCTCGCCCGCCATTCATGTTCTCATTTCGTTCAGTAGCCCTCTACTTTTAGTGGATCTTGAGCCTAGTATTGGGTGAACATTAGGTAAAAGAAGATGAGATGGAGACATTGGCAACAGTGATGTGGTTATGTAGAAGAATAATGAGGATAACTTGTGAGCAGCGAGAAGGGTTTAAAGAGAATGAGAACAAAAAGGACATTTTTCCTTAAAACTAGAAAAAGAGGCATTAAAATTTCTGGGACATGTCATGAGGAAAAAAGCTTCAAGTATGAACATTTATAGAATACATTTATATTGAAGAAAAGACGGACGGACGGAAACATTGCGCAAATGAAATAAGAAAGAAATAGACTGAAAGGCATATAAGGGGACACGCATTGCTTAGAGCTACAAATGATAGGAAGTTGTGGAGAGTAATGCTCAACCTACGTGACGACCTTTTATAAATGGATGAGAGAGAAAGTACTAGGGGTGATAGTAAGGAGACCAAATATTTAGAGCTACACATGATAGGATGTTGTGGAGAGTCATGCGCAATTTACTTAACGAACTTGTGCAAATGAATTGCAGAGAAGGGACTGAGAGAGACAATCGTTACTTAAAGGAAGAAATGATAGAAAGCTGTGGAGAGCCATGATCAACCTACTTGAGCTTGTGTGTATTCATGACAGAAAGGGTGTGGGAGGGATACTAAGAGGATAAACGTTGCCTAGAGCTAAAAATGATGGGAAGTTGTGGAGAGCCATGATTAACCTACTTGAGCTTGTGTGTATTCATGACAGATAGGGAGTGCGCGGGATACTAAGAGGATAAACGTTGCCTAGAGCTAAAAATGATGGGAAGCTGTGGAGAACCATGATCAACCTACTTGAGCTTGTGTGTATTCATGACAGAAAGGGAGTGGGCGGGATACTAAGAGGATAAATGTTGCCTAGAGCTAAAAATGATGGGAAGTTGTGGAAAGCCATGATCAACCTACTTGACGAGCTTGTGTGAAAGTATGGTATAGAATCGACTGGATAGGATATTAATGGGATAGACATTGATTAGAATGAGAAAGTAACTGAGTAACTGGACAGCGAAATAATCTAACTCAAGACATTCCCCCCCACCCAAAAGAAAAAAAAAACATTCAGGTCACGCTGACCAGAGAGTCATATCAGCGCATACAGGGTGTGATGGATAAATTGTCGTCTGAATTACGCAAAAATAAAAATAACACTATCTCCTTTTGACAAATATATTTAAAAAATTACACAAAAATATCTTGAAATAATAAAGAGAAATTTATTCCATAAAATCGCCATTGTCTCCAACGACGGACACCAGACGACTTCGGAATCCCCTGCATCTCTTCTAGACAGTCTCTTTTTTTAAGCTGGTGAATACTGCCATAATCCTTGCCTTCAGTTCATCTTTGGTGTTACAAGAAGTTTTGTTGGTCTCCTCATTCAACTGCACCCCACACATAATAATAATGGGGGCTGCAATCTCGGGAATTAGATGGCTACATGTACGCCGTGATGTGATGTGGTCGCAGAAATTGTTTGATAGCCATGACTGACTTCTCCCCCTTGTGTGGCATGACGCAAAGTCTTGATGTCAGACACAGGTTCTTCAAGCGGCCACCTTCTTGACCCTTGGCAGCACTACCTTCTCAAAGCACTTGATGTAGGCCTCTGTGTTGAGTATGGGAAAATGAATGGAGCAAAACTTAGCCATCACTATTGATCTATCCAAACATCTTAATGACTATTAGATTCATTCAGCTTTTTCTGAATCCTCTTCACTGTTTTCAGATTGACACCAAAACGCTCTGAAATGTTCATATTGGCGCTTCCAAATTACGTCATAGTGAACCTACTATAATGTGCAGCCAAAAAAATAATTAAAAAAAACAAACGACGGTCAGAGATGGTGCCCAACTGACACTACTATAGTGTGTAGCCGAAACAAATCAATAACAGCGCGCATTCGAAATTCAAAATATAAAATGGCGACTATTTACAAATCGCGCCTACAGGAATTGAACCCTTTATTTAATCTATGAGCGTTGATTATGGATGAATGAATGCTGCTGCTGGCTGTTTATGATTGAATGCACTAACTGAAGCTTTTCTCTTTTGTTACAGCTGCAGCTGCTTTTGAAGGTTTTTTTATTATTGATTCCCATAACGTATTATTTTATGCTAGGATTATTAAGAAGATTCTTATAGCCTAGTATGCAGGCTGATTATTTCAAACGTCGAAATCTACAGTGTTCTTCCCTGTTCAGTATTTTCACCTCATTCCACATGATCAGTCATACCCGATTTCATTGTCTCAACCTAACTACGGCTTTTTGACGTTGCTCACACTTTATTTATAGAAGCGGGCTCATTTTACGTTTGGCGCAATTGCAATGAATGCAGTACATACAAACATATCAATAAATAAACATATCAATATTAAAAATATCAATAATAAACATATTTATCCTCTAAATGTTGAAACTGTTTGCCCCCGTCATTCACACAATTCTCTTTACCTGCAAGACATTTATTATAATTATTTATTAAAAAAATAAAAATTATAATAAATGTATGAATGTATAAGAATTATGAAAATAAAAATAATAAAAATGATTTTAATGAATTGAATTTATTCAAGTATTAAATGAGCCCTAGAACCAGTATTATAAAAAATGTAATACTGGTAGAATACTTACTGTATACCTACTTTTTTGTATATGAGAAGAAATAGAAAACAAAAGATAAACAAGAGGAGACGAAGTCAGCTAGAATGGAAAAAAAAAATAGGCAGACGAAGAAATTATTTATTTATTATAAATTCAGTATACAAATTTATAACATTTCTTAGCAGAGCTAGCACAGAAATAAATCCAATATTGGGGCCGTTAAAAAAATTAAGACAAATGATGGCAAATCTTCAACTTCAGCAGACAATGAAACAAAAGAGAGAAGTCTCTGTTAATGCAGCCAAGCATGACGAGCAGCACCAGCAGCAACCTTCACCAGCATGCGGTTAGGTTAGGTTTACGGATCTAGGTTTACCACGGAGACATGTTCTACGGATTAAAGAGTTTGATTAAAAGTGTTGATAATCAAACTCTTTAATCCGTAGAACATGTCTCCGTGGCAAACCTAAATTTCGAATGCGCGCTGTTATTGATTTGTTTCGGCTACACACTATAGTAGTGTCAGTTGGGCACCATCTCTGAGTGTCTTTTTTTTATTATTATTTTTCGGCTGCACATTATAGTAGGTTCACTATGACGTAATTTGGAAGCGCCAATATGAACATTTCAGAGAGTTTGGTGTCAATCTGAGAACAGTGAAGAGGATTCAGAAAAAGCTGAATGAATCTAATTGTCATTAAGATGTTTGGATAGATCAATAATGATGGCTAAGTTTCGCTCCATTACTTAGCTTGATTTTTAAAATAGTAATTGTGAGTTCAATCCGTGAGCCAAGCATCATATTGCTGAACTCAGTGGAAGCGGGGCGAGAAATAACTGAACATTACTAAAAAGTAAGAACTAAACGAGATATTCCTAGAAATGGATGACCAACAATCTACCTTCATAGAATAAACAAAAAGTTCAGTTCCGAATCCTCTTTACTTTACTCGGATCGATATGAACCTGATGAAGGCCAGAGAGAACAACGACAGAAGCGCTGTAATGAAAACAACAAAGATGAGGATAATAGTTTATCCTAGGTATTTTCTTCTTATCTTTTGTTTAATGACATTACTCTACGTTTCTTTCTTTTACATTCATGATTTCATTCTTCGTTTACTTTCCACGACTCTCTCTCTACTGGTAATGAGAAATTCATTTCTTTCTTTCATCTTTATAATGATTATATCGTGATAAGTCTGCCGCTAAAAAAAAATGTTGCTTCATTGTATCGTGCTAGACAATTTTTATCACACGAATTTGTCTTGTACATTTATCAATCTGACATCCGTCTATGCTTTGAATACTGCTGCCATATCAGAAATGTTGCTTCTGTTGTGTATCTTGAGATTCTTGAAACAAATCAAAAGCAAATCCGCAATAATACAAGTCCCGATTGGTATCTTGGCTTCAATCATTTTTACTACCACCGTGATGAAGATTCTCTGTGCCATTTCTACAATTATTTACATATCAATTTTTCTTTTTGGTTTATTGACATCATGAATATAAAACTACAACGAGCTTTACAGCTTAGCATAATCATTTTACTGTAGAAATTACTAAATATCACCGTAAATTCTATAGTTTCTTCACACGTACTTCTCACCTATGGAACTCTCTTATAGATTCCTACTTTCCCGTAACCTACAGTAAACACGAATTTAAATAAAGCGGTACAGGTAATCTTCTGTTGCCTTGAATTGAGCACTTTTAATTATTCATTGTCACTATTGCCATTTTCTCTGTTACCTTGATTCTATCGTCATTCATGATCAATAATGTTTTGCGCTTTAGTGGCTTTATCGCCTTGTTTGGGGTGAAATGATTGAAAAAATGTACAGCAAAGAAATGCAAGAGAAAATGAATTAATAATAGTATATAGACCAGGAAAAATAAATAAGATAATTAAAAAAAATGTCTAGTCTACTGTATCTATGGTATATCGACAATTAACTAGTTAAGTCTGTGATCAGATCCGTCGCCAAATCTTGTATTAGGTTGGTGCAAAAATAATGGCGTAATAATGTCGTTTTTTGACGTTAAAAAATACGTCAAAAACGACATTATTACGTCATTATTTTTGCACCAACCTAATAAGCCACGTAAGAAAACCTCAGCTTAAAGAAACCTTAATTATCTCTTTCTGTCAGTGATAACCTGGACCAGAAATATATTTTCTGGGCGGTAAGAAAAGAGAACGGTTTTTAAAGACAAATGTTTTTTTTTTTCTGTTTGTTTCGGCTTGCATATGATCACATTGAAGAGCCTTTAAAAATGTGCTATCGTATAACAACATTTGGTTTCCCCCAATGATCCTTATCACAACAGATGTATACTGAGCTTTGAGAAAAACTGCTCATAAAATGGGCAAGAAGGAGAGATGTGTTTTGATTAGGATGTTCCACGTTGATAGCGATCAGGTTGTAAGAAACACCCCTCCCATTTCACAATTCACTTCACTTTTTTTTTTTACTAGAATCTTCATTGACAAACAAAAAAAAAAAAAAAAGAAAAGAAAAAGAGAACGGGCACGAATATCATCCTTAAGACAAATGACAAGAAAAAAAGATATCACTTCATTACAAAAGCACTACGATCCCGGAACTCTCTCTTTTTCTCTCTCCCCACTCGCTCTTTTTCTCTGTCCCTCCTCGCTCTTTTTCTGTGTCCCTCCTTACCCTTTTTCTCTGTCCCTCCTCGCTCTTTTTCTCTGTCCCCCTCGCTCTTTTTCTCTGTCCCCTCTCGAACTTTTTCTCTGTCCCTCCTCGATCTTATTCTCTGTCCGCGCCTCGATCTTTTTCTCTGTCCCCCCTCGCTCTTTTTCTCTGTCCTCTCTTGCTCTTTTTTTTATGTCCCCCTCGACCTTTTTCTCTACCCTCCCCTCGATCTTTTTCTCTGTCCCTCCTCGGTCGTTTTCTCTGTCCCTCCTCGTTCTTATTTTCTGCCCCCCCTCGATCTTTTTCTCGGTTCCCCTCGTTCTTTTTGTCTGTCCCACCTCGCTCTTTTTCTCTGTCCCCACTCGCTCTTTTTCTCTGTCCCTCCTCGCTCTTTTTCTCCGTCTCAACTCGCTCTTTTTCTCTGTCCCCCCCCTTGCTCTTTTTCTTTGTCCCCACCTCGCTCTTTTTCTCTGTCCCTCCTTGCTCTTTTTCTCTGTCCTCTCTCGCTCTTTTTTTATGTCCCGCTCGATCTTTTTCTCTACCCCCTCTCGATCTTTTTCTCTGTCCCTCCTCGATCTTATTTTCTGCCCCCCTCGCTCTTTTTCTCTGTCCCCACTCGCTCTTTTTCTCTGTCCCTCCTCGCTCTTTTTCTCCGTCTCAACTCGCTCTTTTTCTCTGTCCCCCCTTGCTCTTTTTCTTTGTCCCCACCTCGCTCTTTTTCTCTGTCCATCCTCGCTCTTTTTGTCTGTCCCCCCTTGCTCTTTTTCGTTTACACTTCGTTAGGATGTGTCGGGTTATCACAGCGGGGAAGAAATCTAAATAACAGGACAGAAAATAAGTGACAAGTAATAATCCAATGTGCAATAACTGACATAGTTTAAAATATGAAGTTAAGCATCCTCGATCCTGCTCAGTACCTAGATGGGTAACCACTTGGCAATACAAAGCGCAGTAAGCTGGAATATGCGGTTGGTGTAATGGATAACGGTATGATTCATCATATTTACTTACGCTTAAATACCGCTGTGAAAGATATGAATTTACATCTTCTACCCTCATATATGGGTTAATTATTAATTTCCATTATTAATAATTTTCTAAAAAATATTCTTACAATCAAAAAAATATTTTCTGGCTTGAAATAACACATAAATGTTGGATAAATTGTCCGTGAAAAACAAATCTATCAAATCAATCAATTTTTAAAAAAAGAAAATTTGATGAGAATTTGTAAAATTTTGTAACCTAACTGTAGCAAAATTGAAAAATTGAAGAAGAAAAATCCTGTTCCACTTAAGATTTAAGTTATTTTGCTAAAGGATTAACAATTGCAGGAACCAGTGTAAAATATAATATTGCATATGTCTAAAGAAGGATGTAATAAAACTGAAAAAAGACAAATCAGGATCAGAATGCAATGAAAAATCTTTTTCATGGGGGGACTGAGAGATAGCTGTAATTGATTTTGGTCATTGAAAACAAAGAATTATAGGATATTTTAGTCAAGGTTTTAATAAGTGCTAAGGCACTTGGAAATGATAAAAAAAAACTTGAGATCTGGCCGAGAATCGAACTTTTCATACGACCATATAAATAAATTTAGCTAAGATATTGAAGAGGGTTCTGGACTGCTTAGCACGCTTGTCCTAGATGAACGTTATTAGTTAGCAGTAGTGCGGAAAAGTACTGAATAAAAGATCAGAAATTAATAATAATGATATTAATACCATTATAATCAATTATAGATGATGAAGACATAGGAGTGTGGAAAGATCCTTTACTATATATACCCGGCAAAAGTGTAGGCTATTGAAAACATCTATGACAAAAATTGTTAACACATTCTTGAACCTAAAATGATATTAGATGAATGTTATGAGAATTTAACTTTAAAAGCAATTACACTTACGTAAATCAAAGAAAATGTTCAAGTAATTATATAGAAATTAGATTGATTGATTCGTTTTCTACGGCTTATCATCATTTGCAGGTTATTTAGACGCAGGAAATATTTTCAGTTTCTAAGAAGCGTGATATAATAAGGATTTAGTGACACAAATCTTACTAATTAACGCATAGCTAGAGAATGAGGAGATGTGGATTCATGCCTTTCCAAAGTGCGCTTGCGCGTAAATGAATATAACAGACCCAACTGACACTGGAACTCATCTTTCCGAGAAACAATTCGGAGCCATTATCCATGACACAACCGTACATCCAAACTTACAGCATCCGGCATTCCCAAGTGATCGCTCATATAGGTAATGACCAGGCTCGACGTTGCTTAACTTCAGAAAACATTGTAAGCAAAAACTAGGGTAAGCAATAAAATATTATGAGCTTTGTAAATGAAAATAAATATAAATGAGGAAATATTAACTTACAAATAATAATCAAAATCAGTCAGTTATGTGCCATGCGTGATACACACTTAGGCGATCATGTATCTTTCGAAAGATGACTGATGAGGCGGATTTTTTTTTCACGCAGTAGGTTGCCATTTCTTTCTACGGTAGACCAGTTGCCATCCAGGGTTATAGATCCCGGTGTGTCCTGCTATTTACCCATAGCTCGGGAGAGGAGAAGAGGATTCATACCTTTCCCAAGGGTATTAGAACGTAAATGAATGTAATGGATTCGACTGGAATTCGAACTTGGCTCTCCGATTCCTCAACCCGAACAGCTATCCATTACTCCACCGTAAATTAAAAAAAAAATTGAAGAGATATAAATATAAAAAATGATTTGAAATCAGTAATAATATGATTCTACGGAAGGATGTTGGGAAAACATGTAGCGGACATGTGAATAACGACAAAGCTGTAGACATAATTAAAACAAAAGGGGAACTTAACATCAAGAAGAGTCAGTTTAAATTTTTAGGGTACATAATGAGACAAATCCCATAATGAGAAAAGAGGGCCTGGAATCTTTTTTAACAGATTGAAGAGAAGAGAGATGGAGTAAAGCAACACATAACCTAATAGGCGAGCTTAAGCAAATAAATGTCGGAGCAGGGTTTAGGAAAGATATCCAAAAGATAAAATTCGTTAAAAGCTAAAAAAGACAGGAAATTGATGAGAGCCAGCGTTCTGAATGGACAAGGCATGTAGAAGAAGAAGAAGAAGAAGAAGAAGAAGAAGAAGAAGAAGAAGAAGAAGAACAACAACAACAACAACAACAACAGCAACAATTAAACACATTTCCAAATAAATATGTAAAATAATTACTTTTAATAAATGACAATTATTTAAAAGATTGAGCATTGGTTACCGATAAGAGTTTTCAGGAGAGCAGCAATTCCAGCGATGCTGGAGATATTGGAGATATATGAAGACATTAAGGAAAATAAAGCCATGCTCGGCACTGGCAAAAAGATAGGACAAAAATATCGGTAAAACGCATTCTCTCAGTTCGAAGTTAAAATGTTAAACAAAAGAAATCCTCCCATAATGGCAGAAATTAAAAAAAAAACATACAAATTATAAAAAGGTAATTAAAAACAAATGATTTCATAATTGATTAATTCGTGTTCTACGGCATATAAATCGTTTGCCGGTTATTTGAAGCCAGAAAATACTTTTAGGTTGTAAGAATATTGTTTTATTTGGGAGATAATGATTTAGTGATTCAAATTTTACTAATTAGCCCATAGTTGGGGGAAGAAGAGTAGGATTCATACCTTTCTCAAGGTATTTGTGTGCAAGGGATATAACGAATCCAGCTAGAATTTGGTGGGGGTGGTTTCATCTCGTCTTCTCTTGACCGGCAGTCGCTACTCGTTTTAGTTAGCAATGAATGACATCACATACGGAAAATTTAAACTTATCTAGTTTTATTATTCACGTCTAAGTGTACATTTTCAAGTTAGGTCGCTCCCCACGAACTGGGTGAGGGGCAGTTTCAGACACGAAAGTGAACACATGTACATTGCTTAACGTATAAGAATCACTAAAAAAAACAAACAAACAAACAAACAAACAAACTTTCTCTATCATTCCCACGCTAACTCAGCCAAGCAAAATCGGCTCCCTTATTATGGTTTACATCTGATCTCGAAGGTCGACCTCCGGATGTCGGAGCCAAGATACATTCCTCTAAAACTATTATTTAACACTCGTCTTTTCGATTAATACTTGGGAGCCATTATCTATTACACAAACCCCGACATCTAACCTTACAACACTTGGTATTCCCAAGCGATCAACCATCTTGATACTGTCCAGGCTTGACGTTGTTCTTCGCTAATCCGGTGAGAATCGGTGTTTCAACGTGATATGGTCGTAAGTCGTGTCTGTTATAAATATTATGTCTTAGATAATAACAGTATTATAATCTGTATTCTGATGCTTGTGACTGAAATGAGCCTTATTACAAAAAATAGTGAAATATGTAAAAACTAATAAATAAGAAAAAACGTTATAGCGGGAGAAAAGGATTGAGTGTAGAAAATCAAAGTTTGGTACAAGGCAAATGGAACGATTAGATGTCGAATTTTGTAATCACTGAAAAAGGCACAATTCCGTCAAGTGAGAAGTAACTTTTGCGATGAAATAAATAAGTGAATGCGATAAAGTCTTCGATCTTACACTAGTGTTTTTGTGTCCTTTTCCTCTTGTGAATGCTAAGACTTGCACGAATAAACGTCTGTCTAATTCAGAACAAGGTCATAAATATTAACTCAAAGGTGAGATTGTAATAATGGAGGCGCACTCTTTGATTTGTTCTCTATAATATTAAGATAATTAATGAAAATCGATTTTCTTCAAAGGTTTTCGGAAAATGAGTTGAAATTATGTTTTCAAAAGAATGCAACAAGAACAAGTAATGAATATTATAATGTTAACGACAACT
Source organism: Acanthosepion lycidas (assembly GCA_963932145.1). Taxonomy (NCBI): domain Eukaryota; kingdom Metazoa; phylum Mollusca; class Cephalopoda; order Sepiida; family Sepiidae; genus Acanthosepion; species Acanthosepion lycidas. The sequence continues at coordinate 75,759,449 of OZ010577.1, forward strand.
AAAACAAAAACAACAACAATAATAATAATAATAATAATAATAATAATAATAATAATAATAATAATAATAATAATAATAATGTGCTGACTATTCTACCGCTGAACTGAAAAGACGGAGAAATGAAAGATTATAGCAGAAATGATAATAGTAAAATTAAAACTTTCCTTATAAGGTCGTCTTGAGTATGACGGTAAAATACATCCACGTCCTGGGTATGAAGGTAAACTACATCCGCGTCCTCCGTAAGACGATAAACTACGCCCAACAGCAAGGCCTCTGATCAGAAGGTTTTGAGTAGCGTCGAACCACCTCTTAATTGATGGTGTTTCCAGGTCCGCCCTGACCTGGGGTGGTTACACCTGTTAAGGTCCCAGCTATGGGTAAATAGTTAGCCTCCCAAACTAGAATCAAAACGTGTAACAATAGGTTTTAATACCAGCGAAACATTTTTGTAAAAAAATTATTACCAGCAATACATTTTTGAAAAACAAATATTAACAGCAATACAATTTTTAAAAACAAATTACCAACTATACATTTTTTAAATAAATAATTGCCAGGTATACATATTTGGCCCTGATCTGGTATCTCGTTTACAGTCGCTCTCTCACAGAAGTACCATCGCTCCCCTCTATCTTTTCTTCAAATACTTTCATGGTAACTGCTCCGACAAGCTACTTTCGCTAGTCCCCAAGCTGCATGAATTTAAACGTGCAATTAGGTTGACATCTCAGTCCCACCCTTTCACTGTGGAAACGGTAAACTATAGCCGTCTCTTCTACTCTAATAGCTTCATATCTCGCTCTACCCGTCTGTGGTACTCCTTTCTTGCTTCGATAATGACTATAATCTCCAAATATTCAAATGCAATGTCAATCGACATCTCCAGATGCCTTGATCTATTCCCCGTCCTCCTCTTCATCCTTTCCTCTATTACGCCTCTTTATTTTGCTCCCACTTTCTGTAACCACTTGCATGCTAGTGGCACTCCTCTCTTCTTTGGGATGAAAAGCTTTAAAAAGGACACATGGCACAGTGGATAAAAGCGCTGGTTAGATCCCGGGACAAGACCCAAAGAGTTGTGAGTTCAATACCTGGTTAAGGCAATGGAGAACTTGAATTAACAGGAGATAATTGATAACTGACATCTATTAGACATGGCACGTGGAACTAGAACAGTCTACCCAAACGAGCGAAATAAAGGGTTCAGTTCGAAATTCCAACCACCTGAAGAAGGCTGGAGCGTACAACAGCCGAAACGTTGTGATAAATATGGCAACAAAGATGTGGACAATAGTCCGAATAATGTAAATAGTGTACATAATACCTCATCTCAGAGTATAGAAAGATACTTAAAAAAGAAAGAAAGAAAAGTCTTTATGATTCTGTAGCGCCAGTCCACATTGTTCTGAGAAAGTGGTAAGAGCCGAATTAAAAAAAAAGAAATAAGGTATCAAGATATATTGAAACGAGAAACATCTTTACAGACCTTAAAAAAAGATAATGAATCTAATTGCAGACGTAATAATAAAGACGGTTATAGAGAGGATAATTAAAGACATATACATAGCACTTATGTAGAGTAGCATAGGAGAGTTCTATGAGAAAGAAAAAAAAACGTACATATCTGTTAAGATAATCAGAAGAAAGAAACATCACAAACTGCGTCTATTTTTTCTTTTTTGTCGGAATCCATCTTGCACCTTTACAAATCTACCATTCGTCTGTGCATTGAATAAAGCTGTCACATATGGTTAGGTGCTCCTGCTGTACATCTTGAGATTCTTGACAAAATACAAAGAAGGATCTGTAATCTGACAAGGCATATTGATTTCAGTCAATTTCTCACCGACGAGACGTTGCTTCATTCTGCCTTTTGTACAAATATGACAACTGCATTGACGAGCTTTTACCCCTGATAGCCCGACCACATGAATTTGAGCGTGCTACTAGACTGGCATTTAGGTCCCACCTTTTTTACTGTTGAAATAGTTAAATATAGCTGCAACTTCTACGCCAACATTTTCTTTTCTCGCAGTCTTCACCTGTGGATCACGCTTCCGTTTACTTGCTTACAATCTTCAGAAATTTAAATCAAACGTCAATCGCCAGATTCTTTCTTCTTGAATCCCGTTCATCTTTTGCCTTTTCTTCTATCCACCCTATTCTCAATCTTCTCTTTCACTCTTTGTAGGCCCAGCGCACTAGTGGCATTTCCGCCTTGCTTGTGGGTGAAATAATAAAAATAAATGTCGCCTCTGTGGAAGCAAATACAGGAATGTCAATCAAAAGTACAAAAATAATGAAAAATAGGTAGGAGGATTGGGTCAGTTATTGAAATTTGGCCAATTATTAGGATTTAAACATGCAACTAATGGCATATGTTCAAACCAGAAACTGTCTCAGGGAATACAATAATTTGATTTGACTGAAATTTAAACAGATGAGGATTTTGTTGATTCCGCTACGAAAATATTAATAATTATGAGAGGTAGTATAACAGAGTATTGCTTATGACACATGGTATTTGTAATAAAATTTAGAAAAATACAAATTCATGACGAGAATCTGGACATGGGGAGAAGGAAAGGAATTCTTTAAGATAATTACAAATAAAATGACAGTGACATGCTATTATGAAATTAGAAGAGAGAAATCAAATTCCTATAAATAAAAAACCCTGATCAGACCATTTCGACGTTGTGAAATGGTTAGCAAGCTTGTCTCTCTAGGTCACTTACGGCTGAGTAGTGTGTTCCATCCCCACTGGTCGCTCTATTCTTGTGCTACATCAAGGCTTAGTAAATCACTATATAAAAAACGACTAGAAAAATTCTACAATAAAAAAAATAGAACTCATAACGTAGAAGTAAATTTTTTGGTGCTTTGTAATTTTTGAGCTAGACAGATAAAGAAAACACCAAAATACATTTTTTTTATATAATCTATAAGGAGAAAAGAAATGTAGTGAATTTTTATAACTTAACAAAACAAAAGAAGAAGAAAAAATGACAGATTTAAAGAATTAAAAGATGGTTATATAAACTGTAAAATATTTAACAGATCGAAAGAAAAAAAAAGAAAAGCTAGTGAGAACACGAAGAAAACAGAAAAAGAAGAACTAGTAAAAAAGAATTCTTATAAAAACATTACCACTAAAATTGAAAACCATAAAGTTGTCGATATATCAATAATTATTGGTGCACTTGGGTAAGTAATAAAATATTTCTTTGAATGTTAAAACTGTAAAATATAGATCAAAAACATTTGGAAGAACCGAACTCATTCTTTACGACCATATTTAGTAAGATAGACTGTTAAGGAGGATGCTAGTGTAGTTAAGAAGATAGGTTTACTTAATCTGCGATTAGAACCACCATTTATTAATGAGGTATAAGAAAAGGAAACGAAATTAACCAAGTGCACAAAAATAGAAAAGACCGGATGACAAGCATGGGTCTTTTCCCTGGTTGTATTCTTCCTATACAATGAGGTGATCTTAAGACAACTAATTCTACGAGGATTTACTATAAATTTGCTACAATCTTAAAATATCCTGCAAAATTGTCGCGCCAAGGAAAATGAAACAACTAATGAAATTGAAAGCTGGTTAGAAAAGTTTATAATAAACAATATAAAGTCCCCAAAAGGTCGGACAGAAGAGACAAATACGTGTTGATTGTGTATAGATAACTTGAGACCATCAGTCCTATAATTAGCAAACGCTATAAGCGAGCACACAAGCATTACAAAAAGTAGGAAAGATAATCAACATAGCAAAATGTCTGATATTGTCTATGCAAGCTGTCCAAATGAATGAAATTGTCTATACAAACAATTGCTATGCGCATATAGTTTACTCAATCTAACAGAATTAAAATAATCATTTTCTACAGAATCTTGATGTTAAACGAGCTGCCTAATGCTGACCAAAAGAAAGTTCACAGTTATATATATATAATTAAGTAAAGTGTTTCTTAAAGTGATATAATATTAAAATATAAATGAAAAGGATTTTGAAGAATCGAAAAAATTCCTAAAGAAGGTATTTATAAAATAACATAGAATATTGTTGGGGATGCTGATGTATTTCAGAAGACATGTTATATTCGCGGTGAAAAGCATGATTTAAAACTTTAATTAGTACAACTACTGGAAAAGCTATGAAATACGCAGGCTGTATCCGTCGTAAATTATTCATCAATCTCTCAAAACGAGATGACAGAAAACCTGATGATTAGGCTACGGGAACAGGTGAATTAATGACAATGTATTCAAACTTACACCCTAGAGATGAGAGTCTATGAAAATAGGAGGGTAAATTATAAGCACCGAACACCGTTTCATCATGGCAGTCAAATAATTTATTGTCTATACAGTGCAGAGCAATGAAAAAAATATTAATTATGCCAACGTGATGTTCCTGCACAATTGACAAGGGAACAGATGTGGGATTAGATAACATCTACCTTCCTAAGGGGAAAGTACAGGATGAGCAAAAGCTAGAATCCATTACGTCAATAGGCTGCTAAAAATATTAAACTAATGATATTGGGTAACAGAACTATATTATTCCCGCTGGCGAATATGGTACGAAAATGTTTATAACCCGATAAACCATCTGGGAAATAAGATTAGAAATACAGATCACCAAATTTCAAAGAGACATAAGATTACTGAAAGACATATTTAACAAGAACGGCATACACATCAAACGACTGGACGCATAGAAGAAAGGAAGCCTGTGGTTGAAATGACCAAAGGCTAATTGTGGACGGTGGCTAGTTAAGGCGATTGAACAATATACATTCGTGCATGTTCGGAAATAAACACGAGATTTCAGGCGAAACCGGGGCCAATAAATTTATATATTTAAACAAATAAGAAAATATTGAAAGAATACAAGAATAGCCGAAGTTGTTCGTGAACGAATTAAACTTCGTAGAATAGAAGAGGAGGAACGGTGGATAGCGGTCCGGATTGAGGAATCGCAGAGCTGAGTTCGAATTTCAGTCAAATCCATTACATTCATTTACGTTCTAATATCCTTGGAAAGGTATGGATCGTCTTCTACTCCCTCCAGCTATGGGTAAATAGCAGGACAGGCCGGGTACTTTATTCTTGGATGGCAACTGGTCTACAGCAGAAAAAAATGGCAACCTACCGCGGGAAAAAATCTGCCTCGTCAGACATGTATCGAATGATACATGATCGCCTAAGCGTGTATCACGCATGGCACATAACTGACTGATTTTGATTATTATTTGTAAGTTAATATTTCCTCATTTATATTTATTTTCATTTACAAAGCTCATAATATTTTATTGCTTATCCTAGTTTTACTTACAATGTTTTCTGAAGTTAAGCAACGTCAAGGATGGTCATTACCTATATGGGCGATCTCTTGCGAATGCCAGCTGCTGTAAGTTTGGATGTACGGTTGTGTCATGGATAATGGCTCCGAGTTGTTACTCTGAAAGACGAGTTCCAGTGTCAGTGGGGTCTGTAATATTCACTAACATGCAAGCGCAGTTTGAAAAGGCATGAATCCACCTCTCCTCATCCTCTAGCTATGCGTTAATTAGTAAGATTTGTATCACTAAATTCTCAGTGAGTTGCCCACTTCAACAGTTTGAGCTTTCTCGGAAGCTCTAGACGAAAGGTTCTTAAAAATATATGTGAGTAATTTCATAGACTTATTTATCGTCCTTCTGATCAGTGATTTTTTTTTACACATACATCCGCACGTAATTTTTTCGAGCGCGCGGCGCGCTCTCGCGCGTGTTTTGATCCACACTTTGGCATTGGGTGACATTCTAATTTTAGTATTGACGAAAAACGCTTGTGAAATTTGAAAGGCGCAACAAATTGGCAAGATACAAATTTTATGGCTTAGTAAACGTAAAACGAAACAAGGAAAGAATATTGCAGACGAACACAGAGAAATGAAACTAAACATAAAACCAGACATTAGAGAGAAATAAAGAACTTCTATAATTGAATGTGGAATATCTTAAGAAAGACACTTCTATGCGTCGTGTACCTTCAAAACATAGGCGATAATGACTCTCCACAATTTCCTGTCATTTATAGCTTTCAATAAATGTTTCCTTTTTTTTTTTTCTCCTAAACCTTGTTCGAACATCCATTTACACAAACTCTTTGAGTAGCTTATGCGATGTTTTCCTCTGTGTCTCTTTCCTTCAATATGTCGTGTCGGTATAATATTTTTAAACCCTCAGAATAGTTAAAGAAAATTTAAAAAAATAAATCTTGATACAGAAGTTTTATATATGTGTTTTATACCGGACCTATGAAGACTAATGGATTTGACCCAATCCTCATAAATACGTTGGACACTATTGTAAGTGGGGGTAGTATGCTGTTTAAGTAGTCCTCCACTAGTAGTGGTTTACCTATTTCAAACCGCTGGCGAGTATAGTATTTTGTTGATGTTATAAAGATTATCATTTTATTTCCAACCTCCGCTTTGGTTATTCCTAATTCAGTAACCTTTTCTAGGTTACTACAATATGATAATATTTAAATAGAATATTTAAAGCCGAAATTTCTTTTGGATTGTAAGAAAAATTCGTGTTTTTGTGATAAATATTGGATTTAAAAATCTTTTGGGCATAATATCGATTTTTTTAAAAATATATAAGCACTACTATTAAAACCATACTTGGGAGAGAAGAGATAAATTCATACCTTTTCCGAAGGGTATTTGCGCAAAAGTGAATGCGACGAGCCCGACTGCAATTCGAACTCAGGTCTTCGATTTCTTATTTCAAGCCACTATCCATTAGATCCCTCCTACATCTTGACTGGCTAAGACTGAGTGAAGGCAGGACAATCCAAAATTATAAACAAATATGTAATCTACCAAAACACCAAAACCTTATATGAAAATATAGCAAAGAAAATATATGTCTACATGTAAATTAGAAGAGTTTAAATATATTACGAAATGGACAAAGTCCGACAATTTATTTATTAAAGACATTTTTTTTTTATGTTTAACGTTATAGATACAAGTATTTAAGTAAATGCTCTGTTTATAATAAACGGTATTAAATAACATTTACCGGCCTGAATGTCCGAGAAATTTTCATAGAAAATATTCAATTTTCATTTGAAAATATCCTGTCAAAGAACGAATATTTTCTATGAAAATTTCTCGGACATTCAGGCCGGTAAATGTTATTTAATACTGTTTATTATAAACAGAACATTTACTTAAATACTTGTATCTATAACGTTAAACATAAAAAAAAAATGTCTTTAATAAATAAAGAGTTTAAATGCAAATAAACAGGAAATATTTTACGTTGTATTGGAGAGGATTGACGATCAAAAACATGACCACTTAGAGAAAATATTAGGATGTATTAGACTACTCAAGATATAGAAACCTCTGGTGTGATTCCTAGTTAAATTCTTAAACAAAAAATGGAAAATACTTAGCATTACGTGAGAGAAGCTTTTACCAATGTTATTGATCGCACTCATGATATCGAACTGTAATCTTGAAAGTCTGGAAAAGATACCACTTTTCGAACGCAAGCAAAAAAGGTCAACATCCCTATGTACATCGATGACATACATTTATTTGTCAAAAAGAACAAAGCCCAAAACTACAGCGACGACATCGAAATGGAATTTGGAAGAGAAAATATTGCAACGTTCTAATGCACGAGAAATGATCTGAGTGAATAAACATAATGTCGGATAAGAATATCACATTATAAGCCAAACAAACCTAAGATTACTCAATTATGATTAAATAAAATATGAAGAAGTGAAACAAACAAATAGTAATGCATTAGTCAGTAGGAAAAGAAAAATACTAGAAACGTAGATACCAGTAGATTTTATTAAAGGGTTGGATATCTACGTAGTGTCTTTCGTGATGTGCACAGGACACTTCCTCGACTGGATAAAACAGGACTTGAAATGGATAGACAAGTAATAAAAGGAAACTCATGCCAATGGACAATATTCTAAATCCGAAAACTTTCATTGACATCAGTGACTGTATTCAGGTGGACAGAAAGGAATTTTGAAATTATCTGATTCGTGAAAATATTATGAAAATGTTACGAAAATACTGAAAGATGAAGAATACTGAATAAAAAAAAAAGAATATGAAGAATATAAAAATACTGAATATGAAAATATGATAATACTGAATTATGAAAGTATTATGAAATATACAGTATTTACATTAGTCGGACTATTGTCCTCATCTTTGTCGCCATATTTGTCACAACGTCTCGGCCGTTGTACGCTCCGGCCTTCTTCAGGTGGTTGGAATTTCGAACTGAACCCTTTATGTCGATCACTGGGGTTGACTGTTCTAGTTCCACGTGCCATGTTTGATGGATGTCGGTTATCAGTTATCTCCTGCTAATTTTCCTTCTGAAATATATTATGAACATCGTCGGTAATAGAAATAAGCATAAAACGAGGAAAGAAAAATAGGAAGATATTTCACCGAGAAAAATAATCTTTAGTGAATATTTATGCAAATGTTACAAAGGTATATACGGTATTTTCTTCTGTAAAATATAAAAAGATAACCGCAAAACAGGAGGCGTGGTATTATACACGAATATAGGTTTTAAGAAATTTTTAATCAGCTAAAAAATCTTATTTGAAACAGCAAGATTGCAAATACACTCAGTACAGTAGATAATAAAACATAAAGTAGGCAGGTGTTTATAACAATTATTTACAAAATGTATTTGATATGTCGACAATATTTTTTTTTTTTTGGAATAAGATTAATCTGTCTATCCTATTAGCTAGAAGTTAGCAAAACGATTTCTCTAAGTTTAGCAAACATTCTAGGATAAGGAAAACACAGAAACAGTATAATTGAATGTCTTTTGTCTGAGTTTTGCTGACAAGATAAGGTTTGTTCATATTTTGATATTCTCGTTTTATTATAAATTTTTCTTTCTTCATTCATAATGAAAAATTAATATATATTTTTTTTATTTTCATAGTCTATTAATGTATAGAAATATAATAAAGTCATACGAAACAGAAAGTATGAGGAATTAATTAAAAAAAATAACATGTTCTATCCGGCATGCTCTTCCCCGAAAATTAGAAAATAAGTTTTAAAACGGAAATTAGGTGACAAACATGCAATGACGAAACATCCGTTCCATTGGTAAGGCAAAATGAAGAGCAGTCATTGTTGTTACTCAGCTTCACTTTTTTCATTGCTATAAAAAGAAAGGATTATATTGAATCATCTGTTTGATCTGTTGCTAGGAAATGGAATTCACAATGTCCTGCTAGAAAAGTTTATATTATAGGGAGAATCAAACTTACGTTGCTGACATATTTAGCCTTTTTCATCTAATATATATATATATATATATATATATATATATATATATATATATATATATAATATGTAATGAAAAACAAACCACTTTAAGGTACCATTACGATAATTTATTTCACCTAAATCCTTTTTTAAGGATTCAGGATCATCAGGTAAAACTTCCAACAACGAATTCTCAATTCGTTGTTGGAAGTTTTACCTGATGATCCTGAATCCTTAAAAAAGGATTTAGGTGAAATAAATTATCGTAATGGTACCTTAAAGTGGTTTGTTTTTCATTACATATTAGCTCTGTCCTAACATTGAGCTCTCAGGATTTCATCCTCTTTGGATTTACCAATTCGGTTTACCAAGTTCCTTATAACTTATATATATATATATATATATATATATATATATATATATATATATATATATATATATATATATATATATATATATATCGCATATATATATATATATATATCGCATATATATATATATCGCATATATATATATATATATATATATATATATATATATATATATATATTTGATATTTATAAGTTTTTAAAGTAATTTAAGTAATTCTATTATATTTATTTGTTTTAAAATGAAATATAGTCTATTAGTAATTAACAGTAAAAATAATATTGTAAAATTGGAGTTCAATACAACGTATTCAAACCCAAACACCCACTTTAGAAAGAATATTTATGTACACAAGTACAAATTTAACGGATAAGAATGCCGAAAAACATTTTGTCGTTGATATCATAATTCGTTGAAAAAGCCACCCCTACCCTACCTAGACTTAGCCTATTTTCTTAAGTAACTCATATTTGATACAATAATCATTAATACAAATAAACGCGTTGCCGTCCCTGTCTAAATGATTACATTTCTCTGTATCCTTGGAAAAATATTATGAATGTACGTGCTTTTAAAACTCAGTAAATTTCAAAATAAGTTATTGCAAAATTCGCTTGAAAATGAGACAGAACTAGTGCTTTTAATTTAATTATATAATTTGAAGTTTTTAGTTTCTGTTTTGAAACATGGTAATTCCTGCGTAGCGATGGAACCATATATATATATATATATATATATATATATATATATATATATATATATATATATATATATATAATGAGTTAATTTATAATATTTATATATATATATTTAATAATATATGTTATAATATATTTTATAATATTTATTTATATATATTTAATTAGTTAATTTATAATATTTATGGACTGCAAATTTACATTGAGCACTGTTTTGTAAAAATAAAAATATTAACATGAACACCAGATTATATATCTTACTGTTCTTTCTTTTTTCACTGTTTCACTCACTTTCTCTCTCTCTCTCTCTCTCTCTCTCTCTCTCTCTATATATATATATATATATATATATATATATTCGTGAAAAAACTCAAAGAAGAATATTCAAAGCTATCGGTCCTGACCTAGCATCTTGGCTTCAGTTACTTTCAAACCGCCTTAATGGTAGCTTCTCCGTGCCATTTTTTTTTTTAAATAAATATTCTTATGGTAATTGTTCGAGTGAGCTTTCCTCTTTGGTACAGCTACTTAACACATCATAGTACTAGATGGACGTAATTTCGTTACTGAATTTACATATAGTAGTAAGTTGTATACTAATAGTTTCTCTTTCCTTCTCAGTTCTCGCATTTGAAACGATATCCCAGCTTCTTGCTTTCCTGTCAACTTCTAATCTTCATAAATTCAAAGGAAAAGGCAATCGTCATCTGTTGTCTGCTTATATCCGGTTCTTTTACTGTCTTCTCTCTTTTTCACTCTGCATGTGTCTTAGTCAATTCATCAACTTGCTTGGGGTCAAATGATAAAGATTGTCATAGTCAAGGTTATCCTTTAAATATGATTCCAAGCCTTCGTTCATCATTATATACACTACTGTTTGAGGAACTCGAGACGGTGTAGTGGTTAGCAAGCTTATCTCGCTAGAACAATTAGTAGTGAGTTCGATCCTTACTGAATGCCCTTTACTTTCGGCTTTGTGCCACATTTAAGCTACGCTTGGAAAATAGCTATATACCCTACAGTTTAAATTGCCTCTTCTCATAAGTTTATTTCCATTTTCCTTAACACTTCTTCCTTACTCACATGTTCAATACATTTAATTTCTCAGCATCCTTCTGTGTTGCCTAAAGTTTCTTCTTCCACTGGGAAGAGATTGTACAGCTTTCACCTCCCATATAGCAGGACAGATATTACAGTGTGACCCGGATATAAGAGAGATTTTCTCTGTTCCCAAATTAGAGCCATACTTACCTAAACAAAATAGACCAAACCCGAATATAAGAGAAATCCGGATATAAGAGACTTCTTCTTTGGTCCTGACAACTCTCTTATATCCGAGTTACACTGTACATAACAGTTCAGTATTTTTTCTTTGTCATGAAATATTCATGTTTCTTAATACTTTGCTCAATTTTGGGAAAACTCATTTGCATTATTCCAATGCGCATTCGGATTTCGGCGTCATTTTAGCTTTTTTAAAAAATAATTTCCAGACATTTAAATTTAAATATTCGTACACACTGGAATTAGTTATCTTAAGTTCCTAGTTTACATATATTGCGATGTTCCTTTTGCTGACAACCATGAATTTTGTCTTCTTATAAATGATGTTTTCTGATTTCTTCTGGCTTTCCTGTAGAACTTTCTCTAAGACCTATGCAGGTTCCTTTCTGTATCTGTTATCATCAGTGCGGAATCTACCTAACAGCGATCAGAAATTCAAAGATTTGAGATAGTATAGAAGACATAGTTTTATGAGGATAAATAAAAATGTAGTGGGGAAAAGAACAATCACATAGTTTTCAGTAATAACCATCAAATTTATTTTTACAAGAATGTTCACCATGTACAAGGCTCAAGAGCCACTCGAGTAAAGGATTACAGAATAATAGATAAGAAGCACAGATCATGTGAATATGTGAAGATAATCGTTAACTCTAGTCATGAACAGGTTAAGATGGTAGTGAACAGTGAGTCGGTTCCACAAAGTATCGGTTTATGGGAGGCTATTCGAGTGGAACAAACATTTCACCAATGGAATAAAAAGGGAATGAGGGTCTTTCGCAAAAATGTGCGTGGCATAGCATGTCTTACCCGTGAAGGTTAGAACCGGTAGAAAAATCTATAGAAGGGAATGAATATCATAGTTCTATTTTTTTAATCATTTCATCCCAAGCAAGGCAATAAAACCACTAAGACACAAAGGGTTATGGACTGTTATGGAATATGAAAAAAGAAAAAAACAGTATTGAAGAGAGAGAGATACAAGAACAAGAATTAATAAAACAATAGACATTGCGTTTAGATTTTTGAAAATCAAAGTTGACTAGAAAACAAGAAGACGGAAGAGAGTCCTACGTTCGAGAATTGCAATGGAAGAAATCCTATAACTAACGGTTACATCTAGCCATTTCAAATATTAAATGATGAAACCTTGTCGCCAATTTAGTACTGTCCTCAAATATCAAAGCTTAAGTAAAAGAAAATAAAAATAAAAAAAATCAACATTTATTTTCTGGTCATAGGATGGTGCAGCCGTTTGAAAGACTGTAATTTATATGAAATAATACCGGGACAAAGTGTTTCAAAATGAAGGAAAGGGCAAATTTAAATTCTTTGACAGATGCATTTTTTGTTTTTTTGTGACCTTTTTTCTCAATGGTCCGCTATCCTTCTGATATGATTACTGCAAGCTATTTTTCTTTGATTATCGAATTGATTTAGGCATGTCTTCATTTGGAAAAAAGAAAGAAGATTGAACTATCTTTACTTGACAGAAACGTCTAAAGGATATTTTGCTATTTTACTCCAGAAAGAATTAATATTTTTCCCGTCAATGTAGAACAGCTTTTTTATCTTCATATTTCATGTACTTTCTTTTATAAATTTGTATTTCTTTTTATACATTCTGCATTGGAAGTTAACGTAAACATTCAGCGGTGTAGCTACAGCGATGCAAATTTGATACTAGGGGAACAATTTGATGTGGCAAATAACGACACATACAAATTGGAGAATAAGAAGTAATTTAATGATATATTGATTGATTTTTTTTACTGTTTATCAATCATTTTCAGATTATTTAATGATATCTTTAATCATTTCTAAGGTACAACGGTTCAGAACTTAATCTAACAATTGGACAATTTTGCTGTTACAGGATTTAGACAATTTTGCTGTTACACGATTTGGACAATTTTGCTGTTACATGATTTAGACAATTTTGCTATTACATGATATAGACAATTTTGCTGTTACACGATTTGGACAATTTTGCTGTTAGATGATTTAGACAATTTTGCTGTTACACGATTTGGACAATTTTGCTGTTAGATGATTTAGACAATTTTGCTGTTACACGATTTGGACAATTTTGCTGTTAGATGATTTAGACAATTTTGCTGTTACACGATTTGGACAATTTTGCTGTTAGATGATTTAGACAATTTTGCTGTTACACGATTTGGACAATTTTGCTGTTAGATGATTTAGATAATTTTGCTGTTACACGATTTGGACAATTTTGCTGTTAGATGATTTAGACAATTTTGCTGTTACACGATTTGGACAATTTTGCTATTACATGATATAGACAATTTTGCTGTTACATGATTTAGACAATTTTGCTGTTACACGATTTGGACAATTTTGCTGTTACACGTGGTATATATAAGTGTATTTGGGATGAAATTACTCTTTTATGCGAGTTTCATCAAAGGCAACTGACAAGGTACAGGGGTAATGTTTTTTATTTAATTTTTCTCGTGTTCCTATAATTTTCTTCTTTTTGGACGTAAATTATGTAAAACTTGTCCAATATTTTGCATGCGCGTGCGCTTTCAGCTATATGTTCATGCATTGCCAAGGATATATATCTATTATAATTAAAAATTATAGCTCTGTTATTACAATTCGAGCATTATGTTATTAACACCAGTACTCAGTGCGCAATATATATATATATATATATATATATATATATATATATATATATATATATATTTGATAAATAGGACAGTCTAACCCAATGGACCAAAAAAAAGAGTTCAGTTCGAAATTCCAACGTATATCGCCTGAAGAAGGCCGGAGCGTGCATTGTCCGAAACGCCGTGAATATTGCAATAATAATAATGAAAAAAGTCTGAACGATGTCAAAAGTGTAAATAGTACTTTCTCGTCTTCTGCTATTTCACTTAAATTATTCAGTTTCTATGATTGTTTTCTCAACATAAGGATATTACAAATGAATATTTAAATTTTTTATGTCCCTTTAGGTTGTAAGCGATCATATCACACCAAATATTTATTTTTCTTTGTTAATTGTCATGTCTAGTTGAGAAGCATAATCGAAATGTTTTCCGTTGTCTTCTGTATAGTTTTTAACTCAGAGTTTTGTTTCACGTTGACCTGTTTTCGCACAAAGCTGAGGAGGACATGATACCATATTATTTACTTCGGAGATGATGAGAATAAGGAAAAAAAGATAGTTTTAAGAATTTTTTTAAGGGTATTTGAACGACAATGAACATAACAGAGCCGACCAGAATTTGAACGCTGGTGGCCGATTCCACTTGCTGCAGCGAAATCTATGACGTTGAAGACATTCGCCTATACATTAGTGTATTTTCAAACTCTAAATTATTGAAATATTTTCATTAAGTTTCTTTAATTTACAATGGTATGTAAAGTATTCTTGTCTTTTCACGTTTCACTTAATGAGAATAAAAAAAAAACCCGACAAATTACAAGGTACATAGAAGAGAGAGAATTTGATAACACATTTAAATAAATACTGAAAATTCGTCCGGGCGTTAAATAAATGAGAATATGGCAGAAGCAAAATTAAAACCAAGACCACAAATCTAATACGGCAAGAATGACATTAAAAGACTGTGCAAAGCTCTACTATGCATTAAGAAATTGTAGCATTCAAGTAATCGTAGCTCAGCTGAATAAGAGAAGCTTTAAAAAGAACATCTGGGTTTCAAACTTAAGGTCAAATAATGTTGATTTTGTAAGCGTAGCTTAGATATGGTACAAGGCACAGAGTATGGAGCAGCCAGTGAGGATCAAACTCACTACTCAGTTGTATAGGTTCTTGCAAGACAATGTTGCAAGCTATTACACAACGTCGAAGTACCCTTGAATTTGGTCAGCACCTAGGTGACCGCTTAGGAATAACAAATGCTTTAAAGCTCGGACATGCGGGTGGTGTAATAAATAACGACTCAGAATTGTCAGAGAGCCGAGTTCCAATTCAAGTCAAGTTCGTAATATTCAATTAGCCACAAATACACTTAGGGAAATTATGAATCCACCTCATCTATCCCCACCAGATATGGGTTAATTAATAGGACGTCTATCTGTAAGGCATTATTATCTCAAAAATAATCTTACCATCTAAAAATATATGTATATTTTCCGGCTTTAAAAACCTCAAAAAAGTAGATAAGACGTAAAAAAACAACCCATCATTCATTTCTGGCATATTTTGTTTTATTTTACATGTAGTTCGTAATCTGGTTTATAGTATGTTATTGTGAGGTGTGTGCTTCAATCGCCCTGCATGTTTTTGTACTTAGGAGATTCGTCTTTCTAAATCTATTTTACTGGCTGCATGGTAGAAGCTTCCTATATTGTTAAAAACATTACTGTCTTCATTCTTGAACCAGTGCAGATGTGGCCGCTAGGCTCTACTACATCTATCATGTCAATATTCTTCAACAGGACATTGACATGTTGGATGAGGAACTTTTCGAGAAGAACATGTATTAAGCTGAAATATTAAAAGCAGAAATTAACTTATTCTAAGAAACCAATCTATTATGAATTATAAAGCTAAAACAGAGATGTTGAAATAATTTCTATCCTAGCAAAAAAATTAAATTCTTATAAATCTATTTCTTTTCATTGTTTTCTTTGCCTTACTTTTGTTATTAATGCCCTCTTCCTTCCTCATCTTTAGTAATCTTGGCTTTGTTACCCGTTACCAACACCTTTACTACTTCTCTGTGCCACCACAAGTAAATGGAAAATGGAAAAATATCACAATACTTAAAATAATTTTTTTTTTTTTTAATAACAAAAGTAGTGCCCCCTTGCGGCCAGGCTATCAAGTTGATGCAAGCAAATAGAAATAAAGAAAATAAAGCAGGACAAACAACAGCGACATTTTTTTTCTTTTGCAAAAGAAATAAAACTGAGTAGATTAACTGAAAAATAAAATAAAATATAGAAACGAAAATTGTGTTTATTATTCGACTCTTGTCTCAAGGGGAGATAATCACTTGAAATAGGGTATCTCTATGGAGATGACAGGCGGAATCGGAGGGGAGGCCATAGACGACTTTTATATCCCACTGTGGGAAATTCATCATAACGACATCCTACTTTTACAATATCATATTTTGTCTTACTTTTGAAATCATTTTATTCGATTTATTGCATTTTGTTTTTCTATCTTCACATTTCTTTCCTTCTTCCATTTTCTTCCTTACTCCTCCTGTCTTTTACGTTTCAGTGAATACATTTGTCTCTTCCTTGCTTGTATTTTCTCTTTTTATATAAATTTTTATTCTCATTTCTATTTTAATTTCGTTTCTCCTTTTTTTCACATTCGCAGTCTGACTCTTTCGTTCATACTTTCAAACAACTTTCCTATTTATTAATGATATTATTATTATTATTATTATTATTATTATTATTATTATTATTATTATTATTATTATTATTATTATTATTTCTTTTATTTTCTTTCCGAGTTTTACAATTGTAATCATTTAAATTTTTAAGTTTTCCATTAATTTTGCAGTATTGATGTTATTCTTTTTTTTTCACGTCTCTTTCAGTAAATAACGAAACTCCTTTTATCATACCCACATCAAAATCCTCTTGTTTTATTTCTCTCCTTTATTGATTATTTCTTTCTTCTAATCGTTTATACTTCCTATTCTTTCTTTCTTTCTTTCTTTCTTTCTTTCTTTCTTTCTCAATTACTTATGCTGCCTATTTTTTCTTTCTTTCTTTCTTTCTTTCTTCTAATTACTTATGCTGCCTATTCTTTCTTTCTTTCTTCAAATTACTTATGCTGCCTATACATTCTTTCTTTCTTTCTTTCTTTCTTTCTTTCTTCTAATTACTTATGCTGCCTATTCTTTCTTTCTTCTAATTACTTATGCTGCCTATTCTTTCTTTCTTTCTTTCTTTCTTTCTTTCTTTCTTCTAATTACTTATGCTGCCTATTCTTTCTTTCTTTCTTCTAATTGCTTATGCTGCCTATACATTCTTTCTTTCTTTCTTTCTTCAAATATATTAGGATGTGTATTCCTTCATTCTTTCTTTCTTTACATCAAATAGTTTATGCTGCCTATTCTTTCCTTCTTTTTTCTGTCTTTTTATAGACGTTTATCCTACGTCTGTCTACCTTTCTTTCTTTCTTTCTTTCTTTCTTTCTTTCTTTCTTTCTTTCTTTCTAATTGTTTATGCTGCCCATTCTCTCTATCTATTTTTTACTCATTTATCCCGCCTCTTTTCTTTCATTTTTCTTCTCTCATTTTTCAGTTAAGTATTTACTTTCAGTTCCTTTGTTTTCTCTCTCCAAGATAAATCTCTCTACATGAATTTCTATTTTATGTTTCGACATCTGACCTTCCCTTTTATTTTCCTATTCTTTCATTCTTGCTTTTTTCATATATCAAAAGATAGATTAACATTGTAGTTGCGTCTCTATTGGGGACTTTATATTCCGTTTTTATCCAATTTGTTTCCTGTTTACATACATTACACCTGACAAACGCACATAGATTCGAAAGTGTACGCGAGCGTATGAGTAAGCATATGTATATAATGAAGTGAATACAATATGTATACTGCTCGCAGTCGTGGAGTCTTCCCAAATACATTTTTCAAATTCAGTAATAGGCAAGAAATAACTCCCTGATGCGTGAACATAAACACGCGCACTGGGGAATTTTTTTCGTGAAGAAATCAATCACTCCACATGAAGTGATTAGGCGTTCGCAGATAAATAGCTTTAAGCACGCTCGCAGACACACAACTGCACACTACAGCTGTGCATTCAGAAACACACAAAGACTTAATAGAAGCAGGCGCACAAAGACAGTTGGACAGCAGAAGCGTGTATATATATATATATATATATATATATATATATATATATATATATATATATATATATATATATAGACATGCAAGAATAAGACAAAAGAAAAAGAAAACGTATTGGGTTCCTTAAAAAAATAGTTCTCATAGAATATCCCTCCTTAAACAAGATGGAAATTCTTAGTATGTAGACACGTAATACTTAAATTTAAAAAATGTGTATTCACGTTGCAATCTTTTATTAATAGAAGTTTCATTACATGCTGCAGGCAAACAAGTTTAAACTTTTTTTTTACTTAGCATCTTGTGCTTCTTGAAAGTTAAGTTTTTAGTTTCTGCAAGTTCTGCCGTAAAGATTTTGATCAAGCAATTTCGACTCAGCCTTTCTTTAACGATCCAACACTGTAACGTTTACCAGGAAACTGAAATTATAATATATCATTATTGATTTTAGACTAGTATTTCTTTTATCATGGTTTCAGCATAAATCCAAAGGTCGGTGCAACGATCACCAAGGCCCCACCGAATCTATAATACGCAACCCCCAAATCTATGATATAATTTACCCATCACTCTTCTGCATCTCAATATTCATAAGATAGTATTTATATAAAATACAAATTGTAACCGAATTGTAACCTTATTACGTATAATGTATTATATACAATATAGGTGGACACATCTATTAGAAAAGGTGAAAATAAATACAATGTATCTAAATGCTAACCTTCACGCCACGCGACGCACATTATCGCGAACCACATTTCCTTCGTCTTCCATTGGTCAGATGTAAGTCGCTGTTTTGTGAAACAGACTTCGTATGCGTTTTTTCCCGATCACAACACATTTAATATGTTCAATTCTAGGGTTAACCATTGTCTTCTCCTCATTTTCGCATCGAGTGATTCCTGTGTCTTGCAATTAAAATTCTTTAGTATTCCCGAAATTTCAGCTCTTTAATTATGCAGATAATTATAAGTCTCTTTTAGATACCATCTTTCTGAAAACTTCTTCGTAACTCAAATACTTAGTCAACGTTCTTCTTACCATCTTTCGCTAGAATGACATTTCTGTCAATTCAGTTTACTTAATCATTTGTGAAGAGATTGTCCAGCATTCATTATCATGTAGGAGAAATATTCTTATCCTATAGATATTATATAGGAGTCCAGTAGTATTTGATTCTTTTTTCTATTTTGATTTGTTTCTGGGAAGTAAATTAACTCCTCACAGATCAAGAATTGACTTGAGGCAACAGAAATTTAGTTCTACAGAAGGACGCTGAGAATACCATGGATTGAGTATGTGAGCGAAGACAAAGTTACAGAGACAGTAGCAACAAAAGGGTTTTTTATGCTTAACATTGGGAAGAGACAGTTGACAATAAGGAAAGAAAAATAATTCCTGGGTACACAGTGAGAAAAAAATCTTACTTACATGAGGGATTAAAGGTAAGATTGCCAGAGAAAAGCAACTCACTACCTGATGAGTTTGAGCGAATTGATGAGGGGAGGGTTTGGGAGAGATGGTAAAATAAACAGAAATCATGAAGTGGTAAAAAGTACTTTATGGAGAGCTATGATCGCCAACGTCCTGCAGGAAAACGGCATATAAACTAAGTGAAATGCGCGTTCGGATTTCTGTATAAAAGTTTCTGTCATCTATTGCTAAGCAAGCAAGATAGATTTATGCCCTTGCTTAAATTCAGCATCCCTAAAAAAAGGAGTCCTGCAACATAGAATTTCTTCTTGTTTTTGCTGATAACTGAATTCTTACATTTAACAGGTTATCATTTCTCACTTTCTTTACTATATCATTTAAACCTTTTATTTTTTCTTTTCTTCGGAGCTTGGCATTCATTCGTCTAATTATTTATTTTGTTAAATTCAGGTTTATAGTCCTGGGTATGAAGATAAAGAAAATCCATCAACAAGGCCTCTAGTGACTTTGAATAGCGTAGAATCGCCTCTTAATTGCTGTTTTTCCCAAATCCAATCTAACTTGAGGTTGTAGCACCTGTTATGGTCCCAGTTATGAGCAAATAGTGAACCATCAAACGAAAAAAAACATTATGAAAGTAAAAAAAATGAATTTTTAGATGAAAAATACCACCAATGCATTTCATATAGTAAAATTATCAACAAAATTATTTATAATAAAATGGCAACCAATATATTTTTTAAAACAGAATGACCAGCAATATATTTTATAGTAAAAATAACAAGACAAATCATGGCAAAATTACAGGCAATACATAAGTGTATTGTAAGTGAAATCATGCAATTGCGTTCAAAATATATTTGTTGAAAGTGTGTTCAAATTATTTAGATTTCGGCATAAGTAATCCACAGAGGTTGACATGCTGCTAAAAAAATCAACCAACCAACAAACTCAGTTTTAAAATTTCAGAATTATTGCCGTCATGATAGGATCCTGATCAGAACAGCAAACAAGCGAGGTTCTTGATAGAATCATAATCATAACAGCACAGAAGCGAGGTTCTTGAGAGAATCATAATCAGAACAGCAAACAAGCGAGGTACTTAATAGAATCATAATCAGAACAGTACACAAGCAAGGTTATTGATAGTATCACAATCAGAAAAGCACACAAGCGAGGTTATCGATAGTATCATAATCAGAACAGCAAACAAGCGAAGTTCTTGATAGAATCATAATCAGAACAGCAAACAAGCGAGGTTATTGATAGTATCATAATCAGAACAGCACACAAGCGAGGTTATTGATAGTATCATAATCAGAACAGCAAACAAACGAGGTTCTTGATAGAATCATAATCAGAACAGCACACAAGCGAAGTTATTAATAGTATCATAATCAGAACAGTACACAAGCGAGGTTATTGATAGTATCACAATCAGAAAAGCACACAAGCGAGATTATTGATAGTATCATAATCAGAACAGCAAACAAGCGAGGTTATTGATAGTATCATAATCAGAACACCAAACAAGCGAGGTTCTTGATAGAATCATAATCAGAAGAGCACAGAAGCGAGGTTCTTCTTTAGACAGAGGATAACAAAACTGTTGTTAAGTTCATCATAATTAAAGTATCTTGATTGAGAAAGAGTACTCTTTTCTGTTTTTATTGTTACTAAATTTAAAAGTGGGTTTTATTGGTGAAACACGTTTTTTTTCTCTAAAATCTTTCAAAAAATGAAAGCTAGCTGGAAATCTAATTAAGTAATTTTTTAGATCATGCAATGCAGACATAGAGAAATATTTTAACAATGTCCAAAATGATAAAGAAACGAATAAATGAGCAAAAGAAAATATAATTGAAACGGAATTATCAACAAAAAGACGACGTCACGAAATCAGACATTTTGTAATTCAAAGTTTTTAGATTTCGACAACGTTAATAAATTTGCCAACTTGGGAAATTTGCAATTCATTGCTCAGTTACTTGAGTTCTTTATTATGTAAGTTAATCATAAGACTTATTTCTAAATGTAATATAAAAGAAAGTATGGAAGTACACATCAATCTTTCATTCTTACATAATTTAAATTCTTATATTTTGTCTTCAATCAAATTGCAAGATATCTCCAAACAATATCCTCACTATATCAAGAGAAATAATTTTCCGTTATTATTTGATTATATATATATATATATATATATATATATATATATATATATATATATATATAATTTGTATACCTTATTACTATTAACGCTATGTATATATATATATATATATATATATATATATATATATATATTTTTGTATACCTTATTACTATTAACGCTATATATATATATATATATATATATAATTTGTATACCATATTACTATTAACGCTATGTATATATATATATATATATATATATATATATATATATATATATATATATATATATATATAATTTGTATACCTTATTACTATTAACGCTATATATATATATATATAATTTGTATACCTTATTACTATTAACGCTATATATATATATATATATATATATATATATATATAATTTGTATACCTTATTACTATTAACGCTATATATATATATATATATATATATATATATATATATATATATATATATATATATATATATATATATGTAGAATCTCTTGTCGATTTCGATATATGAAGATTCGACAAACTTATTTAGTTTTATGTTTGTGTCGTCTGTGACAGTTCAATCCCGCTAGTGACCTGAATACTGTGCTACAGCGAGGATCTTGGGACATAGCCAAGGGAACATTCGTTGATACATGTTCGATTCCTGTCGAGAGGCATATTTCTTCTTTAGTGAGGCTCTTCTCAATCTAGGCCAGTCGTTATTAATTTCACACGTTTCTAGATTATACAAATGTGTTTTGATAAATTACGCAGCAAACAACTGCAGGAGCTGCTATGTAATAACATGACATATATATGGGAAGGATCTTAGAATAATCCAGAGCCTGTCATGTCAGCAAAATTAATGTACACGGAAATAAGTTCAGTAACTTTACAAAAATATACCAAAGTGGATAGCCATGATCGCCAGCTCACTGAAGTGACACGACACATAAAAGAAGATGATAGAAAGAAAAGCAGGTGTAGCAACTTAATAGAGTCTACCCTGTAAAAATAACGTTAACAAGAAATGTTGAATTAAATCTTTCATATATATATATATATATATATATATATATATATATGTCTGAGATGAGGTATTATGTACAGTACTTACATTAGTCGGACTATTGTCCTCATCTTTGTCGCCATATTTGTCACAACGTTTCGGCCGTTGTACGCTCCGCCCTTCTTCAGGTGGTTGGAATTTCGAACTGAACTTTTATTTCGATCACTGGGGTAGATTGTTCTAGTTCCACGTGCCATGTTTGATGGATGTCAGTTATCAGTTATCTCCTGCTAATTTTCCCTCTGAAAGTTCTCCACTGCCTTAACCGGGTATTGAACTCAGACTCTTTGGGTCTGTCACTGGATCTAACCAACGCATTTATCCACTGTGTTACGCGTCCTTGAGGACATCTTGGTATGAATTTCTGGGTATTATAAACCTAATGTTTTCAGCAACCATTTTTACCAGAGCTCATATTGCAACTTTGTTATCATGGCTTTTCTCTGGGACTCCTTATTACTGGTTCGCATATTGTATTTATTTCTATGCTTGGTCGGCTCAGGAGATTTTTGTGATCTAGCATATGTGCTGATTCCTTAAGTTTACGAATTTTCCAATGGTGTTCCCTGTCTATGATCTCAACATGATCCCACAGGGGACGGTGATCTCTCTTCTCTCTCCATATGTGGTCAGCCACGCCTGATTTTTCTACTTGCCCTTGCGTTACAGCTTTTTGGTGTTCTTGAACCCTTACCTTGAGGGGGCGGCCTGTAACTCCTTTATATTCCTTTCCGCAGCTGCATGGGATAGCGTACACACAGTCTTTAGTCATGTTCTCCTCTATGGGGGGGTCTCACTCGAGAGAGAGCAAAATTGCAATATGAACACTGGTAAAAAATGGTTGCTGAAAACATTAGGTTTATAATACCCAGAAATTCATACCCAGATGTCCTCATGTACAGTGGATAAAGGCGTTGGTTTAATCCAGTGACAGACCCAAAGAGTCTGAGTTCAATACCCGGTTAAGGCAGTGGAGAACTTTCAGAGGGAAAATTAGCAGAAGATAACTGATAACTGACATCCATCAAACATGGCACTAGAACAGTCTACCCCAGTGATCGAAATAAAAGTTCAGTTCGAAATTCCAACCACCTGAAGAAGGCCGGAGCGTACAACGGCCGAAACGTTGTGACAAATATGGCGACAAAGATGAGGGCAATAATCCGACTAATGTAAATACTATATATATATATATATATATATATATATATATATATATATATATATATATATATATATATATATATGCCTTCATCACACAAATTTTGTTACGTTGGTGCGTCAACACAGGTGCACGAACGAGGTTATGCTGGGATTTTATTTTTTTAATATCTAATCTCGTCAATTTAATTTATATTCTTTTTTCTTTCTCTTTCAATCACTTTTATCGTTATATCGTTATATATCACACACTGTATTAATAGAAGATCTGCCAGCTCTATGTCAGTGAAATGTTGGAAGAGCCAGGGCGTATACTTACCTCGGGTGAGCTTGCGAATTATCTTCTTTGATCAGAGTAGCAGGTTTTACCGTGGATAGTTTCTTTACAGTGAGCAACTAATTCATTTGATGTACTGTTTTGTAAGATGTCCCTTTTATGTTCATACAAGCTTTTACTGAAATTCGTTGAGGTTTCCTTTGTCCTTTCTGTGTTAATTAGTATAGGCGATCGAGTAAATTCCTCATTCAAGTTTTAGCATATTGATTTGTTAGTTATAAGAACACAAACATTATGTCAAATGCATTAGTTGATCACGGTAACAAGACTGACCACTATTTCGACATAAAAAAAACCCTCACAGGAAATTACTTATCACCTATGGAATACGGAGTAATTGATTGTGATTCGTTAGAGTGTGCATCGCATGGCGGGTCCTAGCCGTAAAGGTTAGAACTGGTATGTAGTTCGTCTGAGCACATTCCATGGAAATGACGATAGAGCAGCGAGAGAGGTTGCTTGATGGAAAATAATTTGTCACCTACAAGGTCGCGGAGAGGCTTTTGATCTTAACCGAAATTTGAAAGTGAGTACTGGGCAACTTCTGCCCAAATATGACAGGACCACACCATTTTAGCGATGGTTCATACGCACGAGTTCTACTTACATTCTGGGTTGAGTTTAAGTCACAAGAGTCGCTTAAGGGACGGAGCCTCCCTGAAGAAACATCATTTCATTGTGACTGGGGGTAGTTCAGTGTTAGATCGGCGTTGATGGAGTGTAAGTAGTTTGGTTTTCGAGCCACTGAATGTAACCAGCTAATTTTCGCCCCGCTGAGGTTTTAGAGCTAGATCGGTGGAAAGATCAGCTGCCAATCTCTGGCCTTCAAGTGTTTTGGAGTTGCACCCATATACCGTTGTGCCGTCATCATAGATATTCACAAACCAGTATATTCTTGAGTATATAATTTATGTAAATTAAACAGGGCATTGGT
The DNA here is from genome assembly GCA_963932145.1 of Acanthosepion lycidas. Classification (NCBI taxonomy): domain Eukaryota; kingdom Metazoa; phylum Mollusca; class Cephalopoda; order Sepiida; family Sepiidae; genus Acanthosepion; species Acanthosepion lycidas. The sequence goes on from OZ010577.1 coordinate 75,785,075, forward strand.
GAAGTCTGAGTCGATTGCTCGTTCCTCAGGGACCTACCTGTTAAGAAGTTTATTAGTGAGAGGATTCTTTTCTGATTCCATTGTTAGAGAGCTCCAGGAGAAATCCTTTGTGCCGCACCTCGTCAAATACCTTTGAAATATCTAACGCTATAGCCATTGAGATGTATTGGTTGAGAAGCACCCTCTAAGTAATAGTAGTTTGGACATCAGCAGTGGATTGGACCAATCTAAATACTGCTTTACTTTTTTAAATATAGAATTATTAAAATGCGTACATATGGGGAGTTAATCTCGAAGCACAATTTATTCAAATAAAATAGCAACCTTGGACTTCTTAAAATCTACATATTTCTTTAAAATGCTCTAGTCATGACAAAGATGTTGAATTATACAAATCTTTGATGTGTATGTAGAATATATTAGAAAGGTAAACCTCCTCACAATACTTTAAATTGGTCATTCCTCAAACGTAATCATTAAGCCATAACATATACACATATTACATATTAAAAAAAAGAAGATAATTTCACCCAAACCAAGGACAAAATGAAAGACTGAAAGGGGTTACAGAATATTAGAAATATACCAAATCTGCACAACAGCTCAAAATGTCAACATGATTATGACAATGTTACGACCATTGACCTTCCGGTTTTCATCATGTGTATATATAGCTCTAGGTAACCTACAGGGAATTCTAGACTGAACCATTTATTTAAGATCCGTTGGTAGACTGTTCTCGTCCCGCTGCTCATGTCTGGGGATATCATTTAGTTTTCATTTTTGTTTAGTACTGTTTAATTATTGTTCATATGTTACCAGTGAGTGTGAGTAAACAGTGCCCGACAATGTAGATTTAATAATGGGCTCAGTTCAGAATTCCCTGTAGGTTACCCAAATTAATATACTCCTAAAGAAGGCCGGAAGGCACATTTTAATCACAGAACAAAAGTGTGGAAAATATATATGTATGGTGGATGTATATATATATTAATGTATGGTGGGTGTATATATATATTAATAAATTTTAAATTGTGTAATTTCTCAACTCAGCATTTGAAGACTGCGTTGTGAATGAAAACCCGGGTCGTGTTACCGGTTTTGGAAAAAAAATGTATATTTATTAATATATAATTTATATCTCCGTTATAGTACACCGAGAAAAATTTTATTAACATCAGTATTCAATGTGTGATATTATACATGCATGCATACATACATACATACATACATATATGTCCATTATATATATATATATATATATATATATATATATATATATATATATATATATATTGCTACACATTTCATTAAATATTATAGACAAGTGCTGTCTATTGATTTTATGGAAAATTTTTTCGTAACATCTGATAAGTTTAATAACATTATCGTTGAACGAAGAAAGAAATTGACAATATTGATCAATATTTTTTTTTAAACAATCTGAGCTTTCGGCTTACATAAGCCATTATCAAAGATGTCAATTACAACATATTACACAATATACGGCCAAGACAGTGATGATAGTCTGTCATTGTTTACATAGATGATTTCCAAGCAACGATAAACACGTGCATAAAGACGCTAGAAGCGAAAATCGGCCCGCCTCACATGACGTCACACATGACCACACGAGAGTGAATTGAGAAGTATAAAGTATGGTAAGCCGTTGGTATAAACCAATGGCTTCTGTTACCAATTATAGACATATATATATATATATATATATATATATATATATATATATATATATATATATTATAAGGTCATATAACTTCGATGTCGAGGAAAAAAACAAAAAATTGATATTTAAAGTTAAGTAATCTCTTCATATATATATATATATATATATATATATATATATGTATATATATATATATATATATATATATATATATATATATATATATATATATATATATATAATAAAGACTTATAATAAATAATTATTCCTTTTCTGTTGGTATTGAACCCTCTTTTAAACTAATGTTATGAACGTTTGAATTCATATTCTTTTCGTTCTCATTACATTTTATTTAAACTTCCAAATTGATGGGACTATGCTTTTGATAATGACGCTGAATATGAAGCCAATTATGAGCTAATAATTATGTGTTTCTTTCGCGCCGTTCATTGTCGCAGGATCTTTTTTCTAACCTAATAATTAATTGCGGTTCTCGTCAGTTGTTGACTTTCATTGACCCCCGGGTTCGACTCATCCTTTTATTTCTCCCTACTTTCAATCTGAAATTGCTGTGAAGAATCTATATTTCATCAAGGCACATCACAATGTGTTGCAAAAAACAGAAAATCTGCCTCAGCTTCAATCAGCGGATCGCATACGGACATTCTGCCTTCCTGTTTGGCATCATCGAATGAAGAAAGAGAAATTATCCAGTTTTGACAATTTTCAAACATGCACGCTTGTAGGACAGGCGACACAATTCAGTCAATAATGATTTCTTTGTATCAAGCTTTATAAACGTAAACACTCCTGGCGCAATCTGAGGAGAAAACAAACAAAATAATACAGAATGGAAAATACCGGAATCCGGATAACAGATTTAAGAGACTAACGTCCAAGAAATATTTCCGAGAAGTCAGGATGACAAATTCCGTTAAACAAAGATGAACAAATCCCTCTCTAAAACAAAAAACAACAAAAAAACAAGAAAATAAAACAAAACTAAAAACAAAAAGAAAAAACAAAACCTAACATAGTGTACAACATGCAAGTAGCAAGTTTAATTTAAATGTAGAATAATGATTTTTAAGTTTCTTTTGTTGGAATGAACATGGAAATCTGGTCTTTCGATTGGATTTCTTTACAAAATAGTGAAATGATTTTCAGAAAATTATGGAGTTAGAAAAGGAGGAAATAAATATTAGTTTTGATGTTAATCAAGTTCACGAGTTGAACTAAGGATTTAAAACAGGAGAAATAGAAACTGAGAAATGGGTTCCAATTCAAGTACAGAGTATCCATTTGGCATTACTTCCTTCAGAATCGGTAAAATTTTATCATTTGCATAAGGTCAGATGAACAAATTATCCCATCTAACAGAATGAGGAAGCTCAGTACAAACTCACTCATATTATTTGGAGAGAAGATGATTAACGTTAAATAAACTGGCGTTGGCCCACTAAATACTATGAATCACACTGCATTGGATTCTATCTTCGGGATCATGGGATGAGTTAAATATTGACAATGCTAAATCTGTTAAATGAAGATTAGAAAGTTCGAGACGCGTGGATAGATAACAAGAAATCTTTTAGATGAAATCACGTGAAAAATATAATCGCTTTTGACATTTTTAAGATGGGCAAAATTCAGAAATTTTACTCTGGCATAAAGTTGTTTTCGGAATTCTCCCCGATTAAACATTTTCACCGTGCCAAAAATAGTTCTGAACAAGACGCTCTTTTATTTGTTTTGTTTCTAAATGTTTCTTCATTCATTTCCGTAAATACCGTAATTAAAACAATTAATATAATTCAATTCTAATGTTTCTACCCTAATTTTTAAACCTCAACAAACTTGCAATCGCTATCAGAAACGATTTAAAAAACATGATGGAGATTTATATATATATATATATATATATATATATATATATATATATATATATATATATATATATAATTATGTGTGTGTGTATGTATGTGTGTATATAGTTCAAAATTTTGAAACCAGCCCTAGCATTGGATGAACTTGACAGAATTTTGCGAAATATATAAATGAAAATGTAAAAGTGCTCTAAGAGTTATAGAAAAAGGAATGCAATCAATTATCAAACATATACTCTGGGAAACTTTTGCAACGAATCCCAAAACTTTGTGCTGCAGTAATCAAGGCTAAAGGAGGTTATGTTGACGAGAGCAAAATTTAATCATAAAATGCATTTTTTCTTTTCTTCATAATAACATTTCTAATACAAAATCACGTCTCACTTTCTTTTTAACCAAGTATAATAATTTTCTTCTATTTAAAGTACAAAACAACTACTTTTGGGGCCAATTTAACAAATTACCAGTGGTTGCCTCAAACTTTTGTACTGTATTTTTTAAGCATTTCACCTCAAGTAAGGCGGATGCCACTACACGCAAAGGGTTACAGAGAGTGGGATAGATTTAAGAGGCGTGATAGAGGAAAGGATGAAGAGAAAGACAGGGAACAGATCAAAGCATGTGGAGATCTCGATTGACATTGCATTTGAATAGGTGGAGATAATAGCAATCAGGGAAACAAACTGGAGGAAGGGAATATTTCGGACGGGAGGTGCGAGACATGAAGCTATTGGAGTAGAAGAGACAGCTACATTGAATGGTTTCGACAGTGAAAGGGGGGATCGAGATGCCAGCCTAGTTGCACGAATTAATTCATACAGTCTGGGAACTAGCGAAAGTAGCTCGTCGGAGCTGTTACCGTGAAAGTATTTGTAGAAAAGACAGAGGGAGGCGACATTAAGTCTGTGAGAGAGCAACTGTGGACTAGATGCCAGATCATGGCCAATCCCATTGCATATACGTCTGTGGATTTTATTGAGGACCTTAAGATGAACAGCGGGGTCACCAGACCATATATGGAAGCAGTATTCCATGCAAGGGCGAATGGTTGATTTATAGATTTGAAGGATGGGCGAGGGAAACTTTCTGGCGCGCACAGTGAACCAACTTTGCTTGCGGTAGATGAAGCTATTGATTCAATGTATTTGTTCCATTTCAGGTTAGCGGAGAGTGTGAGACCAAGCAGTCACAAAGAGGTGCTTTCGTGGAGTTGAGCTTCAAACATTCTAGTGGAAGGCAGGGATGGTTCCATGTGGTGAGTAATAGAGAGCGGTTTTGTCTTTTAGGCATTAAAGTTAACCAGCCAATTCATGTCCAAGTCCACAACTGATTAGAGATTCTTTTTCGAGACAAACGGGGAGGTTGGTATTGTACCTATATATTAGCACTGCCCACTTAATTCAATATATGAGAACAAATGGCTTTAAAGCAAGTTTCTAATATGCAAATGATACGGAAGCAATGGACATTTGAATATTGTCATGATGAGCTGCTGACTTTCATTTCATGCATCAGTAATGGAGAGAAACGGTCTTTATGTCACTTTGAACACAGCATTTTCGTTGTTGCCTAAGGAGCTGATCTGAGATTTTAAAGAATTTTGCATACACAACATTCTTTAGTGGTTAAAGAGAATGGTATTAGGTTGGTGCAAAAATAATGATATAATAATGTCGTTTTGTGACGTATTTTTAACGTAAAAAACGACATTATTACGTCATTATTTTTGTACCAACCTAATAAAAAAATCTAAGGACTGCAATTCTGCACAGACAGAGTGTTTCCCTGTATCACAGCTCATCATTGCGGCTAGACATCCGTTTGTCTCTAGCTAGGATCGAAACCCGACTGAATTGGTATCAGGCGGATATTCTACCACTAAGCTGTCGGCGCACGGTCGGGATGAAGGTGGATTTTTAGCGTATTTATTTTTGGAAACACGATCTGTGTGTGTGCTCGTGTGCGTGTGTGTGTGTGCATTGTTATTGTAATTTTCCCACGCATGCATTGGCTCTCCTAGCTATAAATAGGAGCAGGTACTGCCTTTTAGAGAGTGAAGTTTCCGGCACTCAGCTCTGACAGTTGGACCGAACATTCTTGCTGCAACACTTTTGTTTCTGTTAATATATTTGTTTGACTCAATTCCTCTCTTGCGTCTTTATTTCTGGCCGTAACAAGCCCACAACATACATACATACATACATACGTACATACATACATAAATACATACATACATATATATATATATATATATATATATATATATATATATATATATATATATATATATATATATATATATATTGTATGTGTGTGTGTGTGTGTGTCTATCAGGGCGTTTTTGTTTCTTTCAGACATGCACGCACATATTTACACTATATCATCACGTGTACATGATATTCCATCTAGCAATGTGCTTCTGTGTTCCCTGTTACTTGCTTTCGTATACATATATTTGGAAGAAGTGTAGCTGTCTGATTTAATTTCCTTGCAACATCAATCTGAAGCAAAGACAAGAGAAGTTGCAGAGTTTATGAAAGAAATAAAAACATGAAGTCAAGAACGCTTAGTGAAACGTCATGGCGAGTCAAAACTTGGGATAAATATGATAAGAAACGCTGATAAAGATAAAGGTGATGGAAGGAAATCCAGAGACGAGAAATAGAGTCACTGATAGCAAGAAAATGACAGAAAAAAATGGCAGCTAAAAGAAAATGAATGAGAAGAGGAAGATCAAAGATAAAACGTAAAAAAAAAAAGAAGAGAAAAACGAGTGGAAATTCTTCGGAAAATGATCCTAAGGAAACATAAAGAAACGAGTATAAATCAAACGAAGAAATTGTTTTTACCTATTACAATGGTGATGATGATAATGGCAGTTATAATAATAATAAAAAAAAAGACTATAAATGTGATTATCATGCGGATGCTGGCCACGAAAGAAGAATCTGTATCCAAAAAAGACAGAGAAGGTTGTAATTATTGTGATGAGGAAAAGGAAACTAAGATAAGGAAAGAAAAGGAAGAATATGAAAAGGGAAAAATGAAAAAAAAAAGGAAAAAAAAAGAAGAAAAGAATAAAAAGAAGAGAAGACGAAAAAGAGAAAGAAGAAGAAAAAAGGAGTATGAATAAGACAAAAAAAGAAGACAAAAAACAAAAAGAAAGGATCAGAGGAACAACAACAACAACAACAACAACAACAACAACAATAATAATAATAATAATAATAATAATAATAAAACGAGAGAAATAGAAGAAGGAAAAACAAAAAAGTGAAAAAAGAAGAATGTGAAGAATTAATGGAAAATAAAAAAAGGGAAATAGGAAGAAAAATGAGGAAGAAAGATAAAGAAAAGAGGAAAAAAGATAAAGAAAAGAGGAAGAAGAATGAGTAGAAAATGAAGAAAAGAAAGTTGAAAACTAGGAAAACTGGGAAAAAAAGATTAAAAATAGCGAGAAGAAGATGGAAAAGAAAGAAAGAAGAAGAAGAAAATAGCCAATGAAAATGATCCTATAGAAAATAAAGCAAACACTTGGGAAAAATTGTAATAGTAATGGTGACTTTGCGAGTCTATATTTTTCATTTTTAGAAGCAAAACTGCAAACTAACAAATGAATGGAAAAAGCAAATAAAGAGAAAAAAAAGATTAGTTTATGACTTGGCAGCTTCCCAAATGTACAAAAAATAAAATAAAAATATATTGTTTAAAACTTTAGGAAAAATTACATAAAATCTTCACTATTTAAAATAAAACAAGAAAGCCTTTTAACTGGCCGACCGAACCCAAAAAGTTAATGGAACTCACACGCATAACATACGGTTACACATATACATAAATGCAAGTGATAGTAACATAATCTTATAAGACATTGTTACTTTTGCAAGTTCAAACTTCTCTTGTCTACTTGCTGTAGACTCAGGACTTAATGCATAAGAATGTACATTTATCATATGTAATGGTAATATTAAAAATCTCCTTATAAGGAAACGTTAGGAATTCATTCAGTGCGGCTTTCTCACATCCAGTAGCAGTTGTCGCTCTTACAAGTATTGATGGCGGTTGCGTTCCTAACCATTTATTTGAAGAAGTGTGGAACTTCATCTTATATCATTATTTTCTCTTCGAGTTATATCTGCTATCAATTTTAATTGTTGCTTCAGTTGAAAGTAACTGAGGTGATATCGTTTTTGTCATCCTGTATAGTTCTTTGTTTGTTATATCATGGCGCCAAGTCCATAATGTTCGAAGAAATATCTTCGCGCCAAGATCCACATACATCACTCACTCTAAACCATTTGAACCATTAATCCGAGAAAGCGGTTATTTAAAGAAAAGTTTAGATATTTTTTCAAGTGTTTGGTGTCATGCATGTCATCCATATAAAAATCTTGATCTAACAAGGCTAATCAAGAAAATGGCCAGAGTTTTCAGGTTTATGTTTGCTTTTGTAGTAATTTGAAATGTTGAATGAAAGTACTTCTTGCTTAGCCTTATATAAATAAGTATACAAATAGAAAAAAAATACCTTAAGAATTTTTGCCGTTAACAATAATTTTTTTTTTTAAAATCCAGAAGACATATATTTAACGGATGTCAGAATTCATTGAAAAATACATCCCTGGCCCTACCAAAACGTAACTGATAACTGATACAACGAAATACAGCGATAATGAACACGCAATCACCCATAGTATGGATGAATGGATCTCTCTGTATCCTTGGAAACGAGAATTATGAATTTTTGCGGTGCCTTTAAAACCCAGTAATTTTAAGAAATGAGTTACTCAAAAATTAATGTCTTTAATTTAATTACAAAATGAAATTCGAAGCTTTTAGCTTCCATTTTTGAAACATGGTTAGAACTGTGTAGCGAAAAAACATATTTTAATCCAATTAATTTATAATATTAATGCTCTGTAAATTTACATTGAGTACTATTTTGTAAAAATAAAAAATATCTATAAGAACACTGGATTATATATCTTACTGTACTTTCTTTATAGGATTGGTGTATGCGGGAAAAATTCCAATAACCAAAAATGCTATAAGTGTGCTCAATACTGAGTAGAGCAAATATAATTTATCCGAAAATTATAAGATAAATATGTTATAAAATCACTACAGAAATAGCCATTTTGCTTCAACATTTCTGCTGCTTTATCAAGAAATACTGTTAAATGCAGAATAGATAAAATAACGGTGTTTACGTTTCAGGTACAAAAAACAAACATTAAAGGCAACACTCAGAGGTGACAGGTTGTTTCGTGCTAGTTGTAATCGTCAGGCCACGAATGTTGGATTTTTCCTCGACTATTTATCTATATGGGTCAGTGGTGCTTTGTGGGTAATCTATTCTTGCTGTTATTTTTCGGGGGTGGCTTGTTTGTTTATTCATTTAATTATTTGTTTGGATTAAATTATTTTAATTGTTTTTCATTTTCATTTTGTATTATTTATTCTTTTCGGGTTTTGATGTTTTATTAAAATACTAAAATTTTGTTTTGTGTAATATGCTGAGGTTGCTTATTTAATAGTTTGTTTTGGTCTGGGAATATATATATATATATATATATATATATATATATAGTGTCTGAAAAATTTTCGAACACTTTAAATGACAATAAATGTAGTGTTTATGGACTTGAAAAGAAGATTAAAATTTGGAAGCTTTCTTGTTTATTGACTATAAAGAAAATCGCGTCTGAATTGAATACCAAATGAAATGAAATGCAAGTTCATAAACATTCAGACTGATGATGAAATCAAAAATAAGTACTTTTGGGGTAAACCATATATATATATATATATAATAAAGATTTCAGTTCGAAATTCCTTGAAGGTTACTCGAATCGACAAGTACTTGACGAAGGCCAGAGTGCACAACGCAGAAACGTCGTGATGTTAACAACACAGATAAGTACAGTAGTCTAAACGTAAATAAAATATCTCTCACTTTGAAAGAAACACAAAGTAATGTTTCTTCATCGTTCCCTGTCAAGTATGTCTGGTACAATAATAATAATAATAATAATAATAATAATAATAATAATAATAATAATGCGATGACTATGTGATAATTTTGGTATATCACGTATATTTGTCTGTGATGATTTTGCCTGTTATATCTTTATCGGGCTGGATCTTATAATTGATATATAGAATTTTGTATATTTGCACCTCATTCTCACGCTGTTGATGTGTTGATCTTTCGCTCAGTAATAATAATAATAATATGAATTTTTTTTTTAAATTGCATTTAGCTTACCTTTGCGGAGTTCAGCTTAATCCTATTAAAATATGCAAGCTCTATTCTATGAGAATTTTTGTAATGTCATAACGTTTCAAGGCGTAGTTGATTATCCTTCTTCTACTATTCTTTTCTCCTTAGATTTTGTAAAATGTCAAACTCAATGGGAAATAAAGTGGAGTGGATTCTCTTTTGAAATTCGATTATTCCATTTAGACTCAGTGACATATCCAAGGCTAGAGAACCCAGAATGTTCTTCTAATTAAAACAGAGCAACCAAGGCTATTAGGAATATGACGGTAACAGACTGGAACTGAATTTGAACTCGACTCACCGTTTCAACTTCTGTACCCATATCCATTACGCTAACTGAACATCCACTATGAAAATGGGATACACAGAAGTATATTTTTTTAAAGCATTTCACCCCAAGCAAGGCGGGAAGCCACAGGGACGCAAGGGGTTACAGAAAATTTAGAGCAAGATCAGATAGGACTGATAGAAGAGAGTATGAGGAGAAGGGTAGTGGATAGATCAAGGGAACTGGAGATGTCGATTGACATTACACTTGAATAGCTGGAGATTATAGCTCTCAGGGAAACTGGAATAAGGAAGGGAGTTCCACAGGCGAGAGGTGCGAGACATGAATCTATTAGAGTAGAAGAGACGGCTACATTTAGGAGTTTCGATATTTAAATGTTTGATTTTTAAGTGTGTATTGTTGTGTCTTGAGAGCATAAAGTATATTTTCTATATTCTTTTCAGGTGCAAGTCCATCTAACTGGATTAGAAGACCTCTCATGATCTTTGTTACATTGATGCATTGGATATAATGATGAATATATTGGGCTTCATAAATTTGTACCCCATCATACTTTTTTGGTAAGCTGCACTATTACGTAATAATGAGAATAATATTATCATGAATTATCAAAAATAAGATATGAAAAAATTCTAACATGAAAAAAAAACAAAAACGGAAATCTACATTTTGAAGGATGATAAAATTTATGCTAATGTAAAAATCGTCTATGGCTTAATTCTTCTATGTGCCGTATCTCCTCAGGTGGTGGTCGAACATGGAACTTTACAATTTGCTAATACTTGTAGCTCTTAGAAAAAATTGTCCCTTTTGCCGAGCCTTCCACCCCATGTTACGCAATCCAGTCTCACAAGCCCGTTAGGTAAGTGGTCGATTGTCTCCCTCTGTACCTTTTTTCTTTCGATATGTGATGTGGGTGCCAAGGTTGGCCCACAGAGCAGATCGTACTGTAGTCAGTTCAAATCATTTGATTAAAACAATTTTCCAGGAAAGTCGGTTTCTCAAGTCCAGTAACTGTTATCGCTCTTTCCAGTAATGAATGACCCTCCTAAGCTTTTGCCATTCACTTTTTTGCGTCGAAAACTGTTACGTTATGCCCACACCGAAACCGCATATTCTGCATGTTAATCCACTGCACTTGGAGATATGACGAAAAACGAATTCAAATAAAACAAAATGGGCTCTTAATATTTGGTCATGGTTATGGCAATAATAAACGTTTCCTTCTAGTGAAACATTCGGCTTTCATTGACCAAGCAACCACTGCTACTTTCGTTTGAAATTTGAAAAATCTTTCTATTAAAACTATTTTTCAAGAAAATAGGCTTCTCAAGTCCATTAGCTGATATCGCTCTTTGCAGTATTAATTAGGGTTTCCTTCTTAATCTTTTGTTTGTAGTTTTGTGAAACAATCAACATTGAACATATCATTATTTCCCCTTTGATTTACATGCATTATACCTTTTGACCGTTGTTGCTGCTAAAAGTCCGCAAGTGATGTGATATTTGTTATCCGGTACAGTTCTTTTTGATTCAGTAACGTCTGTACATGAGGTTCGAAAAAGTATGTTTCTCCCTTAGATATAAATATTTCACACGTTAGAAGCAATTTTTAACGATCGTCTAGAGCTGAAGGGTTACTATTTCTAAAAGCGTGTCAGACACCCACGCACGGCATCGATATGAACGTCTCGGTCTGCTGAGATGAGTTATGACAAAGGAAGAGAAAATATTCTAATAGATTCAGCCGTTGTGATAGACTGTTGATAAAAATTAAGACGCTGATTTCAAAGATTGGAGATTATTCGCTATTACAAGGAAAAAGAAAATAGTGGAAAATTAACTTAAATAAGTCCATTCTCCAACCTCTTTCCCAGAAGCAACCTTGAAAGCCTGTCGCTTATCTATCGCTATTCCAGCTGCACATGTTCAGATAAGCTCTAGTCTTTGCATCAAACAATTCAGAAATTTACAACTAGGACGCATCATGCTGCATTCATGGAGACGAATCACACTAATTTATTACGTGCTCCAAATGTAAGGAGATTTTTGCATTCAGGCAAACTTTCCCAACAACTCATCTCTGATATAACCGTAAGTTCTATGCTAACATTTTCTTCTCTCACTCTTTTCAGTTGTGTGACTCTCTTTCGGCTTCATGCTTTTCAATCAACTTTAGTCTTCTAAAATTCCAATGTTAGTCGACATTTTCTGTCTTCTTACATTCTCTTCTTTTATTGTCCTCTCGCCTTAATAATGTTTTTCTTAAATTCGTTCAAGTGACTTAATTGCTTTGCTTATGTTGAAATTATTAAGAAAGCTACGTCGTTGTGGAATGGTTTCTTGCATGGATACTTCCTTGAACACTGCAATTTTGACCTCTTCAATTCAAGAGTAAATTAGTTCGTTGTGGGATCGGTAAGCATTGGTCATAAATCACACGTGTATGTTTTTGGGAGCGTATTTAGTTTAAGTATGTGATGCTCGTACTTACAAATAAATCTATCGGCGGAACGTTAGTTCTCGTGTCAAATTCGCCTCCCAGGATTAGTGAGTGGAACTTTACGGCGCCAGTGTCTCATGCAGATGTGTAGTTGCTTCTCCTTTGTCGCTAAACCGCTGTCTAATTGCTAATTCCCATTTGCTTATATAAGCCAAATTAGATCAAAATTTTAAATTCTCGAACTTCCGTTTGATTGAACAGATGTTGAATCCTTAATTCTGATTTTGTTAGTGAAACTACGTCTGTCCGTTATTTACGTTAAGGCGTCTAAATACTTAAGTGAACTAATGCTTTAATCCTGGCTACATCTATCCGTGCGAAGGAAAATTTATTTTACGTTTTGGAAGGTGCGACAGGATATTGGAACAATCCAGAACTTATACTGGAAGCAAACCGCCTGTATACGGATAGAAAATGAATCCAGTAAATACACAAAAATAGAAGCGGGTATAAGACACGGACATGTCTTTTCTACAGATTTGCCAGGATTTATTATTGGCGGCCACAGTCTTAACAACAATAGATATGCAGATTACACAATGATAATAGTAGATGTAGAAAGTAAACTACAGAAACTTCTACAAATTGTAGTAAAGAAAACCGAGAAGAAAGCAATAAATATCAATTGTAAGAAGAAAATATATGATGTTCAACCAAAGTAACAACCCAGATCGCGAATTACGAATTGGGAGCACCACACTGAAGCACGTATAAACATTTAAATATCGAGTAAAGAGAAGAAAGAAAATACGACACCAAAATCTGAATGTAAGCACATATTAAGCAAGGTATTATGAAACAGGACAGTTTCGTTTGAAACAATATGTACTGAACTTTTATTTAATATCGGTCGTATATGCCGTGAATACTGAAAAATAATCCTCAAAGATGAAAACAGACCTGAGACAATAGAAATGTTTTTCTAAAGAAGGACGCTGAGAATATATCACCAACTGTCCATATTAAGAATCTTTAGGGAAAATGGTAGCAAAAATAAAACCCATACTTAATATGACGTACCAGTTGAAATTTCTAATGCACATAATGAGGAGTGAGGGTTTGGAAAATTTAACATTCACAGGGCATGTTGAACGTGGGACGGCCAAAGTAAAGTTGTGAAGAACCTACATAACGAGCTTGTGTAAATGGATACCATAGAGGATTTAGGAGAGATAGCAAAAAGACATATTGCTCCTAAGGACAGAAAGTGCTACTAAGGGGTGGTAATCATGGAGAACCATGCTTACTCACCTCCTGAAGAGACAAAGCACATAGGAATAGAAAAACAGGTTTTTTTTATAACACTCTTTATACTATTTGGATTTTGCTCTATTTGAGTAAACACAAAGAAAATCAAAGCTCAGATTTACATTGAAATCTTACATTAAATGATCGATCAAAAATCCTGTGTCATGCTTTACATTGTACTTATCTTGTAAACTGAAATGTCACGTTAGAACCCTTCTACTAGATCCTACTTTAAACCTAATGTTTCCCAAAACTGAAACAAATTCCTGAAGTGAATGTTATATTCTAGTAAATCGAACTAAACTTGCGAGAAATTCATTTCCATAAAAAAGTGCATTACTTCAGTTGGCCGAATCTTAACCGTAACATCGATAAATTATTCGTAACTAAATAACCAATTAATTGACGTTTATACTCAGTTGATAAGATGATGACAAGATCAGTTCACATTATTTTCACTTTTATTACGCGCTCGTATCACTTGATTTTTAGCCCGTTATATTAGGTTGGTGCAAAAATAATATCGTTTTTTGACGTATTTTTAACGTCAAAAAACGATATTATGTTTGCACCAACCTAATATTTAAAACTTTTCCTTGACCTTTCCATTTTCGCATATATTTTTCACTTCTGGCGTTCCATATTTATTTTCCATCTGATTTTTTTTTACTAAGCTTAGATTAAAGGGTTAGTATACCTCAATAGATTACATCAAGTGAGGATCGAACACACTTTTACAAAGAAGAAATGTTTGATAATCTTTTCTTTATTTTTCTATTTCTTCTTTTTTTTTTTTTTGCACTTTTCGTTGTTAAAACATCTTTTATTCCTTCGTATTTCGTTTTTTTCTTTTTATTATTATTGATTCATTGAACTTTTCATTTATCCACTGCTTTCGCCATTTAATTTTTCTCGTTAGCCTTTCATATTATTCTTCACCAGTTTTATTTCTTTCTTGCTTTCCAAACAATAGACTTTCCAAGAGTCTCCCGTCCGTTTTGTATTTCCTTCTTAATTACCTCTCTCATCCTACTGTGATGAATTTTAGAGCATTCATAACTTATTGTGTCTTTGTTTGTTTGATTCTTTCTTTCTATTTTTCTTTCTTTAGCTACTCTGTATTTTTTTTTAATTTGCTCAAGGGATTTTATCGTTTGTTCGTACATTTCTTTTTTTTTATTTCTTTCGCTACATATCCTGAAAGAATTTATCGCTCATTTCTTATTCGTTTTTATTTTTTTCTCTCTTTGTCTAAGGAATATATCGATCCTTCCTTCCTTTCTTCTACTATATTTTAAGTTTTCCGCAAATAATTTATCTCTCTTTCTTTTTCTTCTTTCTTTCTTTCTTTCTTTCTTTCTTTCTTTCTTTCTTTCTTTCTTTCTTTCTTTGCGCAAGTCTATTTTTAATTTCTTTGATGGAATCATTCTTTCCCATTTCCTTTTCTTTTCTTTTTTCTCTTTGTTTACTCTTTTTTGCATGTACTCCACAATTTATGAATTAGTTTTTTCTTTCTGTTGACATATTTCACTTCAGATACTTTGCGCCATTTTTAATTCTATTCGAGACATAGTACTTTCTTTCTTTCTTTCTTTCTTTCTTTCTTTCTTTCTGTTTGTACTCTTGTAAATAGATGGAAGCCTTTCTTATGTCTTATCTACATTCATTTGTTCAATCAATTGTTATGTCACCAGTGCGGCGTTATTTTTGCCGCTTCCTTAAAAAATGTAGTTGCTAAATTAGTTTCAGTACAGAAATTATTTTGGACCATCTGAAGCACAGTGACTCGTTGAGGGACACTCACACGCACACACACACACGCACACACAAACACGCACATACATACATACATAAATACGCACATACGCTGAGGTATAGCCTAATATTTGCTGACTCACGCACATACACATATTCATTTGGACACATACGCGCGCACACAAAATCAATATGCACAATTACAAATACTTAAATATGCTCCAATACAGGTATAGATGAGAACACACAGATTAATGCACTTATGCGTACATACGAACAACATAATGAATACAGCTTTTTTAACACGGAGTTGTGGCACATTTCTCGACACAATCAAAAAGGACTTTAAAAAAAAAATGGCTGCCAGTCAAGGAGAGCATCTCTGAATTCAAAATGTGTTTAGCACTGTCGTAACACATGTGATTCTATAATCATCACTGCACACGGTGCATTAGCGTTATATTTTTTTTTATTGCCGTTTAAAAATTTAAGGAAACATTGTCTAAAAGCAATTGGTTCTAGGACATTTGCCTCCCAGACATTTGCGTCCCAAACAATTGCCTACCTGACAATTGCGTATCTGGACATTTGCGTCCCTAGAAAAATGCGTCCTTGCATAATTGCTTATCTCTGATAATTTTTTGAAGCTTTTAAAGACAATTACAATAATTTTGGATAGAAAAACATCGGTAGTAATCATACATTTTTAAAAAAATGAATGCAATAAAACAAAATTAAAAGTTTATTTTTGTTAAAAATGCATTGACAGATTAAAAGTGTTGCAAGATCACTCTAGACATCGCCAGTATGTTTTGGTTCACCCGTATTTTCCTTATGATAGTGGTAGCTGTAATTTTCCTCGTCCATAAATATTTTTCCACCAGAGTTTGATTTTCGGAACTTAGCCATGAGTTCCAAATAAAAATATAATCTGTAAAATATAGAATCTATTCGATGTTTGTGGTACGCAGTGCTGGAGTGAAATGAAACTTCTAGTTTAATTTTCTCCCACTTTAAAAAATATTTTTTTCTCTTTTTCTTTATTTATGGTAACTAACTTTCTGCTTGTTTAGGGTAATTAAAGGTATTGGTGCGCTAATTCCTATATTAAAAAAATTCTTTAAAGAAAAATGTTAAGTTCAAAAAAATTATCAGATGTACGCAATTATCCGGAGCGCATTTGTCCAGGGACGCAAATGTCTGTCCACCAAAACAATTATGTCCTAAATACTGGTTTCGTTTGTAATATTTTCAATAAGTTTAATGGAAAACCGAATAATTTGCATTCAGTTCAGTCAACGAGACTAACTTGCAAACCATGATTTTAAATAATGTGATTTACAGTATATTCAAATTGCGCTCATCTTCAAAAAATACGTTTAGGAGCGTCTAAGTTATCCCAGTATGAAGATGATCATAAAAATATTGTTAGAAGATCCGCGTTATTTCAAACGACTCTAATTCTATTGACGTAGACGAATTTGATACACCAAGACCTTAAATAACTTGTCATCCATTCCCTCAAAGACATCAAATAGGTTCTTGGCAGTTTTCTATGCTTCTTTGCCTTCAATGCGCACGTGAGTATCACATTCTTGAAGTTCTCTTTCCTGATTATTTATAAATTTATTTTAGCAGCAGGTTGTCTGTAATTCTTATTCACCTTAAACTGTCCTCGTTTCTCATTTACTCTGTCCTTTGTATTCTCAGTTTTCCTCAGTAGAAACACAGCCCTGTTTCTTCAACTCTCTTCTTCATCTGTGCTGTAATCATGCGTCATATAAATGTGTTGACATTATATCGCCGTCCAGGACAGTTTCTTTGTTTCTAAGGATTCTTTCCTGTCTTTAAATAGGTTGCTTTATGTTGTAGGGAACGAACTGATAACCACCAGTATTCAAAGAACTGATACAACTCTATTAAATGGACTGTTCCAGTAGCAATATAATCATCTATGACGCTGCTCTCAGTGTGTGAAGGGTGTGCTTTCCCGCTCGGGCTCGAGCAAACAATAAGACGTCGAACTCTCTGCTTTCGGGCAGAGAGAAACCCAGACTATGCTATGCCGAAGTCTCGTCTGATGAGGTAGACAAACCCGACCCCGTTTATGTGGAGTCTACGGGAAATTTTCGCCCCACATAAAAATCGACCTTGCGCTACATACTGCTTCGTGTGGAGGTCGGGTAAATACCGGCTTGCTTTCCAGCTTAGGCTTGGTCAAGTTCAAGACGTCAAACCCTCTGCTTTTGGGCAGAGAGGAACCTAGACAAGGATTTACCGAATGGCAGAGTCTGGTCTGGGGAGGTAGACAAACCCGACCCCGTTTTTGCGGATCACCCAACATAAAAATAGGCCTCGTGCCATATCTTGCCTCGGGGTGAGGTCGGGTAAATACCGGCTTGCTTTTCAGCAAGAGTCAAGATGTCGAATTCTCTGTTTTCGGAAAGAGAGGAATCTAAACAAGGCTATGCCGAAAGGCAGTGTCCTGTCTGTGGAGGTAGACAAACCCGAGCTCGTGTTTGCGGGGTAAAAATTAGCCCCACAAAGAAATCGGCCTTGTGCCACATCCTGCCTTGTGAGGAGGTCAGGTAAATAAGGGCTTGCTTTCCAGCTTCAATCGAGGCTGTAAATATCCACTTGTATTGTTCTTGTTTATAATAAACCCCTACACTTTGTAAACTGCCGTTCTAGTTATTATTTTAATAACCACCCCGGACAACATTACAAAACTACATGTTTCTAGAAGGTATCTTTCCTTTCTATACGTCTTCGATTTTCCATCGTCTGCTTCTACAGGAGAGAGATATTTAAATTTCTGTACTTGCTTCAATATGTAACTCGCAATTTGGGTTTTTGTTGTAATGAAGACTATATCTTTCGGTTTCATACTTTTAATGATTAATCCTATCTTCTTTGTTTCTGCGATTACATGGCCCAAGAGTCATTTTCTTGTTCTTTCCGAATCCATAGAGAGAGCTTAAACTGCCTAACATACAGGGTGCGATGAATAAATTCTTGTCTAAATTACACAAAAATGAAAATAACACGGGCATCGCATTTTAATAGATATATTTAACAAAATAAAACTAAAAATATTTTGAATACTAAAGAGTAAATGTTCGTATTGGTGCTTCCGGTGCGAATACCAAGCAGAACAACATGCCGTCTCCAAATTTCTGGCGGATTGAATTGTGTCATCGTGCTCTTTATCCCACAGCCGGTGCTCAACCGACCATAACATACTGTGCAGTTGATAAAATAAAATTAAAAAAAAACGCGCATGCGCGAAATTAAAAATATAAAATGGCGGCAATTTACCCATCACACCTTGTTAAATTAATGATAGGACTTTTCGCTCACGTTTAATCATTTTAAATGATACACGTAAAAACTTATATTGCATTACTTATAAAACAGGTGTGATTATATTATATTCAATCGGATTGACTGCAGATTCTTTGTCAATGATGCTGGTCAGATGTTTGGTATTAAGTGTCCTACAACTTAACTAAAGAGAAACGTAAGATAATCACTGATCATATGATGTGGGATAAATAAAAATAGCAGCAAAAAAAAAATATAAATGGGTGAGAAGATGAATGATTGACAGATGGGTTGATTTCCTTTAGCGGTATATCAACCTGTATGGGTTATTTAATGCTGAAATCTAAATATTTTTACGTAACTTTATACTTTCAAGGTAAACGTATGTTTTTGTTTTTAGATATATAATTTGAATATGAGAAAATGTATTGTTGGTATTTTTAAATGCACATTGCTAGTAATTTCAATACAAAAATGGAGTATTGGTATTTTTCTTACATATGTGTATTTTTATAATTTTTAGTGTTGACTCTCATTTTTCTATGAAAATGTATTTTTGGTAATTTTATTATGAAAATTTACTGTTTACTTTTGAGTGAAGTTCGCTATTTGTTACTAACCCGGGCAGCAGTAATTAAGTGTTATTAGGTTGGTGCAAAAATAATGACGTAATAATGTCGTTTTTGACGTATTTTTTAATGTCAAAAAACGCCATTATGACGTCATTATTTTTGCACCAACCTAATACTTCCACGTTCCTCAAAACATCCGTTTCCCGATCAGAATCATTGTTGTCAGATGTACTTTATCGTTATAGCCAGGACGAAGGAGGCTGAATGAAGTCAGCTGGAGACATCGGAGACGATCAATTTAAAATTTAAAATCAAAGGGCCCTTACATATCCAGCGTTTCTCTTGATGTTTTATCATAATCGACGTTTATATTATTCGTTCCCTCCCCTGAAAGCACATGATTTCATCAATGAAAATATGCTTTAGTCTACGGAAGTCTGGACGAAACACTTTATATAGAATTTTTCCAATTTTGTCATTAAATTACCCATCTTTAGACTGATATATAGAATCTTCTCTCAAAACAAACTTCCACTATTCACTAATGTTCAATTACTTTCAGAATTCAAATAAATATCGAATCTTGCCTTTTTCGTTACACTTTTGATTATACGACAGATATGTATCGCCTCTCGGGACATTTATGGGAACTGGGATTAAAATTGACTCAAGTTCAGCATGTACCTTTCCCATTGAACCTAAAGTGAGAGGGTCAGCGTAAATCCATGATGCTTCTGGTGGTGTCATGAAAGGAAGCTTGGACACTTTCTGGCACAACTTGCATGTATGCTTGTGCGGCCTTACGTTGATTGTGACCTCCTGTCAAACCTGAGGGTAGGTAAACAAGTCCTATTTCTCTTTAAACCTTTTAATCCCGTCCCTCTTTTTGTATTCCGTCTTCTTTGATAACAGTTCTTGATATAAATCATTCTAAACTGACTTCCAATATTTGTCTCTTAATTGGTTTGTTCCAAGTTGGCACAATGTCCAGTTAATTTCGAATTTCACGCATATTTGAATGGTTCCCTGAAAGATTTGGCAGGCAATCCCCTGACACTTGACTTCCTAAATTAGAATTATTATGGAGTACTAAAATACAATTATGAAAAAGTCGCTATCATATATATATATATATATATATATATATATATATATATATATATATATATATATTGGTATTTTTCTCTTACTTTTATATATATTTCGAATAAACCAGTAAGATAAACTATGCCAAGGATGCCTTTTCTCACCGGATCTATTTAAATTATACATTGAGACGATCAAAACGAAAAAAAAAAAAAGAAACCTCACAGGATTGATTATCTGCGGATGCAATCTTAGCATTATAAGAATCAAAGATGACAGTGTGCTGATGGCAGACTAATAAATGAAACTGGAAGAATACTCAGACAATGTAGTAACGGAAAGCAAGAAGAAAGGGTTTTTAACTATAAGAAGAGAGAATGCGTGGTTATCATAAAAAGAGACAGTCCAAGAGATAGACTACATACCGGAGACGTCAAAGTCAAGTATGTATGGAAAGTTAATCCTGTAGTATAGTAAGAGACGATGGAAAATGTGACATAGAAATCTGAAGACGCAAAAGAATAGCGAAATATGCCTTTCAGAAACTCAGCAAAGTAATAAGAGATGGTAAAATATCGTTTGAAATAAAAAGAAGAGTGATGAAGTGCTACGTAATATCCAGTCTCTTCTATGGCAGGGAAAGCTGGACAATATCATCAGATAGAGAAGAGCAACCAACAAAGATGGAGATTTACCGAGCAATGGCACGAATAAAACGGACAAAAATGTGCGAACAAGAAGGTTGCAATTAGAAGGGCATATACTTAAAATCAGAAAGTGATAATTGAAACTTCTAGATACATTATGGAGAAAATAGGGCTTTGTAAAATAAGCCTTTCACCCAACATACTGAAAGCAGAACGGGCAACGGGGAATTGCCAGTAGCCTACTTTACCTAAATATTTGTGGTGAATGGGTGGAAGAGTGGAAAGAAAGAGGAGTGGTAAAACAATTTAACGTCACTTAGAGCAACAAATGAAAGTAAGTTGTGGCGCGCAATGTTCTCTCACGTCCTGAAGAGGCCTGACCGATAACGAAGAATAAAGAAGACAATATGAACATTTTAATGAATCTTTCTTTTAACGTCCTTTTTTCATACAATACTTTTGCGTGTTTGGAACGCAGTTCTGAGTGAATTTTAACTCACTTTTCTAAATATGAAAGCATTTTCTGTTATTCTTGGTTTTATAAATATTTGTTTGAAGTTCTATGATTTTATTGCCCTTGTTTTAGGCTACTCTTACCAACGATTGTTTATTTCCTATTCAAATGACATCTGTGTAGTTTTGCCTAGTTCATTTTTTACACTATTTCTTTTGGTCATCTTTTGAAATTTTCATAGATTTATTCATTATTAATTCGTTTAACATTGGTACCAGGATTAATCTTAATTCTGATTTCATTTCTTTTCAACGTTGACATCAGCGATAGTAATGCTAATGCTAATACTAATAATAATATAAATAATATTATTAATAATAGTTTAAATTCGACTGAAGTGGTAGAAATGTTCTATTTCACGACAATTTACAGGATATTTCGATGAACTTGCATAAGGAAAAAGCTACAAAAGATAAATTTACGAGGCGGATTGAATGGTTCTCGGCCAGACTAAGAAAAGATTTTAAAATAAATATTTATTCATTTGATCAGATTTCAGGAATCTATTTCTGGTTGAGCACTTTTTATAATCTGCTCCTTCTCCCCCTCCTTCCTTTATAAAAAAAAAAAAAGAAATAAAAAAGAAAAAAAAAACAAACAAAAAAACAATGTTCTTCTCCCCATGGTATTGGTTTAATTGTAGGGAAAATCATTGTTACTCACACCAACAAAAATAGTTAATGCAACCCCCCACCAAAAAAAAAAAAAAAAATAATAATTTTCGTTATACTTAAAATTATTCTTACATTCCAAAATATATTTTAGCTTTAACCCACAGAGCAGATAAATCTTAAAACAAAAGTTAAATGTCAAATCCAATTGTTAATGACCTTAGTTCAAGTAGTATCAAAAATCCTTCGGTTACGGCACCAGTTAAAGAAATTTATTGCCATTGAAAGTGTTAATTATAATACAATTACAAATTAGCTAAAGTTTAGCCAAATAGAAAACTGTTGTTATTTAAGTATTAACGAGGATTATCCTTTTTATAAATAAGTCCACCACAAGTAAGGCAATAATGACACTAAGACACAAGGGGGCTACGGAGAGACAAAGATTATAAGAAAAAGAAAAAAAAAATAAGGAGAGAGAACATAAAATAACAAGATTTGAGAAGGTAGAAGACTTTACATTGCATTTAAATTTGCATTCATGTTGACTGGATGTCGGAAGATATTTCCACAAGCCAGAAGTGCGAGAGAATCATTTATTAGCCTAAAACTTACGGTTATATCTATTAATTTCAACAGTAAAATGCTGAGACATAACTGCCAATCTAGTACTTTACTTAAATTTCTAAAGTCGGAGTACCAAATAGGAAAGCACATCAGATTAATGAAAATATTTACATAGGTACCTCGAATGAAACGCGATATCTAAGGTTTAATGTGAAATTTAAAAATGAAAAATCTTTCTTGAAGCTTTTATTTTAGTTTTAATTTCAAGCAAATAGATTAAATTTAATATGTTTAATAAGCAAAATACTTTGCTCGATTTCTAAAAACATAATTTAAATTGACTGGTTGGATTTTTTTAAATCGCTAAAAATCAGACATTTTTAATTAGACATTTTTTAACCATCTGTTAGAAAAAATGTAATTCTCTTTAATAAAACATATTTTAAAATGAAATATACATTTCTGAAACTGTACTTGAGGAATATTTTTTTAATCCTTTCACCGAAAGCAAGAAAATAAAGACACTAAGACGCAAGAGATTACTGAACGCTAAGGAATATGAGAAAAAGGAGAGAGCACAAAAGAAATAAGAATTAAGAAGACAGATATAACGAAATTGGATTTACTTTTTTGAAGATTAAAGTTGACTGGGAAAGCGTGAAGCCGAAAGAGAGATCCACGTGCGAGAAGCGTAATAGAAGAAACTGTTAACAGAAAACTAAAGGTTACATCTAGCTATTTCAATTGTAAACTGATGAGACCTTGCCGCCAATCTAGCACTGCGCTTAAATTCATAAAGTCCAGCTGCCATAAAGTACATTTTATCAAAACAATTGCCTTGAAAGTATTTATAAAAAAGACATAGGAAAACTACTTTAAGTCAGAGTGGAAAATGACTGAAGTCAGGTCAGAATCAATAACATTTCAGATTTTTTAGATTTTATCACGAATCTATATATCAGGGGCACCTGACAAGATGTGGCAGAAAAATTCAAAGCGAATATTCATAGTGAACCAGATTTCTTCGTTGCAGACTTAGCAATTAAATCAGTATACTCCTCCCAGTTAATGTCAGCTGAAAACTTTAGTCCGATAAATCGCAATGAATCACATTCTTGGAGGTTAGCATCTGCCATGCTGATGGTCATTAAAAAGGGTTCTCCCAGATGATTAAAAGAGAGCAATTTCTTTTTTGAGGGTTAAAAAATTATGAAGCCAATCCTTACCCCATTTAGCCACAGAAAACAATTGTTGTAAAATTTAATTATTCATCGATTTCGTTTTCTTATGACAATAGTTCCTATAATATATCTTATTGACAAAAACAATTGAAAGCTTTTTTTAAATAAATAATATATTTTCGCTAACTGGGGGTTCTGTTTTATAAACATTCGGATGATTTAAATTCTCCAAATTCTGCATATAACTAGATGATTAAATAACTTAATTAATTAACTTAATAATTAAATAAATGTCTGTGATGTTGTCGATGCGACAGATTTAAAAAATGTTTTTATCAAAATTTTCTAAAAAAGAAACATTTCTGAAATAATTTCAGTCATTTGTAAATAAGTCCTGAATGTTTAATTATATTCCCATGAATATTTGATTTCCAAATAAATGTGTTTTTCGCCACAAAAATAGACGCCAAAATTTCCTATACTGACGCAAAAAAAATAAAATTGCGAACGTTTTTAAAAGTATGAGAAAATATAAATTGATAATTAAAAATCCATTTTTCGTCTTAATAATATAACGATTTTGTGTATATTATGTTTGAGGGCTTTTTACATCATGTATGTTCTTTTTTTTAGCATGTCTTTGTAGATGGCTATATTTATGAAAAATGTAGAGGGAAGCGGCGGTACGGCAGTTGTGAAATGGCTGTTGGCTTGATGCCTAGGTTAGGATCAGTAAAATTGTAGATTATTATTTTATCTTGTTTTCGATCCTGATACTATTTGTTATATTTTTTTGTTGTTGTTGGTGGTGGTGTATATCGAAGTCCTGGATGTAATAAAGTGTCATCCTGTCGCTAAGTATGTAACTTTTGAGATACGAACTGCGGATGTAGACATTTTGAATCATAGATATGACAGTTAAAAGATAAGCAAAAGTTTTGAAAAAAAATTAAGAAAATAAAAGAAAACAGAAAGGTTATGATCAATTGACACGACCCAAGAATTCCGAAACGATACAACTCTTTTTTTCTGTCTCTCTCTCTTGATTGTGTAATTTTGATGGTAACTGATGTTAGCATATGTACACTTAAACTTGCGAACTTGAACATAAAAAGAAATATGAGCTCTTGACAACCTTCTTCACAGGTAGACTTGTGTCTACATAACGTTATATAAGTTATTTCTTTGGCATTTCCTTACTCTTGCTCCATGGAAAAAAAAGAAAAGAAATATTTTAAAGAATCTCTGCTAACCTTTTCTGTTTACAACTCTATTTACTGACTAAAAAAGAACGACGATTTGAACGACGAAATCGACTTTATTAAGGATACCCTATGTAGTTTGGGTTATCCTCTTGATAAATGTTAATTCGATTATCCACAGTAAAGTTGAAGAGTCCAGAAGTGCCGAGCTCCACACTGTTAAAAAATGCCCAGTTTACCTCAGATTACCCTGGATTTGTACCAAATGTGAAAAAATAGCTAAACAAATTTCATCCAATGTACGTCGTTGTTTTTTCTCTGCCGAAGTTCGGATTATTTTTCAAACTCGTTCTGCGTGTAATGACGTTCTCCCTCCCCATCAAATTAATTCAATTATTTATAAATACGTTTGTAGTTGCGGAGCCGACTACATAGGGAGACAACTTAACGCTTAGACATGAGAATAAAACAACACGTTCCTACAAAAATTAGAAATCACACCTTGCCGTTGAATGGACTCGTCCCGAACACCTATAGTTACGCCATATGCGAACACCTATTAAAGAACAGAGATTGTGCAACCAAATTTAGTGTTGACTGGTTCAGTCTGAAGTCTGACGTCCGGCTGATCGGTTGAACTCTCTGCCTTCGGGCAGGGAGGAACCCGAAGGAGTCTACGCCGAAGGGCGGAGTCTTTTTCGGGGAGGTAAACCGACCCTGAACCCGTTTATACGGGTTCAAAGGGCATATTTTTGGCCGAGCCCATGGGATCGGAGACCCCACGTTAAACCGGCCTTGTGCCTCATGATTCCTCGTGGGGGGTGATTAACACTAGTGTTGACTGGTTCAGTCTGAAGTCGGACGACCGGCTGACCGGTTGATCGGTTGAACTCTCTGCCTTCGGCCGGGGAGGCACCCGCAGGAGTCTACGCCGAAGGGCGGAGTCTCTTTCGTGGAGGTAAACCGACCCTGAACGCGTTTATAGGGTTCAAAGGGCATTTTTTTGGCCGAGCCCACGAGCTCGGAGATCCCAGGTTAAACCGGCCTTGTGCCACATGATGCCCTCGTGGGGGAGTGACTAAATACTAGTGTTGACTGGTTCATTCTGAAGTCGGACGACCGGCTGACCGGTTGATCGGTTGAACTCTCTGCCTTCGTGCGGGAAGGAACCCGAACGAGTCTACACCGAAGTGCAGTCTCTCTTTCGGGGAGGTAAACCGACCCTGAACCCGTTTATATGGTTCAAAGGGCATATTTTTGGCCGATCCCACGGGCTCGGAGATCCCACGTTAAACCCGCCTTGTGCCACATGATACCCTCGTGGGGGTGGTGACTAAATACAAGTGTTGGCTGGTTCCCGTGTTGTCCCGGTCACACTCTTTATTTCATCTAAAGGTTCTGGAGGCATTTGACACCGGGTTCCTTAGGCCTTCTTTGTGTAAACAACGTGAGTGTCTGTTGGGGCTCGCTGTCATCTGTCTCTAGTTCCTTTTGTGTTTTTTTTCTTCTCCCACAACTTCCTTTTATTGTACCTTTTTCTGTGTTAATTTTAAATCAAATCTCCCGTTTAACCCAGAAGAGCGAGAGCGAAACCTCTTGCTTCGCCCGTTTTAATATGTCTCGTTATATTAAGTTTTATACTTTTATTTCGATCATTAAATTTTGTACCTACAAAAATATCTTTATATATATATATATATATATATATATATATATATATATATATTGCCCCACTTTCTATTCCCGAAATCTTTAAAATAAACTTTTGTAAGTACTTTACAAAAGAAAATCATTCCAATCAAGACGCAAGAAGGTTACATGGAGTGAAAAAGATTTAGAAGTCATTTGTAGATGTGAGGTAAAGTACAATAAAGAAATAGAGTTCAGAAAGATAGAAGATGGCGATTGACTTTGCTTTTACATTTATGAAGATCTTAGGTGGCAGGGAAGCTATAAATTGGAAGGGAATTCCACACGTGTGAAGTGCGGGAAAAGAAACTTTCAGAATAGAAGTGGTGATTGCAATCTCGCTAGTTCAACAGTAAAACTGTGAGAGTATTCTGCTTTAATACATTTGTTAATAATTTTATGCCAAGAAAGAGACATTGCTTGTTTTCGTTTTGCAATGTATCCAAACACTGAACACACACACACACACACACACATACACACACAGGCGCGCGTGCACACAAGCGATGTCTAGAAAAATGCTAAATTCTCTTCTATTCTCTGTGTCAATAAACGAAGAAACAGGACAAATATCATTGCCAATAAAAATTGTAAAGGTGAACAATCTTTTCGGATGCGTCTGTATGCACACACCTCTGCAACGTTGCCTTCCTGAGACGTTAATTTCAAATTTATTGTTTGGTTGGTTGCATCTCGCACTTTTCGCCGGAATCCATTTCTGTCTCTCTCTATATATATATCTTTTATTATCTCCTTCTCCCTCTATCTCCCTTTGTACTTCGTCCCTTCGGGTGATCTTACGATATATATAGCTTGATTTACACAGAAAAACTATTCAAATAATCCATAAGCACAACTGTGAACAAACCGCCTAAATTTGCAGATCGGACGTGTTCAGTAAATGCTCAAAAATAGAAAGAGGAGCACAACGATGCGTTCTTTCACCGACTAGAAGACCTACCAGGATTTATTATCGGCGGAGGTCTACTTCATCACATGCGCGATGCAGATGATATTGGGTTGATGAGCTATACATCGAGAAAATTGAAAGAACTATTAGGCATAAAAGTTGAAGAAAGCTTCAACGTAGGATTAACCATTATTTGTAAGAAGAGAGAATGTATGTTCATCAAAAAGAGAAACAGCCTAATCTGGTTTTGAAGTATTGGAGGAGTCAAATAAAAAAAGAGCGAAAATTAAACTGGTGC